>OZ038487.1:64335741-64385741 GCA_964036315.1 Acanthosepion esculentum
ATATATTTTATATAATTATATATACGGGTGAGGGTCGGAAATATGTATATATATATATATATATATTATATAATTATATAATTATATTATTCGGACTGACGCAAATTCAGTCGGGTTTTGATCCTAGCTAGAGGCAACCGGACATCTAGCCACACTGATGAGCTGTGAAACAGCAAAACAGTCTGTCTGTGGATGACAAAAAAATATATATATATATATATATATATATATATATATATATAAAATCAGACTTGTACCCACAGAAATAGAACATAGATTTAAACAAAACTAATATCATTTTCTACTTTAGGATCTTTTTTTTTCAAAGGCAATCATTGGTGAAATACAAAACAATCACAATGAAAGATTAGGGGAAAGTTGGAATGCGATTAAAATAAAATGAATTTTGATTGTAAATAATTTTTACAATCAAAATTTATTTTAACACAAAATAATCGTTAGAGTAGACTACAACAATCAATCTAAAAATTGAACAAAAAATAGCTATAATTATCTTCCTAGACCAAAACAAACTACTAAATAAACAATCAGAACTCATCTCAAAAGTAAATTCTTACTACGTTACTAAAAAATCGAAAACTGAAACAAATAAATAAAAATATATAAAAGAAAAATAAATTAAAAACAAATAAAATCAATTAATCCAAATAAATACATAAATAAATAAACCACTTCCACCAAAATAACCACTAGAACAGACTATTCACAATGCACCACTAACCTGTATAGATAAATAGTTGAGAAAAAACCAACACATGTGGCTTGATGATTACATTTAGCATGAAACAGTCTGACACCCCTGAGTGTTGACTTCAATGTTTACTTTTATATTTACATACACTCTATCTCTGATATTGATCACTTTATCCCATAAATATAGCACACCTTAAAATTATGTTTAATAAAAAGAAAGAACAGTAAGATATATAATCCAGTGTTCTTATTGATATTTTTATTTTTACAAAACAGTGCTCAATGTAAATTTACAGAGCATAAATATTAAAATATTTCTGGCACTTAAAAGAAACCAATAAAACACCTACAGTAAAGTGGAAATTAATAAGAAAAGCTAGAATATGTAGGTCATTAAATGACCCATGTCCTTTGTGCATACATGAGAACCTATATATTACTAAGTTTATAAAAAATAAAAATTTAAGGAATCAAAGAATTGAAATAGCTATTCTTTGCCAACATTGTCAAAAATTTTCCTTAAATAATATCTAAAAATAAAATAAAAAAATAAAAAAATGGGAGCTGGTAATATATGTACTTATATTTGATATGTAATAATAATTTTTAAATAATTTAAGTAATTCTATTACATTTATTTGTTTTGAAAAGAAATATAGTCTATTAGTAATTAAGAGTAAAAATAATATTTTAAAATTGTAGTTCAATATAACATATTCTAACCCAAACACCCCTTTTAGAAAGAATTTTTAAGTATACCAGTAGGAATTTAATGAAAAAAAAATGCCGAAAAACTTGTCATTGATAAAAAAAAACATACACCATGCATTGAACAGATGTCAAAATTCGTTGAAAAATGCACCCCTGTCCTCCCTAGACTTAACCTCTTTTTTGAACATAACTCATAATTGATACAATAATAGTTAATAAAAATGAACATGCTACCACCCCTGTGTAAATTAATTTCTCTGTATCCTTGTAAACAAAAAATTATGAATTGTATGTGTGTTTAAAACTCAGTAAATTTAAAAATAAATTATTCCAAAATTCGCTTGAATATGAAACAGAACTAATGCTTTTAATTTAATTATATAATTAAATTTGAAGTTTTTAGCTTTAGTTTTTGAAACATGGTAATTCCTGTGTAGCAAAGAAACCATATTTTAAATAAGTTAATTTATATATATATATATATATATATATAAATTATGCAATAGTCAGCTTTCAGCCTGCCTCTGAAGACTGCATTGTGCATGAGTTGTGCTACCAGTGAGGAAGAAATGTATATTTATAATTAAGATAAATTATAGCTTGGTTTATTATACATTGAGCACTATTTTAGTGCCAGCACTCAGTATGTGATATTTTATATTCATATATATATATATATATATATATATATATATATATATATATATATATATATGAATATAAAATATATATATATATATATATATATATATATATATATATATATTAATGCATGTTTCATTAAATAATATAGACAAGTTTTGTCTATTTATTTTAAGTAAGTCCCTTTCATATTATCTGATAAGCTTAATCTCATAAGCATTGAAAGATGAAAGGAAAACACCATATTGATACATGTTTAAATCCAATCTAAGCTTTCGGCTTACATAAGCCATTATCAAAGATGACAATTTTAATAAATCAAACAACACTCGGACGAAACAACAATGATAGTCCGCCCTTGTTGCATGAAAAATTTCAAAGTAATGACAAACTCGTATATATGAGACACAGAAGCAAAAATCGTGTCACAGCTCGTGACGTCACACATGACAAGGCGAGAGTGAAAAATGAGAAGTATTATGTATCAATATGGTGTTTTTCTTTCGTCTTTCAACGATAATGTGATTAAGCTTATCAGACAATATGAAAGGAACTTACTTAAAATAAATAGACAAAACTTGTCTATATTATTTAATGAAACATGCATTAAAGAAAAATTGTTACCTAAATATACACAATATATATATATATATATATATATATATATATATATGAGAGAGAGAGAGAGAGATTAGAATAGTACCAATTAAAACATCTTAATACTAAAAAAGCCATCTAAGAAACTTTAGGCTCCTTAGCTGACTTCTTAGTAATAAGATGCTTTTATTGGTACTATTCAACGCTTTATTAAAATTTTACAGTATCAAGTCATATGTGTGTGTGTGTTTACTGTCTGAATTAAAATTAAAAGTGTTGGTTGTTTGATGAAACCAATATAATGATTTTAACTGTAAGTACCAATCAATATAAAGTTTCACAGAGAGAGAAAGAGTGAAAAGCTTGAAATTCCCAGTACTCAACCATACAAATTGACTGACAATCTTGTTTTTGTAAAATGTTCCCACCAATCTTTTTTTCTTTTTTTAATCTACAGACTCAATACACAAATGAAATTTTTTTCTGAAAAATTTTGCACACACAAAAAAAGCACAGCTAGTGCAGAAATGTCCTGTATGTTGCTACGGTAGTAATAATCTGATAAAAATTATCCACAAGGAAATAAACTATTTTCTGTTTAAAAGATATGTCACCTTGTATTGTACAAGAATTAAAAACTGAAGCATATTTTAGAAATTTAACATCTGAAAAAAATAACTTAATATTATAAAGGAAATATTAAAAAAAAAATGAATAGTTCTGTTGATAAACTAGAAATAAAATTGATCTAAAAATGACACTGACTTGGCTACATTTTTTTTCTTACTCTTACTTTTCTCTTCACTGAAAATGAATTCCATGTAAATAAATGGAATCTAAAAATGATATGTAATTTTTTAATGGTTTCTGATGTAAAACATTTTGTTATTTGTCAATAGAATGAGACAAAAATGAAGAACACTATAAACATATTTTATTTTCATATATCCTGCTTAAAGGTGGATCCTTCAGAGGAGTTGAAGCCTTTCTCAGATTAAGTGCAAGAGTTCATCACTTATATTGACTGCTTCATTTTTGTCTTTCTCTTTTTTTTTCTTTGGCAAGTTTTAATCCTCCAGTCAACAGGGTGTTTGCAAGAACAGCTTGTATTTTTCTTATTTATAAAGAAGTAAAAATTGCAAGCTAACTTTTAACAGTTTTCAAAATCTAGTGACAAAGATTCTTTCATGTAAAACTGTTTAGATATGAACAATTTTTACATTATTTATATAAAAAAAAAACTACCAAAAACTAATTTTATTGTTAATGTAGTTTAGTTTCAGTAATTATTTCTCCAATTTTCCTTTCTTTGTCTACTTTTGCTAAAATTTATTTTTCTTTCTAAACTTCTTCATGATTTTTCAGTTGATTTCTTTTGTTTCTTTCCAAATAACATTTCTTTTTGTTCATCTTTCACTTTCTAGGTGTGTTGTATGTGTAGCAAATGATCTTTAAAAAAGGAAGAAAGAGAAGATAAATATCAAATATAAACAATTAACAAATTCTGGGAACCGGGTTTAAATTCTAGCAGTTGTTGTTCATGTTGATACCATTGAAGAAGTCAAAATATGTGATCTATAATCTATAGAGCACAGATCTTGACTTCTTGACAAAATATGCTTTGTTAATGACATCACAGAGAAGACAATGGGTGAGTAAGCACATGAGCAAACCACTCACCCATAAATATCTTAACAGTTTATAGTAATAGTACAAAGTGCTGTTATATTCATTATCAATGTTTATACACACACAGACATACATATATATAGAAAGAGAAAGAGAAAGAGAGAGTAAATATTAATCCACCTATGCTTCTGACAGAATGTATATATAGCAGGCTAATGAGAAAAATCTGTAAAAGAAATTAGATAATCATCAGATTTTAATGAAACTTGTAGGAATTATTCACAAATGAATTAAATTATTTTAGAAATCTTTTAAAAAATCCTGGTGAAAATATTTTTTTTGACATTTGTTCCTCCCTACTTAACTTTATGAAGCTTCAAGAAATTCATTTTTGTAGAGCTTATTTTTTATATTAGTTATAATAGAGAATTTAAATCATCAAATTTATTTGTCAAACAAGATTCCCAGTTACAGGAAATCTGCTCTAAGTCATAAAAGGATGCAATACAATGAAGCTATTATTTAATTAGAAAAACTTTTAACTGTTTGTATGAATGAGATATATTATGGATACTGTTGTCTTAAGAGAAAACATTTTTCAATCAATCGTTTTCATTTACTTAAATTTTAATTCTAATAAAATATAAAATTTGAAATCTTAAAATTCTGTATTAATTGTGGTTAGGTGATATTGTTGTTAAGTAAAACCTATATTTACTAGTCATAAAGGGATAAGCTTATAACAATTCAACAAGGCCCTAACCAATATTTTTAAAAAAATTTTGATTTTTTTTTGTTTGTGTATAAATATGTCAATTTTTTCAATCTGAATGTCCATACTCAATATTCTGAGAAAATAAGAGTCATAACTATGGTGAATTCAAAATTTATTGGTAATTTTCTAATATTTCCTGAACAAGCATCTTTGTAAGTATAAAGCAAAAGTACCTAAAATTTAATAAAATATTAGATTTAGAATATTTTCCTAAATTTTGAATATTACTGAGTAGTTAAAAAATTATATCAAAATAGCATTCACATTAAGTGATTTAAAGTTTAATTAGTCTGAATTAAAATAAATATTACTTTTAGTTTAAAATATCATAGTAAGACATTTTGTTAACAGAGAGGTAAAAATTTTTTTATGAGGTGTTGAAAGATAATGCTTGCCATTTTTAACTAAAGGGCCCATAACTGTATAAATTACTTGACAAATAATAAGTAATTTATACAGTTATGGGCCCTTTAGTTAAAAATGGCAAGCATTATCTTTCAACACCTCATAAAAAATTTTTTACCTCTCTGTTAACAAAATGTCTTACTATGATATTTTAAACTAAAAGTAATATTTATTTTAATTCAGACTAATTAAACTTTAAATCACTTAATTTTCCTTAAATAATGTTTTAGAAAAGTACGTATTACTTTTTTGTTGGGTGGAGTGTACCTATATATATATATATATATATATATATATATATATATATGAAGAAATATAGTCTTAAAGGTGGCCCGACGATTGCATCTAGCATGAAACAGACTGTCGCCTCTAAGTGTTGACTTCTATGTTCACTTATATATATATATATATATATATATATATATATGAAGAAATATAGTCTTAAGGTATGCTATATTTATGGGATAAAGTGCTCAATATCAGATAGAGTGTGTGTAAATATAAAAGTGAACATTGAAGTCAACTCTTAGAAGTGACAAGTTGTTTCATGCTAGACCTAATCGTCAGGCCTGACGATTGCATTGAGCATGAAATAGCCTGTCGCCTCTAAGTGTTGACTTCAATGTTCACTTATATATATATATATATATATATATATATATATAGGATAATAAAAATAAAATTTGTCACTTAGCTGATTGATATTATATTTATCACCTTGACTCAAGAGTACATTTTATTTTCAATGATTTTTTTAATAAAAAGAATTATGTAGTGTTGACGGATTTGTTAAGATGGCTGATTATAGTGATTTAAAAAAATCATTCCAATCAATTTAAATATGGCTTGAAATACAGCAAAGTATTTTGGATATTGGTAATATTAATTTGTTTCTATTAGCTTGGAATTAAAACTAATATAAAATCTTCAAGAAAGTTTTTTTTTCATTTTTTATATATATATATTAAGTCTAACACTTTCGCCCCAGCCCCTCAATCTCCGACGTCTTACTCTCTGGGTTGAGGTGTCTACTCAGTCTAACCGAAATTAAGGGAGTGGCCATAGGTCCCTGAGCATCCATAGATTATTTGACCGGTCCACTGGTTTAATCCTGCTTCCTGACCATGTTGTGATTTGTTTGATCCAGAAAGTGGAAGTGATGTTCATCCATTCACGGTCGACTGAAGATGTAGACACGGCTGGAGAGTCTGCACTAAGAAATTTAGAATGCAGCAAAAAAAAAATTAATATCTGCAGAAAGCCGGACAATCAACTATTCAATGGTTAAATTGTTAATGTCTTTTATATAGCAGAAAAGAATAGTATAGAAAAGAAACGGGTTCCAGAAAAGAAAAGTATTTGACGTAAAAACTCATACACTGGATTCTAGACAGAGAAAGAGTGTATTGTGGTTAACTTGTTATTAAATCGTCTCAGAATGATATACGACTCTTGCGATAGAAGGATAAGATTTCTGTCCGGGGCTTAAAGTTTATAGTGGCATTCCTCCTCAGCAGTAGTAACAGTAGTAGTAATATTCGTGGTAGCAGAAGTAGCAGTACTTATATCAACAGTACATGTTAGCGGACACTTCATTCCAATCTCTGACATCACTTCCTCTCCTCCTTGAGTCTCCAACTCAACTCTCCACTGTCTCTAGCCCAACTCTTGCCCGGGTTAATTCTCTTCTCCAGTCTTGCCAAGAATTTTTTCCCATCTCTTACTTTCTCAGCATAACTACGCGTTTATATAGAAAGACCTGGCTGGTCATAACCAACCCTTGGCCCTACTACTTCACACGTGATTATCATGGGGTTCTGGCTGCTTCAACCAAAATCATGTGAATTCGAAAGTTCCTTATAGCTTACTAAGCTCTATTTCAATTTTTAAACAATAAAAATCATTTCGACTATTCCCATTATCTTCTAATGACCCAGATTCAATGGGTACAACTCCTGCCCTAGATCAGATTTCCCATCAGTACAGTTAGTTATATGAAAAATAAGTTTATTCCTTAATTGGAAATACAATAAATTAAAAATTTGTATGTATACAAATATTTATTTCCTCCCACTATGTATGTATGTATGTATGTATATATATATATATATATATATATATCCTGTAAGGCATTTTATTGTAATGTGATATTGTTATTATCAAAATAGCAATGGAATGGTAAATTTTCTGTTTATTCTCTGGTTTAAAGTTTCATTTGTCCTGTGACCCAAGTTTGGGTTTCTCAGTATTTTGTGTTTTGTTTGTATATTCCAGATAATCCTTGTTCAAACACTAATTTGTTGTATTTGCAAATCATGTGGGGTCTTTTTACCAGAGGGACTAGAAAATACATCTTTTTGAAAATTTCACTGAAAATGAGGGAACAGTTTTGAAAACTAATTTATGAAACAGACATTTCTGTATCAGATTCAGTCTTCACTGATTGAAGTGTCTTTAAGTGTCAAGTCTGAGATATATCTCCTTTCTTATCCTCACCTAATCTGATTACACTTCCTATTGTAAAAGGTGGAATTCTTTCACCCACTAAACTATCATACATTAAAGATGGGGAACAGTCACTGTCTCTAAAGAGATGGTGTCTGCAAATTAATCCCCTAAAGTCTTCATATTCCAATTAATATTAACCTAATAAAAGCTATCAGTTCATTACTCAATTTTATCATTAAAACTTTACAGAGGTCATGACAATTCAGTAAGTTAATTCAGAACTGATTCCAATTTTCTGTTTCAATGTAAAATTGTATTGATGGTAATAGTAATGTGGGAAAGTTGCAGTTTTTAAATTTATAAAATCTTTTTCCTAAAACTGTTTTTCAGAGAATTACATTTCACATGACCACTGACTATTATCAGCAGGAAAACTAAATTCTATGCTCATCAATAATGAATGCAAGTGTTACTGACAGGATAGGGTGATGATATGTATAATTTGATGATTTTTATAATAAAAATATTTTCTATGAAAGAGAAATCAACAAGACATTTTATTCCTCACACCAGGTAAACAACTTTGGTTTACCAAACTGTCTGTGCTATATTTTATATGAAAGTGTAAATAATACAATTTGAAAAATATCTATAATATTTGTTCTTTTGGTAAAAATGTAGATAGAAAAAATTTCATAAATGCTATGAGAAAATGAACTTTGAATTTCTTTTTTTTTTAAAAAGGTAAATATATACAAAATTATGTACAAATGCATGTGCTAATGTCTTTGTACATGCTTCCGATTTTGTGCGTAACTCTGTTTATGTCAAGTTGTTGTCTTCTCATGTACATATGATGTATGGCATTACAAGTTTAAACAGGATTTTGTTTGGACATGTGTACGCGCATATATGTTGATAGATTTTTATTTAAATTTAATATTCTCTAATGGTTTTGTTAATATTTAATGTGATAATGCTTCCAAAATGTTGTTTAGGATAAGCCAATGCCAGCAAAAGAAGAAAAATGAAAACTAATAATGAGTAAGAACAGAATAAAGAGAGCAGTGAAAACTGCAAGGAAAAGTGGCATTCAATTGAATTGTGTTCTTTAAGCTTCAATTCAGTTCCTTGAGAAATGAAAGCAAGGACACCCAACAGGCATTTTTGCTTGGTTGACATGGACAATGTACATGAAAATAATTCTGTCATATTTTTAAAAAATCCTTTTCAGCTTTTAGGGAAAAATGACTCATTTTTGTGTAGAATCAATTTCTGTATATTTATAAATGCTTCAGTTATAATGAATGGAATCATTAGTAATTTATATCATATTGCGAATATACCTTATCTCAAACTCTTGACCCCATTAACAGTTTTTTTCCCCTCTCTTGAATTTTTTTAAACAGTATTAAATATAACAAATGTGTTATTTACTACTTGGAAAATTTTATATTCATTAATTTTTATCAAACTTGTTTTTTTTTATATTGAAAAAATAGTATTCTGAGATGTTTTTAGAAATTCATACTTACATTATGATCAATAGTAAAGAATACTTTTTAACATAGTAAAGAAAGAGAAATTTAAAAAAGAAAAAAAGACAACTTTAAAAAATGTCGCAAAAAAAAAAAAAACATTAATTTAAAAACATCTCCACAATTGTAAAAATAGAAATTAAAAAACAACATAAAAATGAAATGAAACTGAGTTTATTTTTTTAATGAAGACAGGAGGCAAATTTTAAATTCAGTGAAAGAAAACAAAAAAAGAAACATAATGGCCATTCATTTCTTCATATCAAGAACATGAGTCAGTTTTTTATCTAGTGCAGTCTACAGAGTAATAAGGAAGAAGTAGAGTTGAGAAAAAGAATTCTTTTATACTTTACATTGCAGGGGGCTAAAGGAATAGAATAAAACCCCTAAGGCACACAGTATGGTTGCCAGGACAACATGGATGGAGCTTAATAAGGATTAATTAATATTGTGCTAAGAGCAACTTTGATGACAATTTCTCCATATACAGAATTTAGAACATTGATTTTGGCAACCTTGGATGCAATTTAAAACAGTAAAGTTATCAAGGAGAATAGGTTTTTATTTGTTACATTTATTTAAAATATGTGTAGAATGATTTAAAACTCTTTCTATTTTGATACAAAAAAGTGTATATGTTCATTTTTAGTTAACATTTGCTTTGTTTTCAATCTGTTGCATTTTGGCAAACTAGAATGGAACCCCAAAATCCAATGATGCATTGGGATATGCAAAGTATTAGAAACAAAAGTAATTGTTATGTGATATCAGTCTTCCTATATGGCTATGAATTCTGGACAAGTTCTTTGCAGATGAAGAAGACACTTGAAGCAACAGAGATGTGGTTTTAAAGAAGGATGCTGAGAATACCATGGACTCAACATGTCAGCAGTGATGAAATTTTAGAGAAAATTAAGACAAAAAGGACACTTATATATAATATAAGAAAGAGAGCATTGAAATTTCTAGGGCACATAATAAGGAAAGCAGGCTTGGAAAATGTGATACTCACAGGATATATTAAAGGCAAAAAATCTACCTAACAAACTTGTGTAAATGGTTTGCTGAACACAGATTAGGAGAGATAGGGAAACGAGAAAATTTGCTAAGAGTTACAAAAGACAGGAAATTGTGGAGAGCTATGATCACCAATGTCCTCAATGGAACATGCCACATAGAAGAAAAAGTAGAATGTCAACAGGAGACGAAGATTATTTTTTACTTACAGGATAGTATAAAAATGTTTACAAATCAACAATAATCAGAGAAGTATGGTGATCAGTTGAGTAAGAGGCAGACATGAAGCAGGCCGGAGCAAGAGGCAGAAGTGAAGCAGACTTTGCAGGTTACACATTTACATTGTACTTTCACATTTAATCATGTTTTCTACATCTATAGATGCATACCATGGAAAAAAGATAAAAAATAATTCTACATTAAGAAAAAGTCAGATGACTATTCTGCAGTCTTATTCCATCTTCAATAATTTTGCTCTCAATTCAAATGTATAAAACATAAAAAAAAATTCCATACAATTTCCAATCTCTTCAAGAATTACCAATGTCTACCATGAATGCTGATGAGAATAATATATTCATTTCATAAAACTTAACTTACTGAAGAGTTCAAGCTCATGTATAATGCATTATAATCTATCTTTGGGTAATAATAATAATAATAATAATAATAATAATAATAATATTAACACAAATGATGATAATGATAGTGATGTTCTATTATAGTTTATTTTTGTCTAAATTCTTGAGATGAGAAATTATTATATATTGATTTACATGAACAAATGTTGTCATCTTAGTTATTATAGTTACAATGTTTCAGCCTTTGTAACTTTTGGTCTTCTTCAGTCATTTGTCTGCGGTCAATCTTCTAGTAGTTTTGAAATATAGACTTTGAATGTGCTGTCTATTTGAAATGATCTCTCATATCAGTTAATTCTACTTAATGTGTGCTTGTGATATCACTTGTCTGTCTTTTCTATTCAATTAGTGGATATAATTTTTGTACTACCCATAAAATAAAAAAGGTAACTAGATATGCATAACAAATGCTTTTATACACTAGCCCATTGTCATGTGCAATGAAGCAGTCTGGTGCTGGTAGGACCTACAGCTTGTGCAAAAAATAGTGGAAGAGGCAGACAAGTGACTGTATGTTTAAAGTTTCAAAGTAATTTGGATATTTTCTCAACCTTGAGATAAATTTTGAAAAGCCAAAATTTTTTGTAGGTTATTTTCTATTTCCTCACCAAAATGATGATGTTTGGTTAGATTTTGAGAAGTGGGTGAGGGCTGAGAAGTTATAAGCACCTATGTGGAGATATATCTATATGTATATATATGGGGAAAATGTATGACAAAGTAGAAAAGTTTCTGTTATATTCCATGCTATTGAAAAACAAGGTGAATAAAATAAGTAAAGGTTTATTGTAAAAAACAGTACAATAAGAAAAAGGTAACAGTTATGCACAAGGTCGTCACAAGTCAATCCAGTAGTGAGTGCTATTTTTGGAAGGTCAGTAGTTCTCGCGTATGTTGTACTCAACAGATCCCAGCTTGTCTCTCTAGTCTGTTGACTTACAGATACTTATAGGTAGTAACTACCTATAGTTTAGTCACTCATGGCGGTGACACGTTATTCTATTACATCAGTTTTCTTGTGATACATTTCATTCTTTAGGACTTTATAGGATTAAATTTGTTATGTTGGTGTGACTACACATGTGCACAAACCAGAAATGATGAGAATTTTAATTTTTTTAGAGAGTGCCTTGATTGTAAGCTTATCTACAGTAAATTTGTCCCCAGGCTCTTACAACTCTTACAACTTTTCACCATTCCTGGCAGAACTTCTATTATCACTGTAGGTTATCTACTAACCAAAGTTATGGAAAGAAAAGAAAAAAGAATCTAAGTGAAATTGGCTAGAGAAAAAAAAAAAATTTAAATTCACAGCATCCCTGGTTCATGTGCATATGTAGTTGCACCAACATAAAATTACTCTGATGAAGTCCCAAACACTTTTTTCTTTTTGCCATACATCGTTCCCCAATATTGTTTTCATACATAAAAAATATCTCATATATTTATATATGTAATTGATTTGAGAATATTTGGAAATAGGAATTATCATTATTGTATGCTCTTCAATTTGAGGCAGTATTCACATTGAGGAATCAGAGAGCCAAATTCGAATTCCAGTCGAATCCATTACATTCACATATGTGCTAATACCCTTGGGAAAGGTATGGATCCTCTTCTTCTCCCCCCCACCAGCTATGGGTAACTAGCAGGACAGACCGGGTTCTATAGCCTTGAATGTCAACTGGTCTACTGCAGAAAGAAATGGCAACCTACTGCAGGAAACATTTTGCCTCGTCAGTCATGTATCAAAAGATACATGATCGCCTAAGCATGTATCACACATGGCACGTAACTGACTGATTTGCATTTTGAATAGAAAAGTGACACAAAGACGAATAGACTTTAGAGAATGAAACTCATACAAGATCAACTGTGGCCATATTGGATTGAATACAAGTTTTGGTTCAAAATCCCAAGAAGATTACCAAGTATAGCAGACATCCTGAAGAAGGCCAAGTATTACTGTGGCCAAAGTTTTATGAATATAACAACCAAGATGAAAGAAGTGAAGGTTGTATTCCTTCTTGCTTGATTGGCACTGACCTTCATGTCAGAATTGGTTAAAAACACTTTGGATCTAATGATGGTATCTCCTCCAAAGGGGGACACAAGTTTGAATCTTGCTGGAGGTGCATCATTTTCTTAAAAACATTCTGGAATATTCAGGCCAGTAGACAAAAATAAATATACTGTTTAAAATAAATGGAGCATCTACTCAAATACAGGTACCCACTAAAAGTAATGTTTAAAGTGATAAAAATCTGTCAGATTAATAAATAAAAAATGCATTACCTCTTTAGAAATTGCTTTGTTTACATTTCAGATATGGCACTTAACAAATATTAGCATTCAGGAAAGGGAAACAAGAAGTATTGTGCATAAAGGAAGTATTTGGCCTTCGTAATGACAGTTTCTCTTCAAAAGGGGGACATATGTTTGAATCATAACAGAAGGCAGATTTTTTCTTTAATAAAATTTCTCAAATATTCAATCCAATAGATGAAAATAAATATGCTGTTTAAAATAAAATAAGCAACATCTACTGAAATATGGTTGTCCACTAAAAATAATGTTCAAAGTGATAAAAATCTGTCAGATTAATAAATAAAAAATCCATTGCTTCTTTAGAAATATATATATATATATATATACATATATATACATATATATATATATATATATATATACATATATACATATATATATATATATATATATACATATATATATATATACATATATATATATATATACATATATATATATATACATATATATATATATATACATATATATATACATATATATATATATATATACATATATATATATATATATACATATATATATATATATACATATATATATATATATATACATATATATATATATATATACATATATATATATATATACATATATATATATATATACATATATATATATATACGTATATATATATATATATATATACATATATATATATATACATATATATATATATATATATATATATATATATATATATATATATATATTGTTTGTGTGTGTATTTGGGCAGGCATTTTTAATTTATACAAGTTGGTTAATGACCAATAAAAGTTCTTTGTTAAAGAATTTAAAAAATTTATCTGTTCCATATTTCAAACTATTTTCCTGGTTTCTAGTATATATTTAAGTATAAATTGTTCAATGTTTGAATACATTCGGCTTTCATATGTCATTATTAAAGAATGTTTTGATAATGGCCTAAAAACTGACATTGGACAATTTATGTTTAAATATGTACCAAAAACCCAGAAAATGGTCTGAAATATAGAAAAGTAAATAAAGATCCTTAATAAATAACTTCCATAGGTCTTTATCCATTAGAATTTACCTTCCAAGACTCAAATCCACCGAATGCATTTATCTAATTGAGGAACTTTATTGTTTAACAGGGCTTTGGTTTATTTAAACTTTTCATAAACTATGCCCTGTGCACAAGATGTGAAGAAATGGGCATTGATCATTTAACAACATTCCAAATGAATCTGTTAATAGAAGACAATGATCCTGTTTTTCCTCCTGAGGCAATCCACTAATGATGAGGGTGGGCTTTGAGGGTGGGAATATGTATTTATAGTTAGGACAGGAATGATCTTGAACAGAAAATTGACATTCTCTACCAAGTGTTCCAAGACATAGGGCTCACGATAAACTTTTGCAAAATATAAACTGTAATATGATCTGGAATTGGAATGAAAGCAGTGATGGCATCTACCCTAATTCCAGCATAAAACTTCAAGATGTAGAATTATTAAATGCTAAACATTTAAAATACCTTGACATATGGATAACTTATAATAAATTTAGTGTAGGGGATATGGAAATTGAAGATAGAATATCCTGCAGTAGAGGTAGTTTTGCCTAACACCACACCTTGCTACAAAAAAAACCTAAAAATTTGAAATATGTTCTTAAAATAGCATCATCAGATTGAGACTTTCATATGAATGTCATGCATGGTACCAAACCTGTTCAGAAATATTTAAACTGTCAGCTGTATACAACAACTTCCTATGATCAATTGCTAAAAATAGCTTTAATGTAGCCTGAGGGTCTTGTCAAAGACCATCCTTCTTCAAACTTTGTGAAGTGGTGCTCCAGAATCACAAGCAAAGAATTATACCAAATAACAGAAACCACATCACTTGAGGGCTTTCAACAGAAAACAACAACTAAAGTGGATATCACATGTAGCTCAAAGAGAATATACTGACATAACCAAGATGTTGATATTTCACACTACTTCAAATAAAAGGTTAGGAAGGCAATCCCCATCAATATTGGAAATAATAGCTACTGCACTTGAGAAACCTATTTTCCGGAAAAAATGTTTTCAGTGAAAGATTTTATGAATTTCAACCAAAAGTAGCACTGGCTGTTTGAATCAATGAATGCCAAATGTTTCCTTATACAGAAATGGCTAATATTAGCATAATATAGTCTGTTTGCTTATATATTTAACAAATGCATATGTTTGTAATTAGGTGTTTATTTTAAATTTCTTCCATCATTTTGATAAACTGCCTTTTCCTCATTTTTTCTATCTAATCCATTCTCTTCAAATCACTATATGTCTGGTTCAAGGTCACTGATTGGGAGATTGGAGATTTTGAGGAGAATGTCCCTAGGTCCACCTTGACCTGGGGTGTTAGCACCTGTTAGGGTCCCAGCTATGACAAACAGTGAACACCCAAGCAAAAATCAAAACACTAAGAAAGTATAAAAATACATTTTTATAGTAAAATAGAAGCAATACATTTTTATACAAAAATTACCAACAATACATTATTGTAGTGAAATTACCAACAATACATTTTTATAATAAAATTAAAGTCATGGCAAACATTGTCAAAATTTTGCTGTGATTAATCTTACTTTTCATTTCATTCAATTTTGTAAGATTATTTGATAAAAAAAATACAGTTAAGTAAATATAAATTAATCAGGGTTTAATGTCATTTACTCGAATTACAGTTTTAATTTTTATATTTAAATTTCAGTATTAAATAACCCATCTGGGTTGAGATGCCGCTAAACAAAAAGAACCAAGCCACACCAAACTCTCCAAATCAAGAAAGTGTTTGCTTTTTTATACTCTGAAAAAGGCTTCTTTCACACAAAGATTATGATTCTCTCGATACTACTGATACCCGATATAACTTTCTGAAACTATTTAAGTATGACAGATAACCACTTTTTATCCTAAGGGATTCATCCCTTTCATGATTAGCTATAAAGATAAGAACTTTTTGCTGCTATTGCTAGATACTGGAGAGTACAGTTTTATATTTCTTTTCTTTATTCAACAAATAGAATATGTAATGGTGGCCTTATCGATAACAAAAGAAAAAAGTGAAAGTGACAAAACAGCAACTGTAGATCAGATATAATTGAGATAAATAATTTTTTTTCTTGTGATTTACAAGGTTTGATCATTTACTCATTCCTGGGTATCAGATGTCAGTCATGGGAGACTGAGAGTTGTTCAGAGTATAACACAAGGTAACAGTCAAGAGAAAATCAACATGCATTTGTAGTCAAGTGAGATATTCTTGCGGGAGAAATATTCTATAAATTATTGCATTGCAGTAGCCGAGAGTAAGTCTCAGCTGCTTCCTGTTTCATTGCTGGCCAATGCCATCACTATTAATGCAAGTGATTTGGTGTCATTGCTGGTAGCCTGTGAAGTTGTGTAGTCTGCCAAGTTCATGCTGTGAGGGTCTGTCACTCATGGATGGGTGAAAATGGCATTGGCTTTATAGTCAGTGTGTAGTTCAGAAATGGATGCTCTGAAAATCATGAGAGCTTTTTCTGATTGGTCAGAAAAGATATTTTATGACCATGGTATTTTTGGATAGTATTCTGCAAATGGGTACAATAAGCTGTGTGAAATTAAGGTCTGTTTTTATCATAGCTCTTTGTCATGTGCTGTGGATGCCGACATGAGCACTTCTGATTGAGTTAAAAAATTGGAATTCTAATGGGGGTATGACAAGTATTTCTACTTTAGTTACAGTGCTTAAAATTGATAGTAACTTATCAAATATGTTTTCTGAAGACTTTACCTGGTAACTTAAAAATAAGGCCCTGGTCCTTAATTCTTTTCTAAGAAAAATATGTTATTGTTACTATTATAAAATAATAATCACCTGAAACAAGCATGATTGTTTACTAATGGGAAAACTGTATGCCATTTTGTGGCATTATTTACTGTGGAGTGAAGATGGAAATAAAGTCCAAGACAGTCAAAAATCAAATGACAAATAGGTAGTTTCTGAGTCAGAGGATTGCACATTCTTCTGATTAAGAAATTAATGCTTTGAAAATAAATATTGAACATTTTTCAACCAATGAGTTGCATTTCTGCTAACAATAAAAAAGCCCTGCTTCATGATTCCTTTGAAGGGTATTTAAGTGAAGTTTCTAGACAGATAAACCATTAAAGAGAGATAAGTTTATCATGCTCAGCTTAAAAGAAATTCTCATTCACCTGTCTTCATCACCAAGCTATGTGACACTTACACTTTCCTCCTTGACTCTTTTTTTCTTACACATACATGAAAAGAAATCACATTTCTTTTTATTTTAACAAACAACAACAACTCTAAGAACTTTAACACTCATACACGTTAAGAAAAATTTACTGCAATTATATAAGCTTTTGCTTGAAGATTAATGTATAAGAATGTTTTGTAGTAGTGACCTTTTGCCAGACTAAGCTAAGCCATTGCAGTAATTCACCGAAGTTGAATTATTTCCCTTTAATTAAAATACTTGTACAAGATGTTTTCTGCAAGTAATTAGCATGGTTTTGGCTTCTTAATTTGTAACTGAAACATGATGATTTCAAAATAGCATTCATTCAAGTTCTGTCTTCTGCAACAATTGATTTGTTTTTTTATGAATTATCAACCCTTCCTGAGTAATTTAGAGCTGAAACATATTTTAGATTGTAAGAATAATTCTTTTTTTGGAAGTGAATATTGCATTAACAATTTTTTGAGAATAACAATGATTTTTCCACATACAAGACTTATTATTTAACCCATAGATGAGGAGAGGATATGAATTTATACCTTTTCCATATAAGTGAATGTTTGCAATGAAATGTGTTTATGTTATTAAACTGAAATTTTTCATTAAAATGTAAGCCAGCTTGATAAGACAAAGAAATTAAAACTTTAAAAAAAAGGTTGTTCTAAAAGTAGTAAAAGATTCATAAATACTAAAAATTATATAATTAGATGAAGTCATTGTTCATGAGGGAAATTTGCCAATAGCTACAAAGAAAACGAAGGTCCTGTTGTATAAAAACTTGTTGTTTATTTCAGCTCAAAATATAGCAACTTATATAAAAATAACTTGAGTATCATTCAACTTTCAAAGACCCAGGTGATAATTCCCATTGTTTTATAAACTTCTAGGTTTTTAGGCGAATGAACTGATAACACTAATAAAATTGAATGGATTAACACACAGAAATTATACATTCTGTTGGATTTTATTATGCAAGTCAATGTATTTACAATAAAATTGGTATTAACCAAGTTATGAAGATCAGGATATACTTATATATAACAATTTGTAAAAAAGTGATAGATTTTTTATTTATTAATCTGACAGATTTTATTACTTAAATGTTATTTTTTGTGGATATGCATACTTGAGAAGATGTTCCATTTATTTATTAAGCAGCATATATATTTATTTTTGTCTACCATCTTGAATATTCGAGAAATTTTAATAAAGACAAATATGCATTTCTTTTGGCAGGATGAGCTGTCATTAGATCTGATATTCTTTAGACCATCATAGCCATGAAGTGTGTCAATGATTTAGCAAAGTTGAATAGTGCCTTATGAATATAAATCTTTCTCAGATTATAAAAATCATTCATATCTGCTTAGTTTTGTATCCTAACATAAACAAATTTCTAAAGAAGTGATGCATTTTTTTTTATTAATCCCACAGATTTTATTACTTAAACATTATCTCTTACTAGATACCCATATTTGAGTATACACTCTGTTTTTATATTAAATTGTATATTTATTTTCATCTACCATCCTTAATAGTAGAGAAATTTTATTAAAGAAAATATGCGCTCTCTGGCAGGATTCAAACTTGTGTCCTCTTGAAAGGAAAAATCGTTGTTAGATCCAATACACTTTAGACCAACTCGGCTGTGGAGTGCATCATCGACGAAGCAAAGTTGAATAGTATCTTAGAAACACAAGTCACTCACAGACTCTTGAAACATTCATTTCTGCTCAGTTTTGTATCTTAATGTAAACAAAGCAATTTCTAAAGAAGAAATGGATTTTTTAAAAGTAGTAATCTGATAGATTTTATTATTTAAACATTATTTCTTAGTGGATACCTATATTTGAGTAGATATTTATTTAGAGTGCATATTTTTCTTTAATAAGATCTTAAATATTCAGGTAGGTAAATAAAAATAAATATACTGTTTAATAAATAAACTGAGCATCTACTCAAATATAGGTATTCACTAAAAATAACATTTAAGCAATAATAATATAATATCTATCTATATTAAAATACATTGTCAAATTTCAAAATTTCCTCATTCAACATAGATTGTCTTGTAGAGTGAGGTCTTTTAGTGATGTCACAATCACCATTTTTAAACCACTGCTGACATGTAGGATCCTTCACTGCTGACATGTAGGAGCCTTCACTGCATCCATATAAACTGCACAAATGTTTTAAAATGCTTCCGTAGCAGTTCTATCCTTTGGGAATTCATAAAGTAACTAATGGTGACTATATTGCTTTTTGAAGTTATAAACTCTGAAATGCACTATAAATGACACCGTATGAAATAGAGGAGATGATAAACTAATTCTACCTTTCTGCCTTTTGGTTGTTTTATATTTTTAACAGCATAATATGTAATTACTTTCTGGACACTCTAGTATCACTAAAATTATTGATTGATTTTTGTTTTAATGGCATATCAGATTTGTTGTTTATTTAATGCTGAATATATATATATATCTTTTTAAATATATGGCTTGTAAACAATCCTTTGAGTCATTGGTTCCATCACTCTCCAGTTATGCCTTTAGAACCAAGTGCTATAATTTGTAGCATAGACCAACCTCCTTCAAGTAGGTAAAGATAGTCTCTGCTTTTTATTTTCTTGAAAAGGTCTTCTAGATTAGTCATATAAAATCATTTATATATAGGGACGAAGTTACTAAAATTGGTTAAAATGTTTCACAGAATACTTCTTCCTTCCAAAATAGTCTGAAACCATGATGCCATTCTCCTAGAACTATCTGAAATTAAAAAATATCAATAACTATACTATTATATATATATATATATATATTTATTTCCAATATGAATAACTGTCATTTACATAATAAAATCTCACACTACCAAATAATTTAGTTTAAATATTTATAATAAAAAATAATTTTGTTGAAATTCACATGGTATAATTACCATATGAGAAGATCCTGAAAATTTTACCTGCATTGTTTGGTTAATATCAATTTTATTGTGAAAACATTGAATTGCATGATAAAATTTGACATAGTATCATTTTTTGGAAGAAATTTCTAAAGAGCATAATTTTTGTGAAACACAATTCAGTAGCCATAGGCAACTTAAATTTGAAAGCTCTTGAGTGCTTAATTCCTACACCTCCTAATAAATCTGCGTGAGTCAGTAGACAAGGAATGAACCTGATAGGGAACCTTGATCAGAATGACAAGAAACCATTAATCTCTATCTGGGGTTTAATGTTTTTGCTGAAAAACACAAGAATGAAAGGAAAATTATTAGCTGGGGAAAGGCATTGTTTATCAGATTCTAAGTCAAGAAGAAGATTTTAAAATTTTCTTTCTTTCTTTTTCATGGAACAGGTGTAAGGTGGTGTTAGATGAATTTCTGTTTTTGCAAAACTTGTTTGTTTCCAATTAGCATGAAATCCTGTCAACAACATGGCCTAACCAATTAACTGCTAATGAAGGAATGTTATTTAATCTTCAAAGTTCATGGGTCCATTTAAACTAATATCCTTAGCATTCTGTTTATGCATTCTCTTTCCTACTTCTATACCATTTTTACTCTCTATCAGGTTATGTTATTGTCTCATTTGATGCCTAATTCTATCAATTGATCATGTATTTACCGACGAGGTACAAGTTCAAAGACAAACCACCACTTATATTCAATATAAATAATGGATTGCTGCTTACTTCCAGGATTCTTACTTGATTCAGTGTCTGTCTATATTTCTGAGATGAGGTATTATGTACACTATTTACATTATTTGGACTAATGTCCTCATCTTTGTTGCCATATCCTTAAGGACACATGGCACAGTGGATAAAGGCGTTGGTTAGATCCAGTGACACGACCCAAAGAGTTGTGAGTTCAAAACCTGGTTAAGGCAGTGGAGAACTTGGAGAGGTAAATTAACAGGAGATAACTGATAACTGACATCCATTAGACATGGTACATGGAACTAGAACAGTCTACCCCAGTGAGTGAAATAAAGGGTTCAGTTCGATATTCCAACCACCTGAAGAAGGCCAGAACATACAATGACTGAAATGTGATAAATATGGCAACAAAGATGAGGACAATAGTCCAAATAATGTAAATAGTGTTGATTCAGTGTGTTCATGAACACACGCACACACACACACACACACATACATATATATATATATATATATATATATATATTCTACCGAACACAACCATGCAGTACAACAGTCAGTAGTTTAGCTCACCCACAGCTTTTTTTTTTCATTGCCTATTTTCTTTTTCCCCTGTATAGGTATAGTTAACCATGAGTGTTTTAATGAAATTATTTTTTTTATTTTCTCTTTTATTCCTGTGATGCTTTAGAGTAATCATGGGTTATATAATGTCTGCCCCTCCCTTCTTTCATTTCCATTCAAGTTGTCTGAAGATTAAGTGTGCATGAAATTTGAGTCACGACTAGAGCTGTTCTTTTATAGGATTTAATGTTGGTAAACATTTTTTCTCAGTCTAGGCAATCTAGGCTTTGGGCACTTTACTGAATAGGTAAGTTTGCTTTCAGGCCTTTTTTTCTCTTTCTTTTTTCAGTTTTGTCGTCTTTATTTGAGACTGTATAAGAGTTTAGGTTTTGGCAAGCTATCTGTTGATTCCACCAACAGTTTTTGTTTTTCTTTAATATATATATATATATATATATATATATATATATATATATATCTTAATATTAGTGTGTTTGATTCACTTTCTTTTAAGACACAAAGAAATTAGAGGTGTGCATGGTTAACATAAACATTTTCCCTGTTTACTTGAAATGTTTTATCTACTCCTTTGATGTAGAGAAATGTGTTTATTGTTTTTTTTTCCCCTTCCCTGAATAATCATGTTTGTATTTATACACCTGGATTTAGTAATTATTTCTTCAGGCAATAAAAACATTCAAAGAAACAAGTCTAAGCACTTTTTTCAATTGAGTATCCACTGCTTTTTAAATTTGGACATTGTAATGGCAGTGGTAATTACATTCAGACTGAGTGTCTCCTTGTTATACTAAGTTTATTTTTATTTGTATTGGATTTTATGAGTTGAATGTTACACTCTGGTGAAAAATGATCCTTTAAGTCTTGATGATTTCCAAAGTTGTTACATTGCAAATAATAGTTTCTGTCTTGAACCAAGTTTAAGCCAAATTTATCCACTATTTCTTCTTTTTCAGTTTTCAAGTATTTGGAATTGTTTTCACCAAATTTGAAATAACTCTCATGTCAAATTATTTGAAAACACATCACCAACTTTAAATAATCACACATTATTCGATTATTATCTCTTTTTCATTTGAAAATTTGATTCTGTGTTCAAAGCTTTCCACTCCAAACAGTGAATTAAAAGTGAATTTCTGATATAATATACAGAAATATGTAGTATAAAAGTATTGTGAAGAGCACTTTGAATTGTGATGCAAATTGTGTTATCTTAAATAATGGCCTGTCTTCTATTAGACAGCAATTACAGGAAATAATACCCTTGAATAACAGTAAGTCAATGAAGAATTTAATCTGAAAATTTGCATTACATCTTAGTGTTTTGTCTTGTATGCCATCTACTGTAACTTGTTGATTTCATTTCCGACTTTGTATTATGAGTGTCAAATTAATAACAACATGTGTTTTAACTTGAGGGAAGGAACAAAAACATCTGGAATTTAACTGAATTGTGTCAAACACAACTTTTGAACAAAATAAGTAGCAACTTATTGAGTAATGGTAGATGCAGCTTTTGTTAGATGATGTTATTTTGAAATGTTAGACTTGTGTCCATAAAAAATACATAAATAAAAAATTCTGTCCGTGTTTGATATTATCTCCATTTTTCTTTATGTTTAATTCTATATATTGTAATTTGGCAACTTCTTCAGATTTGACTTAAAACAGATGACAAATTTTGTCTACAACTCGGCTCTTGAAAGATTTCTGTTCCTGCAAAGCAGAAATCATCAACATGGGCAGTAATTATACCCTGCAGTTTGTATCCAAAATGCCATATAAATATTGCATGGTTATATTTTGAAACTTCTGCTCCTAATTTAATTAATTCATCCTTAAGTGTCAGGTACCATGATCTTGAAGCATCAGTCAAACAATATATACATTTAGAGAGCTTCCAAATATAACCTGAAGGTAATATATTGGCCTCTTTTGAATGATTCAAATGAACCAATTGGTCTAACTTTTTAATATCTGAAAATGCAGTTTTGATGTTCATGAATTTACACATCCAGTGGTTAGATGCCATTATTTCCAATGCATTGAAACTCTTTAGTGCAGGTTGGAGAATCATTTTTTACATTGCAAGCATCTTTATTCTGGAAGCCTTGAGCTACATGTCTAGCTTTACAAATTTGTTTACCATTAGAACTTTTATAAGTATAAACACATCTTCTGGATATCTTGCGTTGACCTTGGTCAGGAAGTTGTATGTAAGCTTTATTTTCAACCCAACTTTGGAGCTCCTTCGTTTTTGACTTCTCCAGATCATCATTTAAGGAGGAGATCATTATATTTTCCCCATAACAAGAAGTATTTTCATCTTTTCTCTTGTTTGCTTGATCTCACTTGCTTGCCATTCTGATACTCTATGCTCAAAGTCCATCCAAAAGGATCCGTCTTGTTCCATAACAACATTCATTAATTGTTTCTGTCTGTTGCTTTGCCTGCCCTACTTAAAGCATTCACTTTTCTCCATTCAGAATCATCATCATTGGCAAGCTTGTATTTGTCCTGGTTTCAGGAGCTTAATTTTCTTAAGAATGGTGTTTTGCTTAGGTGGTCTGCTACTTGGTGTCACAGTCTGATTATGTTCAATATTTTCATTTGGATTTTCTTCATCCATATAATTCTCTTTAAAAATTGATACTTTTAGAGTTTTATCAGGTCCTTTTTGTAAGGTGTTGGATGTTTGTTCTATTGTTGTGCCATCTTCAGAACTTTGATATGCTTCTGGGTAGGGGACTAAATAGGGTGGATGCATTCTCACATATGTACTGCCATGTTTAATGAGTACCTGCTTACGTTCCCACCCTATGACGGTTTCTGGACCAAGCCACCTATTACATATGTTTCTTTTATAGAGAACAGTATCACCATGTTTGTATGACTGCACTATATTTCTTCAGACTTGGTGACGAAGTGCACATCTTAGTTTTTCTGAAGACTCCCATACTATGAAATGTTTCCTGGCAGCATGAATTACATTGAGGTTGTTTGCAACTAGAAATATCTTTTAATGCAGGGAGTTTGTCATTTAAAAAAGAAGGCAAGTTGCAATTCCTGCCCAAAACAAGTTGGTTAGGTCTATAACCATGGACGCCGTGAAGTGTATTTTTGGCGCTGATGGCCCATGCAAGTGCTACATCAAAACTGCAACTTGTGTCTTCAATAGTTTTCTTCACCATTTCTCCCAGTATCCCATTGTATTGTCCATTCAATACCATTGTACCATGGACTTTATTAGTGCATACTACAATATTCAATTTCTGTGGCATGTCCCTAAATGATTGGTTATTGAATCCTCTGCCATTGTCAGTGAGGATAGATCCTGGAGTGCCAAAATATGCTATCCAGTGTGTGAATATAGCTCGAAGAATGTCAGAACTTTCCTTACTAGGAATCCTGACTCCAACACTTGTATCTTGTATCATGATCAAATAGATGCAATATTTTTTTCCAATAATTTCTTTTATGTCCATGGCAATGCTTTCATTAAAATATGATCCTAATGAAAATCCTACACTGGGCCTGTGTTCAGTCTTTTTGTATTGAATGCATATTTCACATGAATTAGGAAATTCTTGTAAACTTTTTATGAATTCAGGGTCTTTTATTCCTGCATTCTTAACTAAATCACACAACTTTTTACTACTTAGATGACCGAATTGTCTATATAATTTTATTGCAATTCTAATTTTTCTGATATGTTTGTGGTAGTAATTCCTTTACTGAAAAGTATTCAATTAATCTTTCCTCAATCCAGTGGAGGTTTGGTAATAGAGATGTGATAGTGACCAGCCGAGGTACACCACAGTGGAACTTTTTCTCCAAACATTGTGACACTTGAAAATTGAGACATGTCTTGGGTCTTTTCATGCCATTTTTGCTTACAAAAGTGGAATGTCTGTGTGTCCACAACACCAGTGACAATACTGATGTCAGTGCTCGCAATGGCACGTGGTAGAGTAGCTGTGAATAGTGATTTCAGTTTCTTTCTGTTGCCAAACTTGTAAGTTTTCATTCCTTCTTGGACATTTATGTCACACAGGAATAGTTTTCAGAAAGCCCTCATACCATTTAGTCTCACAAACAGTTGCAGAAACCCCATTGTCTAGGACTGCTGAACCAAATGTGTCACCCAAAAATGTTCGACCACTGTCTCCCCGCTTTTGCACAATGTTGGCTACGGATATGTAGTTGTCCTTTTGGTGCCTATCCTGCTTATTACTAGTGCTATCAGCATATGGACAATGGTAACTTCAGTGGACTTTGCAGTCACATGTAAAGCATTTGGTGGTTTTGCCTTCAGGTTCAAATGAGCCTGAGCTTTTGTCAAAAGATACCAGAATTTTGTTCTTGCATCCTCTTTTGTCTCTGTTACCTAGCCAACTGGAAAATCAAGAATGACATCGGTTTAACAAGTGACCATAATATACTTCATTAGTGTCTGTTTTCATTGTAGGCACAATCGATATCTCTCTTTGTCACAACTGTTCGAGTATTTGTTGATGAAGCATCAGAAAACTCTCTGCATATAATTTTTTAAAGTTGTTTGCACATTGTGGACAGTGTTAATTTGCTGATGGTTGCTTTTATTAGTCACTCATTCTCAAGTGTTAGATTCACGTTTTTTAATGCTCTGATAATTGTATTTTGTTGTCCTTTAACTTTGCAACATGATGGCAGAAGTTAATAAGGTAGTCATCTATTGACATGTCATTCTGTTGTTGATATTTTGTGAATGATTTGTATGTTCAAATATTGAAATTTTGTGAAATGATGCAATGCAACATTGTTAAAAAATGGTCAACTCAATGATTTTTATAATATGGACAGACAACTGAATGTTTTTATATTATCTGACATAAACTATTATTTTCACAAGAATCTATCTGGGTAAATATCACATGAAACACTTTGAAAAAAAAAATATATACAACATATATATATATATATATATATATATATATATATATATATATATATATATATATATATATGCACACACATATCTCTCTGCCATCATGTATTGCCTAATTTCTGCTTTAGAGTACATGTCATCTAACAAAAGCTTGAGGGTGCCAATAACAATTTCAAGTTGGAATGTCTTATCAAAGTTTGCCCCCCAACTGGTTTCGTATAGAGTGAAGGTCATATTGAAAGGTATGACATGGTTGGTAGAAAGTGATTTTTTTTTCTGTATGTATACGATGGTTGGGTGAAGGGTGCTTGGTGTGCAGCTCTCTTTTTGACATTAGATCTGCAACTTTTGGTTGTTTTTATCGACCCAATCTAAGTTTTAATTGAGGTGTAGCCTTGAACTTGTGAAAAGGTTTATAAAATTGTAAATTTCATGTAATCACAGGGGCATCAGGAGTAGTATCTTCCTGATATATAATGGCCTGCAATCAAAATTCTAATTTTCCTTGGAAATCTGTCTGTCATGTTTTACATATCTCTCTGCATTGTAATAGTCATAGTACAGTTATCGGCATCCTGAATAGCAACTGGGTTTCCTAAGCATAGCAACCCTATGTTCACTAGTTGTTCTCCATTTATACTTGTCTATCTAATTTGTATATGATACTGCGCTGTATTTGTTTTGGAAGCTGGTGTTGATCTTTCTGTTGAACTTTAACTCTGCTGATAAACTTCCACCTTTTGGGTATTTAGATTAGGAGCTTGTCTATATGAACTTGGAGTATTTTTCATCTGTTTCCTCCCCTCCTGATTTTTTAAAAGTTCTCTTGAAGGTCTTCACCAACCTGTCTGCTTGACCATTTGACTTTTTTGAGTAGTATTGTGCTCAACAGACTTCATACTTACAAAAATATTCAAATTTACAGTGAACTGTGTTCTGTTATCTGAAACTGTTATTTCATATCTGAGATTCTCTGTAAGTAGGCTATAGTTATAAACAAAGTTGCTCTTTGCACTTCAAAATTTCAGGCCATTTCAAAAAGCTGTCTACTCCTATTTAGTAATAAAATATATTTATTGGTCTAGCATAGTCTAAATATAATCTAGCCTATAGTTGGCCATGGCTAAATTTTTATAGGTGGCAATTTAGCAGCCTTTGCATAGTTTTTGCATGATTTGCCTAAGTTTTCAATATCAACATCCATTCTTGGACAATGCACATAACTTCTTATGGGAGATTTCATTCTCAATATTTCCAGAGGACCAAGATGAAGTTGTTTAAATATTTGACCTTGAAGGGTTACTGGAATTTCTACATGTTCTGTGTATACTAAAAATGAAAAATGTATCTTTTTTTTTCTTTTACCCCAAATTGCTGTAACTTTCTTCACTCTTTCCATCTAAACTTTACATGTTTTATAACATTTTGAATAGTTTAGATTCTATTTTATCCAGTTTCACTGGTAGCTCTGTTATTGTGTTGCACAATATTTTTTATTTCCATTTTGGAATTTATCAAAGGTAATTATTATGTCTTTGAGTGGCTCTTTATATTTTGGAATTAATGTAGGTAAACTCTCAGCATGTCTCTTTCTCTTATGGCAGATATTCAATTTTATAATTATGACCTAATATTATGGATGCCTACTGTTATAATGTTATGAATTATAATAATGAATTGGAGTTTCTTTTTTGAACCAAATATTCCAGATGTGGTTTATGGTTAGATTGCAAAAAATTCTACCATGCTATATTTTGGGAATTTCTTTTTTTTACTGGAAAAAATTTTCCTATTTAGCTATTTGCAAATTATAATGTCCTTGAAGCACTTGTTCTAGCTTTCATTTTTCTGTTCTTTAAGTTTTGCCAAATAACTGCACCGATACCGTATTTACTAGCACCAGAGGCAACAATTATTCTAAAATAAGATCAAAAAATGTTAATGGCAGTTCTGAATTTTATTTTTTTGTAATATCTTCAAATGATTTTGAAACTGACTTTTTTTTTCACAGTAATCATGTGGTTCTCATGGCATATAAAAATTTTGAAAAGTATACTAGGCCACAGAATACGACCATTGCTAATTTTAATATAGAATTTGATTGCAAAGTTCAGCAAGTCGGTGAACATGAAATTAATTTACCTGATGCTGTATTGGCTTTACAGAGCCCTGAAGAACACCAATCTTGGAGAAGATGAAGAAAAATTTAATATTGTTCTGGATTTTAAAAGTGATAGTGTGTCCATGTTTGGTCAAAATTTGCAACTTCATTGTACTAATATCTCTCTTGCCATTCCAGGTTTCAAAATGAATGAAAACATTGTCCTGATGAGCACTAGGAATATTGAAAATAAGTCAAAAAATAGAGAAAAGTAGCAGAAAAACTTCACACACAATTTAGTCATCACAGGTATGAGAAAATGGCTACTCTCCTGAAGGATGCTGGAGTTCTTGATGTTAAACTTATGAAACAGTTTCAGGAAATTACCTAGAATTGTAACATATGCTTAAAATACAGGAGAACACAACTGAAGCCCATTGTTGGTTTTTCTTTAGCAAAATGCTTTAATGAAGTGGTGTCTCTGGGCATTAAAAAGATTAAAGAAACTAAAATTCTTCATTTAATAGATCATTTTACCAGATAAAGTGTAGCATCTAAAATAAACTCAACAGGAAGATCAGAAATTATTGATATATTTTGATTTTGAACCTCCTTCGAGTTTTCAGATAATGGATGAGAATTCAACAATGAAGCTTTCAGAGACATGGCTGAAAACTTGAATATTACCGTATGGACTATACCAGTGCAGAATCCATAGGGTAATGGATTAAATGAGTGTTACATTGCTATACTTAATAAAATGGTACTCAAACATATAGAAGACACTGGTAGCAGTTTTGAACTTGCCATTGCTTGGTCACTGAGCTCTAAAAACACTTTGCATGATGTTATAGTCCAAGTCAATTAGTATTTGGATAAAAATCTAACATGTCTTCCATCCTGATAAATAAACTCCTAGATTTAGAGGGTGTTAGATTGTGAAGCAATAATTAACAACTTGAATGCTATGCATCCACTAAAAAGTCTTTCATACAGGTGGAATCATCTGAAAAGCTCAGAAGGGCTTTACGCCAAAAGATCAGACCATGTACTGCTCTTAAATATAGAAGTGGAGATCTTGTATATTTCAAGAGGAATGAATAAAATCTTTCAATGGGACTTGGAACAGTTATAGAAACTGAAAGCAAGAAAGTTTTGGTGAAGCTTGGAGGAAGCTATGTTAGAGTCCATCCTTGTCATTTGCAAATGTATAATAGTGACTTTAATTGAATGGACCAATGACTGATGAGAAACTGTTCAACATGAAAAATTTGGAAGATGATTCATGGGTAGAACAAAATAGAAGATTTTGTATATGCTGTAGATGATAGCTTACCAGATGAAAGAAGATGATAGCTTAGCAGATGAAAGAAAAGATATTAGTCGTCCTATGAGTGAAAATGTAAAAACTGATGAATTGAGTATCAATCAAGAGGCAAAAAAGGCTCAACATCCAGCAAAGAAAAAATCTTGTAAGGAAAATGCTGTAATTTTAATAAGAACAGAACAAGAGATAATGTACAAAGTGACATCAGACAATCTTCCTTCTTAGAAGAACATGTAAGCTATTAGTCATGCTAGAAATGCTACAAGCACAGACAAAAATATTATGAATGTATGTGTTAAAGGTGAATATTTGTTTTGGCTTGACTCTGAGAAGAATGTGGTAGAATGGAAAGACATTTCTGACTATGTAAATGAAAATCTACAGGTAAAGGAATTTTCAGTAAACACTTGTGAGAAAAATCCTCTTGAAAAGGAATTTTCCATAGATGATGATCATGAAGAAATTACCTTACTCTCAACAGTTAATAATGTAGAATATCCTGAATTAAAAAGGAAATAATTACATAAATGAGTTTTTTTCTGTTGTACCAGACTTGGGCCAAAATAGAATTACAACAAGATGGATTTGCACCAAAAAGAGATGATGGAATTATAATCAAGGCAAGACTGGTCGCAAAAGGCTTTCAATATGAAGAATTGGTTAGAAGTGATTCATTTAGTTTTGACTGGAAAGGTACGGGTAAACACAGAGGTGGCTGGTGAGATGCTGATAAGATGATGCTTAGAGACATTGTGAGCATTGACAGAGGAATACACCTTGACGATGGATGTGACACTGGGGAAACCATGCAGACTGCCTGATCTGAGTGCCACGGAGATGGTTGGATTTACATAGGCATGGAGAAGAGCCACTGCCGAAAGGCTGTGCCATTGTGGAGAGTAGATTGAACAAGAACCAGGTGACCAATATACACCACCAAAGTGTCTAGAAAACTTATTGAATCTGTTGTCAAAACCTGTGAAGCCTGCTGATCAATTGATCCAGCACCAGTACATTGGAAGAAGGGGACACTAGATGTAAAATTAACTTGGAGTAGATTGGTGATGGACATTACCCATGACAAAGGCCGTCATTGATTGTGGTCCTTGATTCACAATATGGCGACTGCTGCATCAACAAGCCTCCACTAGTGTTATTCATCAGCTGGAATCAATTTTCTATGAGCGGGACCCGCCAGCTGAAATATTGACACATAACGACACTGTGTTCACCTGTAAGACCTTTAAGAAATTTTTAAACAGCTGGGGTTTACTCTTGAGATTCCGATGCGCTCATGTACTGGCTGGGAATGAGATTGTGGAATGCTGTCATAGAAGTATCAATACCATCGCAGCCAGAAAGCAATGTTCAGTGCCAGAGGTGATCTATTGGCACAATGTCACTCCCAAGGACAGTCTTTCAGCTTCCACTGCACTGGCTGACATGCTGCATAGGTACCACATCTGGGTACGAAACATGAATACCATGCCCTCATTTGCACCACAAAACATTCAAGGAGTATACAAAGAAGGGGACATTGTTTGGGTAAAGTCTCCACATGATAGATGCACGACCAAATTCAAAACGGGTTGCATAACCCAAGCAATCAGTCTGCAGTCGGTGCGGATTGATGGAACGCTGTGGTATGTGAAGAATTTACACACTTTTTGGTATCATATCCATCATCCGACTCTGATAGTGAACGATTTGTGTATTTAAAATCTAGTTCACCAGGTGATTCTTCCAGTACCAGCAGTTCAAAGACCAATGCTGGAGCACTCGATGACACTCCAGGCCATAATTTGTCTGAGAAAAAGACTCTTGTTGTTCCTCTTTGAAGGAGTACTCGACAGAAGAGACCTGCCCCAGGATGCATCAGCTGTGATCGGGAGATCAGGGGGGAGTGTAGCAGTGACTTACCTTGGTGACCCAAAAGGGCCAGAGTCACGTGTATGTTTTGCAAGGGAATGTGGAGATGGCAAATCGATGAACCTTGGACGGACAGTGAATTGAACAGCACTTTGTGCTGATAGAGGTGGTGGTATCACTTGTAGCCATTTTTATTGGTTGGTTCTGGGTGGTCATTGGCTGAGTGTTGGCTGGGTCAGGTGTATAAAAACATGGTATGCTCATTTAAGAGGTGTTCAGCTTTTCATTCAGTATGGTAAATGGTGTATTGGAGATCGAAACGAGAAGTGTGGATTTGTCCCCTTCTTTGTATACTCCTTGAATGTTTTTGCCTAGTGAGCCTATTGGACTTGTACTACCTTTCTTTTCCTGTGTGTGCTTCCTACCAATTTTTGCAACAAATGCAGCCCCAAATTCTGCTCACTTGTCTACTCAAGTATTGTAATTATTAACGAAATATTGGAACAAAGGGTAAAATACATAAATCTGAATGGATTCCCAGCTCAAGTCAAGTTGGAGATGACCTGACTAGAGTAGCTTCCTTTTACAAGATACTAGCCCAAGTATGTGAGCCCAGAATCTTTCTTCCATCAAACAAATATATTGATGCAGGAACTGCTACTATTGTTTACATGAAAAGTGAAAAAGGGGAAAACTGTTAACTATGTTCTCAAGGACTGAACTCTTATTCCTTGGCTAGCAAATATTGTTTAATTATGCTGTCCCAGCTGCTAATTAAAATGAGCCCACCATTTCCCATAAGAACTTTTAACAAATTTGTTTAGCGGAAAGAAGATTCATTTGCATCTGGAATCTATGCTGGAAATTTTGACAATTTAAACAGAGTAAGAGGTACAGTTTATGAGGATGTTGGAAAGATAATACCTAACCCTCAACATAAACAGGTTAAGATTGTAATGATTGGGGAAGCATCCTCTTGGGAGTCTGTTCCACAAAGTTTTGGTTCTTTGAAAGAAGCTGTTCAAGTGAAACTTACATCTCACCAATGGAATATGAGTTTAAGTACTAGATTGGCAGCTAGGTCTCATAATTTCACTGTTGAAATTGCTTGATGTAACTGTAAATCTTATGCTATTAGTTTTTTCTCCCACACTTTTTGCTTGTGGAACTCTCTTCTGGCTTCCTACTTTCATGTGAACAATGACATTCCAAAATTTAAATGCAATGTCAGTCATCGTCATGTCTCATTAAATCCTGTTCTTTTATTGTCCTATTTGCATCTTTCAATAACCTGTTACATCTTAGTGGCTTTTATCACTTTGCATGGGGGGTGAAATGATTAAAATGCTGCTCTCAATTTATGCATGTTCAGTACATACAAATTTTAGTAGAGATTAAGATAAAGAAATAACTGTAATATAGAAATGTTTATGGGAGTTGCCATATTTTTATGGTTTTTAATCTTTTTCAGTTTGATTTACATTCATTTTAGTCAATAATCTGACCAAAATATCTGATGTTTTTTTGTTTTGTTTTTTTCCACTAATTTGTTGAAAAATGGCCGGAGCATATTTTTTCCACAAAAGTTAAACTGTTAGCATAATTCCCTATGTATATTAATTGTTAATGTTTGCTTTTTTTCATCTACTTCAATTTAAAGACATGCATTCAACAAATTAAGTTTTAAAAAATTTCATCTCCATTTAATTTGATAGATACTTTGATGTTAGAAGTTATTTATGGTCTAGTAAAATGTCATCTAATCTTGTTGAAAAATCAACACAAACGTATAATTTATTTTTTTTAACTATCATCACTGATAGAGAAATACTGAAAAATTTACTGATGAAATAACTTCCAAGGTTTTATAGTTTAATTTCTCCTTTATAGTTTCAATAGTGGGAAAAGGCACAAGTCGTTTTTGATCTAAATGCTGGTTTTGAATTTTCTTTTATAAATAGCAAAACCTTTGTTCTGTTGCATTTACTTAGTTCTTTTGAAAAACAAATTTCTCATATTAATGTTTTAAGTTTTTTTCACATATAACTTAGTTTTATTAGATGGTGAATTTTACTGACTCCACCACTAATAAATTTAAGGGGTTTGCTTTTACAATATAAGTTTTTTCTCTAAAAAAGAAATCATACATAATTTTTCTTTTTATATTCAGTTTTGTTCCAGAAGCACTGCAGGCTTCATTGCTTTTTTGTGTTTTTTCTTTAATTTCAGGTGAGCCTGTTTTTTTTTTCCCTCGTGTGTTTTTTTGATATTATCATAGTAATTGTGTCTAGCTGATGTTTTACTGGCATTTAGTTCCTGTTTATATATAGGTTCAAGAAGGCACAATGAATCACTTTCATGGAGGTTACTATCAGCCATGCTGATGGGAAGCAGGAAGGAGTCTTTTAGTTAATTGATAGAGAGAAGTTTCATTTTGGAGGTATTAAAATTAACAATATATTCCTTGCCCCTGTTAACAACAGACAGTAGATCATTCTTGAGATCAACTGCCAATTTGACCTTTTATCAAACTGATCAAACTTACTATTGAGACAGGAATAAATGGTTGTCATCAACATAGATATCAAGAAAAATAATTGATAAAAATTAAGAACAAAGTAGGTCCAAGAATTGTGCCCTGATAGACATCTGAAAATCTAGCAGAGTACCCATTAAGGACAATTTTCATTTCACGATTTGATAAAAATGACTGAATTGGTTCAAAAACTTATTCAGAAATACCTTTCAACTTATGAAGAAGATTGTAATGCCAAACCTTGTCAAATGCCTTTGAGATATCCAAAGCAACAGCCCAAGCTTCACTAGTCTTATCTAAAACTTGATAGACTCTTTCAGCAATATTTGTTAGTACATCAGTCATTGAACTAGAGAAGCAAAAGCCATATTGTTTGTCTGAAAGCGGGCCCTGTGATGTGAGGCTCTTAACCAATTCCGAGTTGATTAGAGCATCTAGTAGTTTGCCAAAAAGAGGTAGAAGGCTAATAGGCAATCAGTTAGCAGGATCAAACTGTTCATTTGGGTTATTAAAGACCAGAAAAACAGATGAGGATTTCCAATAAGCAGGAAATCAAGTGGCAGCAAGGCATTTATTATACAGTTTAGAAAGAACAGTTCAGAGGCACATTTTTTAAGGACTATTACAGGTATACCATCAGGGTCACATGCTTTGTGGGGATCCTGTGGATGTATATCTGGCTGAAGAAACTCATGTTCATATGCTGGCTTGGATATTTGTGCTACTGACCAGCTGCTTGTCTGGGCCAGGACAATTATGAGAGATAAGGAGATGGAGGAAGTTGTGGTGGCAGCGGTGACCCAGCTAATGCCAAGCATGGAAGATGATGACAGAAGGTGCTTTAGATGCAGTGGCATTAGCGCCATTGGGAAAGATTGTCTGAGCCAAGAAAATGACAAAGATGAGGCAAAGCAATAACATGCGCAGTTACCATTGCCATACCACGGGCCATATATTTTGAAACTGTCCAGGAAAATATGATAAGAGATATATCAGTGCCAGTATCTTCTCTAGCCCAGCACTACCTGTGATCATGGTCTATGTTGAGGGCAGAACCGTCACCACACTGGTCGATACTGGTTGTTTGCTGTCCATAGCCAGCAGAGAGATATGCCAGTTATGGATGAAAGGGCTTGTATGTGTAACAACTATTATGGGATCAGAGGTGTTGCTCTCTGGCTGCAAGGTGGAAGTCCTGTCAAGATCGACATACTGGTGGATTGAACAAAGCCACTTGATTTTAACCTCCCGATCAGGATGAATGTGATATCAAGGAACTAGGAGTAGGAATCACTCCTTCAGGTGCAGTGGAGTTCTTTGAAAGAAAAACATCCTTGTGTGCGATGGCACCATAGAAGAACCCAGCTTTAGCAATGAGTTTGATCAGAAAAAGCAACCGTGGATGCCATCATGGAAGTGAGCCAAAAATCAGGCACCAATGACCTATGAAACAACATGACAACTGTGTCTGAGCTGGCGCATACGTTATGAGTTAGAAACATGCTTGGATAATGGCTGGCTCATGCCATATACTGAGGAGGAGCTTGGACCTCCCAAGGGTCAAGTTCCGTTGATGGCCATTATCCAAGAGAGCAAGAAAAGGGTATGCCCTGTAATGGATTACAGAGAGTTAAATGATTATGTAGACACATTCATGGCAAGTGTGGATGTCTGTGTGGACAAGCTAAGGGAATAGCAACAACAGGGGTGCAATGTATTACTGTTAAACCTTAGGAGAGCATACCTACAGGTTCACGTACACTAATCACTGTGGTCTTTCCAGACCGTTTTATTGAAAAGTACTGCTTTATGTGATTAAACTATGGCGCTTCTCACAATGAATGGAATTATCAAGACTATACTGTTGCAAGATGAAGCAAACCAAGATGACACTTTGGCATACATAGATGACATCTTCTTCAACAAAAGTGTGATTTCTGTGGTGTGAGTCAGAAAGCATGTGTCTGACTTTGGGCTGATATGCAAGGACTTGAAGATGGTGCAAAAGTGCTTGGTTTGCAAGTCTGGAGGCAGTGCAATATGATTCGATGGAAACAAGCCAGTAAATTCCCGGAGACTCCAATTGTTATCACATGTCATAATACATTCTCTCTCTGTGAAAAGCTTGGTATGTAGTTTGCTTAGAGCAGCAGCAGTATTCTTAAAGTGATGAGCTACTGCAGTAATTAAAGGGTTGAATGATGAAACCTGCAATGTCTCCCTGAAGTGCATGATCTATACGATGGTAATGAGTATGTCAAGAAAACCCTGCAAGAGGAGGTTTTGGTGTGTGAACAGCCAGGAAATGACAGTGTAGGTAGATGCAAATTCTCTAGCCCCTGGGGTGGCATTGAAAGTGAATGGACTGATCTTAGCTGTGATGGCCTGGTAGAACTAAGGAATGTAACTTTCAAAACATTTGCCATGGAGATAACAAAAGTGGCTTATGGTGGGAGACGTATGTCCTGTTTGTGAGATAGGGGATGTAGAGAGCAAAAATAATTAATCTCCCACAAGCTGAAAAGTTCCATGCCAGATATGGCAACAGTACTTCATTTTGGGGCTAATTAGGCTCTTGCAAAGATAGAGCTGAGCAGGCAGAGTCAGATACAGGCTGTAGTCGTACAAGAAACCCACCATTTGTTCAGCATCTTTAGTGATAGATCATATATATGAGTTTCACTTGAGGTTGGGGTGAACATGAGGTGCAATCAGTATTAAAGTCAAGGAGCCTCTTTGAAATAACAACCACTCATCATGATAAGTGAAAGTTCAAGGTCTGCTCTGGGATGATGAAACATCACTAGCTTGGTTTTGGAGGTGTCGAATGTTGCAAGCCAGTCCTTCTCTCATTGAGCCACCAGAGTTAGTTCAAAGGAGAGATCAGCTGTCAGTCTCTGATCATCTCAATTTTTAGAGGTGCACCCATACACTGTTATATCATCTGCATAGATATTTTCTAGAGTATGTTCTTAACCTTATTGTTAATATAGAGCAGAAACAAGGTCAGACCCAGTAGAAAGCTTTGGGAAATGCTTCCATTGATCACGTGGGCTTCAGAAGACTATCAATAACTTTTATGGACCTACCTTTTAGGAATGACTTGATAATTGAGAAAAACTATTCCATAGATTCTATAGCTGAAGAGCTTGCATAGCAACCTCCTATGTCACAGATTAAAAAAGGCCTTTGATATGTCTAATGGACTCATTTTCATGATGAATTTGGAATCTAGTGCTTCACTGATTCTGTGTGTGAAGACATTCAGGACATCCACAGTAACCTAGAATACTGAAATCCATACTGTTTGTCACTAAGAAAGTTGTTCCTGTTGGGTTAATTCACAATCTACATGTTGATCAAGGGGTGTACTGATGACACTGAGGAGACAGATGGATTGATATTGTGATGGGGGATGAGCACTCACCCATATTCTTGAAAACAGGGCATACAGCTGACACCTTTCATAGACTTTGGAAGCATTTCTCCTCTAGGTAGCATTTAAAATAAGATTGGGGATAGTTTTTGCACTAATGTTCTTTAGAAAAATCCCCAGGATATTATCTGAACCAGTAGCCTTCTTATAGTCAAGGCTTTTGATGAGACTGGATGCTTCTCATGTTATGATAGACTTATTACAACGTGTGTTATATATTTTAACATATCTTTTGTCTCTTTAAAATCATGCTATGTTGAGACAACCATATAGCAAGTGTACAGCTATTTACAGTTCTTCTCAAGTAGTGAAACATTCATTTGTATGATTTCACATTAAGGGCGATATATAACATACTCCTTATGCATTTAAGAGCCTGTGAAAGAACATTTTATCATATTGAATCCTTTAAATTTTGTGTCCAGAAGGCCAATAATATCTTCCAGATTATATCATTTTTACATCTCTACTTAGATATTTGGTCAAATGACTGGTCACTATGCCATGTTTATATCAAAAGGTATTCACTTCTTTCAGTATAAGTGCTTGGCCTTGATCTCAGTGAATATATACAAAAATGCAAAACAATTGAAGACTGTAAGTGACGTTTGTGGGATATTTTCGCACTATGCAGCAAGACAAAAGAAAACTTACTGTATTCATCAATTATACTTAACATGTATTGATTCCTACTTGATACCCATAAGGAGGCCTTAAGATCAATATTCACTCTTTTGAAAGGTTGTATCTTTGACTCAATAGCTTTGATTTTGAGGCAGAAAAATCATGACTTCATTTCAGCATGCACACAGTGAATTGCAGTTATCCTTTTGATCTCTTTAACTGTGAAGGGCAAATTTTTACTTTGCATTTAATGAGCCATGCTACACTGGAATGGCATAATGAATCGTGTGATTCTGGCAATCTTTTAGAGCTTGAAGAGAGAATTCTAGAAAATGTGTCAGCAGCATCATGTTGTTTGTGTGGATGATAAAATATAGCATGACAACATGCCAGCAATATTGCAATCTAGTCATTCTTTGTTTTTTCCTGATTGTTTCAGTTTCCTATCAGATATAAATGAAACTGAATCTTGGTCAGTAATCATTTAGACGTACTTGCCTATATATTAATACATCCAGGTATACAAGGCTTTGACACGTGCATATGCTTCCTTTTTAATAGCAGAATATCTATGCTTATTGTTTGCTAATGTTCTAGAAAAAATGCAACTTGTCTATTATTTTGACTGAAAGTGATTAGCAGTAGCATAGTCTTGATAATAAATTGGGAATTATCATCAGTCACTGAGGCTAACATGTTAGCAATATCTCATTTTAGACGATTAATGGCTCCTAGCAAATAAACCCCAAGAGGAAACTCTTTGGATGGATGTTCTATAATAATGTCTTTATTTACCTTGAATAATACAAGAATATTCAAACAACTTTCTGTAGAGAAGACATACCTTTTGGAGCAGCTATATCAAGAAGTGGTTGTAAGCATTAGGCTTGATATTGCCATCGGTAACAGTATATCCCAGAAGATTGATGGATATTTGGCTATGTGTACATTGTCGTTAGGTCTCAAGTTAGATACTTAGCAATTTCCATAAAGTTGAACAAAGTGTCAGTATATACAAAAGTATCATTTATTCTTTCATTTTTAATGATTTGATAAAAAAATCTTTGGAAAGCTGCTATGCCATTTGAAATTCCAAAAGCAAAGTAATATAATTGATATAGTCCAATGCTAGCTTCAAAGGTCATATAAAGCTTATGTTCTTTTCTTATTGGAGTTTGATAGTAAATTATATAAGTTCACGAGACTAAACACATTGTATTGAGATATCATTTTTATTAAAACATTGATTTTAGTCAATGGATGCACCTCCAGCATGGTACCATTTAGAAATAGTCAATAATCATTCTATTTTTGGGATTTTCACTGCCAGTAACTAATCATTTTCATAGTGGTATGTTTGACTTGATAGTACCTTCTTTTCACAACTGCTTTACTTCTGAATCTATGAAATGAGTGTTAGACTTTAAATATCATCTCAATTTTGCACTCACAGCTGTTGGCCTATAGTCAGGAGAAAGATTGTTGAATAATGAAGGATATAAGACTCTCATGGATGTTAAACTACACATGGTAATAGAGGGTGATATCCCACAATAACAATATGTTGGTTCTAAATGTTGTACCCAATTTGTTTTTAATCACTTCACCTCCAAGAAAGGCAATAAAGCCACTCAGAGGCAAGTGGTTACTGATTGTGAGATAATGAGAAAAATACTATTAAGGATAGAGAACAATAAAAGAACAAGAATTAAGAAGACAGAAGATTGATGTTAAATTTAAGTTTTTGAAGATGAAAGTTGACTGAGAAGCAAGAAGCTAGAAGAGAGTTCCACAAGCAAGAAGTGCAGTAGAAGAAACTGTTAGCATAGAAGTTATGGTTAACTTGCCATTTCAAATGGAAAATGATGAGACTTTGCTGCTAATCTAGTACTGTGCTTAAATTCATAAAGTCTAGGTACCATAGAGGAAAGTTCATCAGAACAATTACCATGAAATTATTGATAAAAAAAGGCAAAGATTAAACAAATCCTACAGAACAATTAAAACTATTTCCTTAGTTGCAACAGATTGGACATTCTCAAATAGTTGAATATAAAATTGTAGAAACAAGATTATATCACTTCAGTCACTAATCTACAGGGATTGATATTATTTCTATATTAAGCCATGAAAATGATGCTAAAATATGTCTGTCAAAAAAAATATTAAAATGTTGGAATGGAAGAAATTAAAAAGTTCTTAATGCCCTCTCCTAATTGACTTGCCGTTTCTTTGCCTCTCAAATAATTTGCAATTTAGTTCTGATTAAAAAGACTGATATCAGTATTATTATTATAGCCCAAAATCAGATGATGATGATATAGTGAATCAGTGTGTGAATACTTTGATAATAACAATGAAGATGAGGATATTGGCTTTTGAAGAAATTACTGAATTAGACTCTTTAATGATAGAAACTAATTGTGGTTTATGTCCTCTTTACCACATTCTCAGCTGGAGTGGAACAAGTTTTAAGAATAAAAGAGTAATGAGACTTGCACTAAAATGATGGAACAAAAGTGCCATCATTAAGATTATAGTTGTACAACTACTTCCTAATATTTATCTTGGAATGGAGAGTATACAACAGTAGATAAGAATTGAGGGTACTTTGTTAACAACAAAACAGATATTGATATGGTTAAAACAAAACAAGTATAGACCAAAATGCATTTAGATGTAAAATGTTTCAAAGCATAGTAACTGTTATGCAAGTCTGTGTTTATAATTACCGCTATTAATACTACTACTACATAGTCAGTATATAGCTGAGAGTGTTATTACTTAGTAAACTGAATTCACCATGATGAAACTAGTGACTTACCTATAGTTTTAAGCCTACAAGTAGGATCAGTTAAGTGAATCTTGTTGATTTACACTACAATTTTTGCTTTGTAATATATTTTTGAATTTTGCTTGGTTTATGTGGACCATAATGCACACAACATGGCTGACCAATGGAATCATTGATAGAAAACATTTAGAAATTTCTTAATGGCCATTAAAGCCAAGGTCATTTGACCTGTTAGATATATTGTAAAGTTTTTTTTTAATAATGACTATTCAAGCACTTGATCAATTCAAATATGAGGGATCAGTAGAGACACTACAAAGATTCCACACAAAATCTAAGAAAATCATGTTTGCATGGCACTTGCTTGCAAACAGTTAATAAGATCCCAGTAATTTTCTAAACTAGTATTTCCAACAAAATTTGAAACTCTTTTCACACTCATTCCATCAACGAATATAGAAATTATCATATGAGAGACTCTTTCATAAATAACATCCACTCTAGCTATATATATATATATATGACAATAACTGCCAGAGAATAAATCTCTAGAATTAGAAACTGTCTTCCAGTAGACTCAGTCCTTAAAATAACACAGAACCAATCAGTCATACACTTGACTTAGCTATCCTTTAAATACAATAGTATCCTCAGCATTTCATGCCCAAGAAGTCAAACAGCAAAATCTGGTCAAACTACTACAGCTACATTAAGGTTCAAATGGTTTTTGTGGTCTCAAAAGCTATTCAGAATTAGATGTCCAGCCAAAAACTCTAAATGTAACTTATGTAACCAAGTGGGACATTATGTCAAAAATGGCTGCTATTCTTATATTTGTTGCTTCTCTTTAAAATGATCAAAAACTATTTTCTAAACCAACTTGAATGAGGGATCAGTTGATAATTTAATGAATACCGATAACTGAGAACTTTATGAGCCACTCATTGATGAAGAAAAACGAAGCTTTATCGCCTAATAATATTATCTGAGTGGCTACTATGAGTTTACAATCTCCAGTTATTTGTGACTGTACAGTGAATATTATACAATGTTTGTATACATATCAAAAAGTCAGCTAACTGTATTAGAGGATTATTTACATTATGCTATACATAAAATTTTTGATCATAAATTCTCTTCAAATTCTACTCTTGACTCATCTGGAGTTCTTTCCCTGATTTTCCATTTAGAACTGAGTCTCTGTTGAGTGATATACATTTAACTCTGTCCATGGTTTCTGCTATCATCTCTAAGCTGGATTCCCACAAAACATTGTTGACTTGATGATATCCCTGCAATAATCCTTAAGAAATGTGCTCCTGAACTAGCTCTTGTTCTCTCTAAACTTAACAATAAGTGTCTTGTTGCATCTTGCTTTCCTGCCTATGATAAAATGTCTTGGAGAGGGTTACTGTATCATCATAAAACAGTAAATGAAAAACCTTAGTTAAATGGTAATAATTCAGTGGCTATTTTATTTATTTACTAAATTGGATAGCCTAACTGAAAACACCAGAAGACAATGTGCTCTTATTTATTTTGGATATATTTTTGTGTAATTGTCTATCTGCATATATATGTCTATCTGTTATTATTGTGGGATGCCTGGAAGGACTTAAATCTATCAGTATATACATATAATATTTACTTTTCTCATATTATTTGATAAAGTAAATTTTGCAATATTTGATAGATTTTAAGAAATAAGAAAAGTGTTATCAGGTTGATTTCATTTTTAAGTTCAATAATATTGCAAATTTAATGATTTCAGTTCTTGTAATCAGTCACAATGATGAAGAACAAAAAGAATAGAATCTTTTATTTAATCTTGAAATAATTTGATTTCTTGTTTGGGATCCAAATATCCCTTTTTCAGGGTGCATCTGAACAAATATTCTAATTAACATGTTAAGGCACAGTTAAGATACCATTGGTTAGTATATAGAGAATGATAGGTAAATTGTCACCAGTTTAAATTTTTCATTTTGTGTACAGGCATTGTTTGTTTTTTATATTGTCAACTGCACAGTAGAGTCAGTAGGACACCATCTGTGAGAAAAAGAGCACCATGATGCAATTCACTCCACCAGAAATTTGGAAACCGCATGCTCTACTGCTTGGCATTTACACTGGCAGTTTCAATATGAACATTTCAGATTGTTTGCATGTCAATGTGAGGAGAGTGCAGAGGATTCAGAAAGACTTGGATGAGTCAAATGGTCGTGAAGGCATAGCTGCTCAGAAAACTCACACTGATCATTCTAATCAGAAAAGAACTTTCAAATTTGTTGGTGAGATTGAGGCTATGATTGACAATGATCCTTCCAAGCCAATCAAGTTCATAGGCTGGCACACAGGAGTGTCTGAGTTTCTTTTCAGGCAAGTAGAGCATGAAGATATTCAGTATTTCTCATACAAGATGAGAAAGGGACAATTTTTATCCTAATCCATGAAGGACAAGAAGAAAGACTGCACTATGAAGCTTTTCAACAAAGTCAAGAAACCCCTCCAACTGAACATGCTTTGTTTTTTTTCTTGGACAAGGAAAATTTCAGCCAGGATAAGATGGTGAACACACATTACAACTGTTGGCTTGCTGTGTCCCCAAAAGATGTACTGAGAGTGATGAAAATCAAATATCCAGTCAACATTATGGTATTTGGAGTGATCACTAATGATGGCAATGTTATACCTCCATTAATCTTCCCACAGGACCTCAGACTCAACACAGAGGTAGTGATGCCTGGGTCAAGATGGTGGCTGCTGGAAGACCCTATGTCTGGCAAGAGGACTCTGCACCATGCCACACAAGCAGGAGAACACAGTTATGGCTGTCACACAATTTCTGTGATCACATCACCCTTTACATCTGGCCACCTAACTCCCAAGACTGGTATCCCCTCATTTATTAAGTGTAGGGCATAGTTGAGCGAGGGACCAACAAAACTCCTTGCAACACCAAGGATAAATTGAAGGCAAGTGTTATGGCAGCATTCACCAACTTAAAGAAGGAGACTGTCCAGAAGAGATGCAGGAGATTTCAAAGTTGTCTGGAGGCTGTGGTTGAAGTCAATAGCGATTTTATTCAACTTAATATTAACAGAAGCTAACTCACTGATGAGCAGTAGTTTATCAGTCAAATGGAAAATAGAATAAACAAAATGTAAAGTTCTATTCATATATTTCTAATTTTGAAAAATTTCTAAAATCAGAATATTTATTCTTACAAAATCTTATAAATTTATTCCTATGGTTGGAAAATGTAAAAATACTAAATTTAATAATAAGATGTCATGGTAAGATGCTTTGAGATCACTTTTCATTTTGTAACCTTTAACATGGTGAATGCTACCAGACATTGTTTACTGTAGTGCACATAGAATATCTGCGATATATATGCATTCTACTTTTGGTTATTAGTATAGACTACTTTTATGGTGAAAGAAATTTTTATGGCTTGTAAGAATTTCCTGTTTTATAGCTTTCTTAATGAAGAGAAATAAGTTTACTTAGCAGAAGCCTAGGCAAGTAAGATTTATAGAATTGCTTTCTATTTAAAAATTTAATGGTCATCTGTCATTTACTATAATTATGATATTTAACAATCTTTCATTGGAGCAAGTTTTTACATCAAGGATATTTTGATGTCAATGGGTTAATATTTTTCATGTTTAATAATTAAAGTGATTCCTTCCTTGTTATCTAAAAGATAATTCAAAGATTTTTTTGCAAGGCCTTCTCTGAAGGCCATAAAAAGTATTGTCAAATATATTTCTGACAAAAAGCTGTAAATATTGATTAAAAATCTTCAAAATATTGAAAAATTAGAATGTAACTACTAAAGCCTTACTATGCAGAGACATAATGAAAATGAAAGTATGTAACTATTATTGCTTCATTATGCAGAGACTTGTTGAAAATTACAATCAAAAAAGAAAAAGTTGATATAAATCTTTTCATGATTTACATAATCTTTTTCTTTTTTAACAGTAATTTTCAACATGTATCTCTTTATTCATGCTGTACAGATACAAAAAGTGATTATCTTCCATTGGTGGAGATAAGTCATGTGGGTCACATATGACAGCCGCTTACTGACATCACACCAAACAGTTACTAAAGTGGCAGTCAATTTCAGATTGCTTTCTTTAGCTCAGTCCTAGGCAGAAGCTAAATCTGCCTCGCCAGCACCTTACAAATCCATGGTGCTATTTCCTTTGGGGAATATATCTTTCCCAGATATAGAAACTCTGGTTTGCAGTCCTTAATTTGGGAAAAAAACCAAGACATTGTTCATCTTTGAGGGATATGTCCGCACCTGGGACATAGTAGATGAATCCAGCCTGTTTGAATCTGGAGTCCTAAACATGACTTCTCTAGACACAGGAGTATCTCCATATTATATGTAAGACCCTTCCTTAGCTGTGTAGATATACATGATATGTGGTTTTCCATGTGGGGCACATGTTTATATATATTTTTATATATATATATATATATATATATATATATATATATATATATATACACAAGTATAGGTACTATTCTTAAAATATTCAACACCATCACTTGATAAGACACCAGAAGTGTTGAAACAAAATGGCTATTTTTGTAGTGATTTTATAACATATTTATGTTATAATTTTCGAATAAATAATTATATATATATATATATATATATATATAATGTCTTAGTAATATAAAAGTCTATCTGAGAACAAAAAATATTTGTCATTCCCTTTCCTTTTAGCCATTCTGTTCCATCCATAAAGTATGGTGTTATTATATCACAGTGTGTTATTAATGCCCATAATGGGGGAAATAAAAATGGAAGAGTTAAATTTTTCTTCCATAGCAACCTCCTGTTACAATGCTATACTCAAGTTTTGTAACAATAATAAATTGTTTACAACTATTATTGTTTCATGTTCATTTGGTTTTAGTAATCAATTTTCCTCAACTGCTATGACAACCAGCAAGCCAAAATCTTAACTGACCCTTCAGATACAATATTCATTGACACAGCAGTACATATTCACAAGGATTTGAGTTGTTGATCTGAATAATTTCTGCTTGATTCATCTAGATAAGCTCATAAAGTACATAATAATTTCACATTACATATGATATCTTAGTGTTTATGATGTTGATCATAAGAGCTTAGCAGTTAGTAAGCTTGTCTCACAAACTGTTACTCGGGCATCAGCTCAGTTCTTTGTCCTATTTGTCTTGCATTCCTTTAAGCTATGCCTTTCTGTGGATTAATAATTATAAAAATGTCCCTATAGACTATTATTATTACAGTAAGTTCCATCTTCACTGAATATTTGCAACTGGTGGCTTTGTGCTGGTCTTAAGCTAAGCTTCGGAAATAACTGATACTTACAAGAATCAATACCAACTTTATTAAAATAGTTACCAAAAAACTTATAAGGAAATAAAATTGAAAAAGTGCAAATTTGATAAGCATTGAAATGGACAACTATATCCATGCTTTATGGTTACGGATGATTATAGAATTACAAGAATGAGTCTTTTAACATTCCTTCTACTTTGTAATAGTAACCTTTATGTGACTGAAGTCAGTGAACTGCAAACCTTTACATTATCAATCCCTGCTATACCATTGAGCCATATCAATAACTAGATATTTATGTTTCATCAGAACCACTGTTACTATATACTCTTAAATTGCTACTCTTGGTTAAAACTCTGGAGAGCAGATATACTTTAGCAATCTTTAGAAATATATTTAAAAGAACTTCAGTTAAGATAAGACACTATTCTCTCGCATAAAGTGTTTGCTGTTTTTACCTTAGGGATTCTGAAAGAAATACTTTTGTGACACATAGAAAATGGCAAGCAATATTGTTTTTATTATTGCTATCATTATCTCTCTCCTGACATTAGCTGTTCTGCTTATCTGCCAAAAGACATTGATTTTAGTCTGTATAAGTATAGTTGGTTAATGTTTAAACCCATGAGGAGGCATCTGGACTTTAAGCAAGTATTTAATACCCTATACTTATTGTAATCATCTTGCATTATTGAATCAGCTAGTTGCAAGGATTTGCATGAAGATCATTACTAACTTAATAACTGTCAAAATAATTACAGCTGTTATCTATTTTGGAAGTTACTCATATTTGTGGTATAAATACTTTAAAACTATTTGCAATATAATACTAATAGAAATTTCATAAAATCCTATTTAGGGTAAAGGGTATATATTATGCTTGACTTTAGCCCCTCTCTACAATGTTATCTCTGTTTCTGCTAACAAAATATTGTCTCTAAAAATATTGGTAGTTGTTCTGGACATTTTCTTTGTTTCAAAGCTGCTAATTATGCACTACTAAATTCCACATTAATTCTTCATGATACTTATTATGGTCACTATAATTTTATCATTGTTATAATAAATAATTATTACCATTAATTTTATGATGGAAGGTAAAAGTTTGTGAAACTAGTGTAGAAAATATCAAAATCTAATGAAGATGATATCAAGTTCATTGTGGTATTTATAGTTTTTAATATCACCAATAAAAACGGGATCAATATTGAAAAATGAATAAAAGAAGAAAAAACCCATAAGGGTGAAAAGAAGAATATATTGCCAAAAATACATAATTAAAATACACCAAAAGTTTATCCAGAAAATACTTCTCAGCTAATAAAAATGGAAAAATCTTAAATTTTAGAGGTCAAGTTATCCTTTGTCTCAGGCCAAAATTAATCACAGATATACACATCAAAACTTTATTTACTAATATTTATTTTTTATTCAATACAAGTTAATATGTTCACCTATTACCTAGTTCACATGCTTTCCCCATCTTTTGAACAGGAGTTGAGATTTATTCTTTGTTCCTGTTTAGGATTGGGTTTCTAGTTCCTTCTAAAGTCTTTGCATTTTCTTTCACCCTCAGTAACCCCTTGTGTCTTAGTGGCAGTATCACATTGCTCGGAGTGAAATGATTGCAAAAAACTCCAAGAAGATATGATTGAATAAGATTTTACTTTGTGTTATTGTATAAATATATCAGTGTTTATTTATCTGGGAAGTTGATGAATCAACTTGTTTTTACAAAAAAAGTAAACAACTTTAATTTTTTTTTTACACAAAGTTTAAGAAAATAAAGAAAGCCTAAAACAAACTTGGGAGAGCATTTCAAAGAATAAATGTTCTCTAGTTATTTTGTTTTTATTAAATAGAGGAATCTTTGATGTCTACAGTAAACACATCCATTTTAATCAATTGCTATATCTTGCTTCAAAATAATTACATCCCCCCCCCACTCCGAAACTGTGGCTTTGCAGTGATGGCTTGCAACTCCTCCTCAGAAATGTGTTATTGTTATGTCCATTATGGGTAAAGCAGTAGAAATATTACATGTCATATTGTTGATATCACTGCAAAAATTATTTCCATTATTTCTCATAATTCTTATTGATATTACAGTTTGATGTAATGATTGTTTCTTTTATCCCTTGGCTTTTCTTGTTTTGATTATTTAGTAAGTTCTGTAAGTAATATATTAGGTTACAATTTTTCTGTTCATTCATAAAAGAATCCAAAAAAATCAATCTTGGAAATTATAATATGAAATTGATATCATTTCTAGTTAAAGTAGAAATAGTTTGTGAGATGTTCACCAATTTTTAGAAAATACATTATCTCTTAACAGTTTTTAAGCTTGTAGTCATTGTGTAGATATTTTTGCATATAAAAGCCCTTCTACTATGCTAAGTATTTCTAGCAATATAAATAAATTAATAGATGTTTTAGTGATACTTCATGCCTTTGTTTTAGTAACACTGATGCTGAGTTCTGTATTGATATATAGTTAAGAAAAATATTATATTTAAAGAAAAAACAGATCACTTTAAGGTTCCATTACTTAATGGAACTTTAAAGTGGTCTGTTTTTTATTTAAATTAAATTATTTGCTCTAACTTAACATTGAGTTCTCCGGATTTCATCTTCCTTGGGATTATCCATATGGATTACCAAGATTTTTGTTACTTAAATATATATATATGTATATATATATATAAAATCAGTGACCACATGGCAAATTGTGTTGTGGTTCATCTCATATTTCATGTATAATAGAAAGAGAAAGCTTACAAACTCTGAAAAAAGAAAATGACATAAATAACCTTGGCAAAATTATAGACATAATATTACCTACCAAATAAATATAAGAATTTAACCAATTTTAATATAAAATTAATTACAACTACTTCCAAAAGAAGAGATTTAATGAACATGATAATAACAGCATTAAATCTGAAGCAGGAATATATAAAACAAATTACAAAATTGTCATGAAATCCATTGGTGAGACATTTACAAATTCTAAGAAGAGACTAGGCGTACATAGTGAGATTTTTTACAAAACAATATGGTTATCATTGCATGAGTTATTCA
>OZ038487.1:64390741-64393241 GCA_964036315.1 Acanthosepion esculentum
TTGAAGATAAAAAAATTATTTAAGCTTAGAAAACAGAGAAAAGTATCATTCTGTAATTTTCTGAAATACTGAAAAGTTACTAAGTATAAAAGTCTATTAAAGATTTAATACCATTGGATAAAGCAGTTTCTTAATCAGAATAAAGTTTTGAGCTTTATGCGAATCCAGAATAGCAGGTCTTCCAGTTGGTAAATAATAAATCTTCAAACATTAAAAAAATGTCATTAAACTAATGCAACAGTTCTGAGACAGATAAAAATTACCAATGAACTGTCATTTGTTAAGGAAGTACATTAATATTTGATTACAAGGAAGATTACTCAAAAGATTAATATTTAGGATATACAAAAATGACATGGCATAATCATTGGATATTAAGATACTTAACAACAAAGTTTTGGAGAAATTGGAAACAAAACGAAAACTTAGACCTAATCCTTTGCCAGTCCAGGACATTTTTGTGTGTACTATCCAACTGTTCGTGCTTGTTATAATTATATAAAAATGTACAAATCTCAAGTTAAATAACTATGTTCTGTACATCACATATGATGTACAGTTTTTGATTATGTGAAACGCTATATATCAGCACATTCTGTTTGCCAAATAAGCTGAGTTACCTTGGAGTAGTTATAAATCTGAAAACAGGCAAGCATCATATGGTCATATATGATGCACAAAATATTAGGTTAGGCCTTTCCTGATAAATAGTAGACTCTTTTTTTTAATTGTTTAGTTTTACCATTCTTTTAAAATCATGGTTCATGTATACCACAAATGATGCGCACTGATGTGAAAATCACACGTGTCCAGTGCATCAAATATGCTGCATAGGACAGACAAAAGGTTAAGATCAGGAAGAGGCAGTTGAAAATTCTGGAGCATGTAATGAAGGAGAGACCAATGTGACCTTCCTTGTGAACTCCATAATCCTTTTGCTGGCTGCATAGTATATGCTTCAAAATGGGCTATATATGCTTTTGAATTCAGATTTTTCTTTCTCCTAGACTGTTTGCCAACCATGGCTAGAGAGTCTGCTATTTAATCCATAGCTAGGGGGAGAAGATATTACCAATGTTATTTGTATGAAAGTGTATGTAACAAACTTGACTTGGAATTGAAACTCCTCTCACCAATTTCTTGTTATGTTGGTAATCATTGCATCACCTACACATCTCAAATGTCTCAAATTAAACAAAAGGTACACATTTGCTTCTCTTTGCATTTGATTTCTTGACTCAAACTTATTGGACCATGTTTCCAAAACAAAAACTTAAAACTCTCAAGGTCATCGATATCAAAAGCAACCAATCAACACTGAACAAAATTTATTACAAGTATAATAGCAATGTTTTAAAATGTATTGGTATGAATGTTATATCACAAGACATTTTATCCAAGTCTTTGAAAATTTTATCCTAATACCTACTACCCACTAACATGCATACATTGTACCCAAGTCAAAATCATTATCATCCTTCAAGGTGTTACAATTTTATTTTTTGCATATATACATACATACATACATACATACATACATACATACATACATACATACATACATACATGCATGCATGTATGTATGTATATATATATATATATTGACAACAAGATTTATCAAGATGTCTTATACTACAGTTGTTGGATACAAGTTCTATCACAAAAGATTTAAAGACACATTCCTGTCCACCTTCACAATACAAGAAAAAGCTTGTAAATGACACCAATATGAAAATAATAAACAAAAACTTCAAATTCTTGAGGCCTTCTATATCAAAAGCACCCAATCAACAGTGAACAAAATGTATTACAAGTAGAGTAGCAATGTTTTAAAATGTATTTGATGAACATTTAATGCCGTTTGAATTTTTATCACCTCTGGTTAGCTCCCTTATATTGTGGACACTTGTTTACAAAAAACATCATACCTACAACAGTTAATTTTTAAATAATTATAACAAAGTGCATTCGCACATGTTTACAAAAATCACCATCACAACAATCACAGTTACATTAAGTTTGTCTTTGTAATTTGCCCCTGACTATGATCTTGGAGGAGATCAACAGTACAATAAATATACATAATATGTATATATTATTCAATGAAAACTGCTTGAATGAAGATGTGCTACTTAAATATATATATATATATATATATATATATATATATATATACACACACATACACACATTTTTTATTAAATTACACAAAAATGAAAACACTGACACCCCATTTTAACAAATATATTTACCAAAATTACACAAAAATATCTTGAAATATTAAAAGTAAATTTATTCAATAAAATCGCCATTGGCTTCAGCCATGGACTTCAGTCTACTTCAGAATCTCCTGCAACTCTTCTGGACAGTCTCCTTGTTTAAGTTGGTGAATGCTGTCATAATCCTTGCCTTCATCTTTGGTGTTGCAAAGAGTTTTGTTGGTCTATTGCTCAATTCCACCCCACACATAATGATCAAGGGTGTTGCAGCCTGGGGAGGT
>OZ038487.1:64398241-64453241 GCA_964036315.1 Acanthosepion esculentum
TTGATTGGACAGATTCTATATGAATCTTTGAATTCACCAGACTTTGAATTAGGACACTGTTCTTCATATTCTTTGACTGACTTTTCAACATTCATGAACCTTCTCAATTTTACAAGCCTTGATAAACCTATGACATCCTTGCGTCTGTGTATATAAACATGTACAGTATAATAAATCCTACATTGCCTTGATAAAGTCCCTCAGTGGATGAAATGTGTCGACTAAGTATAGTTTTTCCTCCTGGCTCTTTTTATTCATGCTTAACAAGATTTTGAGCCATGTGCTTACAATTATTTTATGCAGATGCAATAACAATAAATTATTGTAGCATTGAAATGAACCTATTTTTACTAAATACAAAAAAAATCTGTATTTTCTTTGTATTGTAGTATTAATGAACATTTTTAAAAGTTTCTAATCAATATTAAAATATATATTTTTTTCGATACAGTGTTGATATTAGAAAATCAATTGACAAATAAATATTTGAGTAAAACTGCTATGAAATACCGGAAACTAAAAACAATACTTACTTATAAAAGATAATTAATATCCACTTGGAAATTCAATCCCCATTTTTTTTTTATTTAATCTAGTTTTTGGTCTCATTTGAAAAAAAATATTTATTGTGTAATTAAATACTCTGAAACATTGAATTTTGGTAAACAGAATTATAAGTCACCTGTCCCAAAACAAGCAGCTGTTTTGATTTAATATCTGTACCATGTATATATTGTGAAAGTATTTAATCATGGTTGAAGCAATAAATAAAACTGTAAAAGTAAAAACATCTACATCTCTCCTTCCACCATACTTTGTGTTTTTATTGTGCTTGTATTGAATTTAAAGACTGACACTCCCATGTACTTCAATCAGCCAGTTGTGTTAGCCATTCCTTATGTTTCAAAGAGAGTCTGAGACCATATATTACTTTTCCAGACTTTTCTGCAATTTTTCAGCCTGTCATGGTAGTAATTTACTCCTGTTTATGTTTATATAGATGCTAGTGTTCTATTTAAAGTGAGAGATTTCAGTATCAACTTTTCAAGAGTCAAGAGATTCTGACTGAGACATAAGCAAAAACTGAGTAAAAAAAAAAAATAATGAATCAAAAAGAAACATTTTTTTACCAAATAATTCTTTTGGATTTATGGATAGAACCAAGATTTATTTAAGGCTATCAAATTTATGATTCCATTTTGAATTGTTGAGAGTCCCCACCCAAACCACAAATAAAACCCCAACTGTATAACTGAAGAGCGGCGAGTTGAACATGATTTGTAAATGGCACCCCCCCATATATTTAATATCAGTATTTATTTGAGCTTAGTTTTAAAATGAATTACTGAATAGTCTTAAAAAAGATTTTTATGTAAAAGAAAGACAAAAACAAATGTTTTTCAGACCTGTCTAGCATAATCAGTATAAATGGCTCTTCTGGCAAAAAAACAAAGCAATTAAAGTAGAGACAGTCAGTCAGTTACGTGCCATGCATGACACGTGCTTAGGCGATTGTCTATCTTTCGATACATAACTGACGAGGCAGTTTTTTTTCTCGCAGTAGGTTGCCATTTCTTTCTGCAGTAGATCAGTTGCCATCCAAGGCTAGAGAACCCAATCTGCTCTGCTATTTACCCATAGCTGGAGGGAGAAGAAGAGGATTCATACCTTTCCCAAGGGTATTAGCACATGTAATGGATTCGACTGAAATTTGAACTCGGCTCTCCGATTCCTCAATCCGAGCTGCTATCCATTACTCCACCGTGCCTCTCTTTTATAATGTAATCACTCTTAAAGAGATGTTTGGTTTTAGTAAAAGACTGCATTTGGTTATTGACACTTATTGCTAGTCATCAGAGATTCAAATTTTCTGTCTGTCTTGTACATTGAGATTATATGTTGGTGCTGAATAATAGACATTTGAAAAACGATGCCTCTTGTGAATTTCAGAGCTGTCTTCTAAAGATTCCACTTTTTTCAGTCCGTCACTCTCACCTTTTATATACATACATAAATGCACATGCACATTTTTTATCATTTATTTAAATATATCCACTCATTTACATATATATATATATATATATATATATATATATATACATTATCTTGGAAGAACTGTATTCAAATATGGATTCTGCATATGGACATTAAGTTTTCTTCAGGAAAGAGGAAGATTGGAAATGGAGGATAAAAATATTTCAAGTAATAATGAGCTTATAATCATGTGAATAATTTCAGTATTTGTGATCTCAGAAAATTTTATTTTAATGGTTGAGTGGAAATTCAAAAGTTATATTTAAAAAAAACAAAAAAAACTAAATGAGTTTTTTAACAAAATGGAAATTAGGATTTTCAGCAAGACGCAGTTAACATTTTTTTAAGAAGTTATAATAGTATTTTAATTTCCATAATAACTTGTGTAATAAGTATTTAAATGGACTAAAAAGAAGTAGTGACAGATAAAAATATAAATGTTAATATAAACATGTCGTGAATGTAAACATAAATGAATAAATGGGGGTACTTATATGAACATTTTTTTTTACAGTAAAGTTCACTCTGTACAATGCCCAGCAGCCACTTGAGGTAGAGGCTTACACTAAGGGGTAGTTTATATGGTTAGGAGGTGAGGATAGTGGTTGACTCTAGACTTGAATAGGTTGAGATTGTAGTGATCATGTAAGCATCCTCTTGGGTGACTGTTCCATAGAGCAGTGAGTGGATCGTGGGAAGAACCTGTTTGAGTAGAACTACTCACTAATGCAAAATGGATGGAATCTGGGTGGTTTGCTACTATGTAAGTGACATGGTGGGTCCTAGCCATGAAGGTCAGACCTGGGGGAACCAGGAGATGTAATTCATCCAAGTGAACCTGTATATCATCGGATCATTGGCACATATATATATATATATATATATACATACACACACAACACATACACGTATATATATATATATATATATATATATATATATATATATACACAGACAACATATATATGTGTGTATATATATATATATATATATATATACACAGACAACATATATATGTGTGTGTGTATATATATATATATACACACAGACAACATATATATGTGTGTATATATATATATATATATATATATATATACACACAGACAACATATATATGTGTGTATATATATATATACACACAGACAACATATATATGTGTGTATATATATATATATATATATATATACACAGACAACATATATATGTGTGTATATATATATATATATATATATATACACAACACATATATGTATATATATATGTATACAAACACACACACATACATACATACATATATATATATATATATATATATATATATATATGTACTATGATTAAGCTTCTTATTTAATTTTTCTTGTGTTTGAACAAGTGTTTTCTTTTTTGGACACAGAGTGTGTCAAAACTGTCTGAATGTTCTATAATTCCAAGTACTTTTGGCTATACTTTTAGCCATTGTTAAGGATGATTTTATTTATTCAATTTAATTGTGTGTGTGTAGTGTTATAGAGATGTTTTATTTTCTGAACACACCACATTATGGGTGTGTTTTAGTTAATATTATTAAGTGTTGGCTGTTTCTTTTTTATTATTAAGGCTTCCATATATATATATATATATATATATATATATATATATATACTGGCTGTTTGCTCACAAAGTGAGTATGACCATCACTGACATGTCCAGTCCATCAGTTAAACTCCCCCTCACAACACTGCATTCATTTGTTGTGTGAATGATAGTAGCTCATAAAGCCAGCCATCAATCTGTATTTCTTGTTACCTATATGGCATCTCAAATCATCTTGTGGTGGAAGTTGACTTTGAACATCATCACTTCCAATGTGTCTTTTTATATGGCTTGTCTGGCCCGATCTGGATATTGCGCACTCTACTGCAGGTTGGGCATTCATTGCATGCCATTATGAAATTGGCAATATGCAATAGACTGTTGGTGTGATTTCTGGTGACTGATCAGACCTACCTTGGTCAGACATATCCAATTGCTTTCAGGGATCCCTTCTGGATCCCTCTCTTCAGTTCTGCATATTTTTGTGATGCCTCATGGAAGATCTTGATGCCATCAATAATACCAGCTCTCTGAGAAACACAGTCTTCATCTAGTCTCCCAGTTATCCAAACCGATATTGCACTTTTATAGTGACTCTTTAAGGCAATCTTTGTAAGAAAATTTTGGCTCGTGCTGTGGTCTTTTCTCCATTTCCAATTCTCCATACATCAATTGTTTTGGCATTCTGTCATCTGTCATATGAATAACATGGCGTGTCCATCGCAATCTGTATTTGGGTATAATTGCTTCCACAGAAAGTGAATTAGCCCTTTGTAGAACAACAGTATCAGGGGTGTGAGACATCCAGTGGATTTCAAGCAACAAGTACATCTCCATCCCCAGAGAGAAGGCAATGTTGATGCAAATGTTCCAGTATCTTCAAATGCCTGCGATAGACTACCCATGTCTCACATGAGTAAAGCAGAGATGTCATAATGCAGACATTATATATTTTAATTTTTGTCTGCTTTTTTATGCCCTTCTGACTCTAGACATGGAACTTAAGTGCTGCAGATACATCACAGGCCTTCTTAATCCATAGCGCTATCTCATCATCAAGGGAGCAGTGGCGGTTGAGGGTGCTACCAAGGTATACAAATTTGCGTATTACCCCAAGTTGACTACCATCAACATAAATTGATGGCTCTATATACTAAATTCCTCAGGCAGGTTGATACATCACCACTGTCTTGTCAAGGCTGATGGACAGTCCAAAAAGCCTTACATGACCCTGATAGTTGATCCATGAACTCCTGTGCATGCTGAATTGTGTGTGTCACCAGGTCACAGTCATCGCCATAGAGAAGGTTGCTTGCTAAACTAAAAAAGACTTTTGTCTATGCTGCAAACCTACGTATGGCAGTCCCCAAATGCATCAAGCAGTACAATTGCAAAGTAGGTAGAAAACAGCCAGAAGATCTCCCTGCTCAAGTTGATTTTCAACTTTGATGGGCCCCATAAGCATAATACCATCATGGAAGGACCTCAGAATCTTGAGAAAGTTGGGGGAACAGCCCAATTATGAGAGGATTTTCCAAAGAGCAGCATGATTAACAGTGTCAAAAGCCTTCCTCAGATCTACAATTATTTGATAAAGGTTCAATTGTTGTTCATAGCTCTTTTCCTTTTTTATAAACACACACACACACACACACGTGTATATATATATATATATATATATATATATATATATATATACACACACACACACACACACACACACACACACACACACACATATATATATATACATATATATATATATATTATCAATTAACTGATTTAAAAATATTTGTTCCTTCACTACACAGGAATTACCATGTTTCAAAAAACAAAGCTAAAAACTTCAAATTTAATTATATAATTAAATAAAAAGCATTAATTCTGTTTCATCTTCAAGCGAATTTTGGAATAATATACATATCTTATAAAAAACCCAATACTAATTCCTTATATATACACCCTAAATCTAATCATCCTCTATCTATAATTAAGCATATACCTTTATCTATCAAAAAAAGAATAAGTACAAATTCAGCAAATGAGAAGATTTTCGATGAATATATTAATTTCTATAATAAAGCTCTAAATGATAGTGGCTACAAAAACCCTAAACTAACTTATATAAAAAAGGAAAATGGAAACATAGAAAAAACAAAAGTAGAAAAATAATTTGGTATACACCCCCATACAACCAAATGGTAAAGAATAAATAAGAACAAAAATTCCTTGCATTAATCGTTAAACATTTTACTAAAAATAGTAAACTCAGTACTATTTTCAATAAAAATACCTTAAAATTAAGTTACAGCTGTACTGAAAACTTAGAGAAAATTATTAAGAAACATAATGCTAATATCTTCAATAAGCACTTAGACCAAAACCAAAGAAATTTAGACAATATAAAAATAAAAAGAGATGAAGATAAACAAAAATTATGTAACTGTAGCAAATCCTCATAACTGTCCTCTACAAAATAAATGTCGCACGGAATCATTAGTATACCAATACAATATCTCATCTATTGAGAATCCTGAAAACATAAAAATCTATATAGGTTGCACAAGCCATGAGTTCAAAAAAAGATTCAATCAACATCAATGTTCATTTAGGATAAATAAATACCGAAATCAGATGTCCCTATCAGAATATATCAAGCACTTAAAAGAAACCAATAAAACACCTACAGTAAAATGGAAATTAATAAGAAAAGCTAGAATATGTAGGTCTGTAAATTACCCATGTCCTTTGTGCATACATGAGAAACTATATATTACTAAGTTTATAAAAAATAAAAATTTACTGAATCAAAGAAATGAAATAGCTATTCTTTGCCGACATTGTCAAAATTTTCCTTAAATAATATTTAAAAAAAAAATAATAAAAAAAAAAAAATGAGAGCTGGTAATATACATACTTATATTTGATATGTAATAATAATTTTTAAATAACTTAAGTAATTCTATTACATTTATTTGTTTTGAAAAGAAATATAGTCTATTAGTAATTAAGAGTAAAAATAATATTTTAAAATTGTAGTTCAATATAACATATTCTAATGCAAACACCCCTTTTAGAAAGAATCCTTATGTATACAAGTACAAATTTAATGGGGAAAAAATGCCAAAAAACTTTTTGCTGTAGATAAAAAAAACTGATGACATGCATTGAACAGATGTCATAATTCATTGAAAAATGCACCCCTACCCTCTTTTTCGAACGTAACTCAGAATTGATACAATAATAGTTAATAAAAATGAACACACTACTGCCCCTGTCTAAATGATTGGATTTCTTTGTATCCTTGGAAACAAAAAATTATGAATGTATATGCTTTTAAAACTCAGTAAATTTAAAAATAAGTTATTCCAAAATTCGCTTGAAGATGAAACAGAACTAATGCTTTTAATTTAATTATATAATTAAATTTGAAGGTTTTAGCTTCGGTTTTTGAAACATGGTAATTCCTCTGTAACAAAGGAACCATATTTTTAAATCAGTTAATTTATAATATTTATGCTCTGTATATTTATAATATATATGCTCTGTATATTTACATTGAACACTGTTTTGTAAAAATAAAAATATCAATAAGAACACCAGATTATATATCTTACTGTTCTTTCTTTTTTTACTATAATGTATATATATATATAAGCTTAAATATGTATGAATATACGTGTACATAGAGCCTGAAATGTATTCAACTCTAACCATGTTTACTCTCTTCTGAGATGCAAATCAACAACATTCTTTATGTGCAAAATGCTTTTAAAATATAATTTTAGATGTGGAGAGACCAGAACTGATCACTTAAGCATTCTATACCACATCCTAAACAAATCTATCAATAGGACAACGATCTTGCTTTCCCTCCTGAGGCCAATGTACTGATGATGAGTGGGAGGGGGATATGTTAATGACATAGGAATTCATAATTGGGATAAGAATGATCTTGAATAATAAAAAAATCAACATCCTATATTATTTCACATAATTGGACTCAAGATAAAACTTTCCAAAACAGAAACTATGATCTGGAATGGGAAAGAAAGCAGTGATGGCATGTATCCAGAATCCGTCATAAAATCCAGGATGTGGAATTAGTAAATACTAAACTATTCAAATACCACAGTGTATGGATCTGTCATAACAAATTTAGTAAAGGAGATAAGAAAATTGGACATAGACTTTGCTTGGGGTAGTTTTTTTGTCCAACACTGCAAATTGCTACAAAACCAAAATATTAACCTGAAAACAAGTCATCTTAAATGGCCTCATCATATCGTGACATTCATTTGGATGTCATGTATGGTGTCAAATTCATTCAGAAATATCTAAATTCTCAGCTGTATACAACTGCTTTCTAAGATCAATGGTTAAAAATGGAAGCCTGCAGATCTTGGTGAAGACCATCTTTCTTTGAAGCTGCTTGTGGAGTGGCACTACAGACTCACAAAGAAAGAATTGTGCTAGATAACAAAAACTACATCACTTAAGAACTTTCAGTAGCAGTAACAACTAAAATGGATGTAACACAAAGAGAAATAATAACATAATCAAAGTGTTGACTTTCCACACTACTTCAAATAAAAAGTTAGAAAGGAAACCTCCATCTATACTGGAAAGAGTGAGAACAACTACTGGACTTACGAAACATATTTTCCTGAAAAATTGTTTTAAGAGAAAAATTTTATAAATTTCAACCAAAAGTAGTACTGGCTGCTTGATCAGTGAATGCTGAATCTTTCCTTATAAGGAAATGTCTAATATTACCATTATCATTTGATTTAATTCCTCCAAAGACAGTTTCCATTAAAAGGAGGAAGTGTTGAGGTAATATTCACTTGCCTCCATTTGTCTTATTAAAAATGTTATATGTCATTGATTTTTTACATAATAATTAAATTCATGAGTAAACTAAACATTTTTCTTCCACACAACAACTACATCTCCATCCCCAAGCACTCAAAAATATTTTTCCATCTATCTCCATCACCTGTGATTTTAAAATTTTGTTTCCCCTCTTGTAAATAAGCATTTACAAACATTAGATTTTAATTGACCCTTCTTTAAAATTAAAATTGGTAAAAACCATTTATCAATTTAAAATAATTAGTGGAATTTTCTTATGCATATTATTTTGAAAAAAAAAAAAAAAAAATGAAAAAATCTAATATTAATACCAGCTTCTGAAAGCTGTAGTGAGGGAATTCAACTTATAACTGAATTGTTTTATAAACTGATTCTCTAGTAATCTTCAGTAATCAGAATTGTTGTTTCCTATCAATTTTACTTTAGATTATATTTTAATGGACCATGTGATTAGCTGTTACCAATTTTTCTTCTGCTTTCAGGCAAATGTGTTCAAGTATTATCTCATAAATACTCAAAGCTGGGTTGTTAAACCAAACAATAAATTTTCAGTTTGCATTTTTTTAACAACTCTTTAATTTATGTCTGATTAAATATTTACCTTTCAGTAGAAAGATATATCTCTGTCGGCAACAAGTTTTAAAAGCGACAAATGTATGTTGGTATCTGCTACTGCTTTGAATTGATTTTTTTAATCATTTTAGCCAAAGCAAGGCAACAAAGCCACTAACATGCAGAGGGATTACTGATTGAAAGAATATAAGGAAAACATTATTAAGGAGTGAGAATAAAAGAATAGAAATTAAGAAAGACAGAAGATAACAACTGACATTGCACTTAAATTTTTCAAGACCAAACTAGACTAGAAAGCAATAATCCAGAAGAGAGTTCCACAGGTGAGAAGTGCAAGAAAAGAAACTATTAGCATAGAACTTGCAGTTACATCTAGGTATTTCAACTGAAAAATGATGAAACCTTATTGCTAAACTAATACTGTGCTTAATTTCATAAAGATCTAGGTACCATAGTCATCTTGGGTATGACGATAAACTACATCTGCATCCTGGGTAAGACAATAAACTGCGTCCAACAGCAAGGCCTCTGATCAGGAGGTTTTGAGGAGCATGGAACTACCTCTTAGTTGCTGGTGTTCCCAGGTTCACCTTGACCTGGGGTGGTAGCACTTGTTGGGGTCCCAGATATGGGCAAATAGTTAACACCCAAACTTGTGTAAAAATAGGTTTTAATACCAGAAATACTTTGTAATAATAAAAAATAATTAAAAAAATTATTACCAGCAATAATTTTTGAAGGAAAAATTATCATCAGCAATACTTTAAAAAAATAGTACCAGCAATATAGCTATAGATTCTTTGAAAAAAATATGACCAGCTATAGATTTCTTCAAGGAAAAATATTCCCAGAAATGGATTTTTTGAAGAAAAACATATTACCAGCAATAAACATTTTGTCAGTATTAAATAACCCATTGAGGTTGATATACCGTAAAACAAAACAAAACCAAACTAGGTACCATAGAGGAAAGTTCATCCAAACAGTTACTGTGAAATTATTTATAGAAAAGGCAGAGGGAAGCTACATTACAATGGTGCAAAAGTGACTGAAGCCAAGATATCAGGTCATGACCAATAACATTGCAGATTCTTCTTTAGATTTTATCAAGGATTACAAAATATATAAGAGGAGCAACAGACCATATGTGGCAGCATTATTCTAAGCATGGATGAATGGTATACTTATAAATATGTAAGATAGATTCTGGCGTGAAAAATGGTTTAGCATGGCACAATGAACTAACTTTCCGATACCTAGAAATTTATTTGATTTGATATAATCTCTCTGCTTCATGTCAGTAGAAAACATTAGCCCAGGAAGGCAGAATGAGTCACTTTTGCATGTAGGAATGCTTTTTTTATATAAAACTGATTTAGACAACTCTAAAAGAATTCAAATTATTGTCTAAATTTCTAAGATGAGGAGTTATCATTATTTACATTATTTACATGCTGACTATTATCACTATCTTTATTGTTGTTACCATGTTTGGGCTGTTGTGCCCACCAGTCTTCCTCCAATGATTGCTGAGCCGGTTAATGTTCACAGAAATTTGAACTGACTCCTTTATTTAATAAATGGGGTAGGTTATTTTCTTTCTTGTGTCAGGGATATCTTGCTTAGTTCTTATTTATTACTGCTCAGTTATTTCTTATCCTATTTCCATTGAGTCCAAGAACACACTGTCCAGCTAGGGATTATGCTTGCAATTACAATGTCACCAAATTCATGAACAAACACTTTAATCCACTAGGCTATTCTTTATGGGACAATTCTGAGTGGAAGTTTAAGGCCTCAAGTCCTACACTGAGAATTCTTTAAAGAATAGATAACAAGCTTCTTTATTATTATTTATATGAATAAACCAAAGAATTAATTTCCTTCATCCTTTCATTGTCCAATAAAACTTTAATTTCAACTTCTGTGCCTATCCACTGTTTAGTACAGCTCTCAACATTTGTTTTATGAGCTGGCACTGATTCTTATTTTCAGTTTGCATGATTAAACTTACATCTTCCTTGTAGATAGTAAGTTAGAGGTTTTTTAGAAACAGAGACAACTTTTCTATTTGAAATAAAGACAATTTCCATTACTGTTTGTTTTTTTTACCCAAGTTAATTTCAAAATCTTAAAACTTTTATAAAAAGCCCGAAAATGACTTCCATTAAGACATTTGTTCTTGTGATTATTAACTCATTATAATTATTCCAATTCTATCCATCAGATATACAACTGTGTGTGTTTAGAGAGAGAAAGATGGGCTAATGATCTTGGAATATATATATTACATTGACAAGAGCCAAAATATTGTTAGTATCAGATCATTGTAAAAGTTTGTGTCTGATTTTCACTGTTAATATAAAATGGCCACAACTTGACACTGGTGTTTCTTTTGATTCCAGTTTCTGGTGTATTCTAGATTGATACTTTGCATCGTTCCTTCAAATCAGACATTGTTGAATATTGGTGTTTTGTCTACAAATGAATGCCTTAAAGATGGAGGATGAAAAGTTGCATTTTTGCTGTATTATGTTCTATGAATTCAGGAAAGGAATAAGCATCACAACTATGACAAAAACATTTGGAAGGTTTTTTTGGATTGTGCTCTAGCTCTTTGGATGATCAAAAAGGGGTTTGGCAGATTTTGTCAGTGATTTTTAACCTAAACTATTAATCTAAGCATGCTCCAGGCAATCTTCTGACATCAATGAAGATACTCTACTTGCCATCAAGGAGAATAAACCAAAGATTTCAATGGAAGAGATTGCTAAAAGTTTAAAAATCGATATCTCCACTGCCTTTCAGTATTTGAAGAGACTTGGGTTCATTTATGTTGTAAAATTTTCTTTGTGCAATATAGCCAAAAATTAGGAAGGCCATATCTAGAGAGTGTACTCTAATGTGGCTACTTGCTATGTTTATAAGTAGGAGCAGTCCATTGTCACAGTAGTAGGGAAGAGCAGGAAGTACATAGAGTTCTACTCTACAACAGCCTATTGCAGAACAGACCTAGCAGAAGCTTAAAGAGTTGAAATGGGAAACCCTCCAGCACCTGTTGTATTTTTCTGACTTGGCTCCTTCAGATTTTCATTTAATCCAGTCTCTACTGAACAATTTAAATGACAAAAAATTGAATCAAAACTACCTTACAAGCTTCTTCCAACAAAAAATAAGATTGTAGAACAGTTGTTAAAAACAATTGAGACTATATACTTCACTAATAACTGTTTTTTGTGAATACATATAATTTTGTTTTTAATTTTCCTAAACGGGCATGAACTTTTGCAATGATCTAATAGTTACATATGAAACTTGAGTTGTGCTCATTTACAAGTCATAATAAAGAGATTGTTGATCCAGAGACTCAGGTGACTATCTTTCTATTGCTACAACCAAACTCACCTTTATAGGGATACAGAAGGTGATTATCTCCCTTTGGTGGAGATAAGTCACATGGGTCATGTGATGGCCACTTACTGATGTCACTTCATACAATGATGAAAGTGGCCAGTCATGTAGTCAGTAAGCATACTGGTGTCAAGACACATGTTTTTGTTTGTCATGCATGGGATTCCACTTGGGGCAGCAGGTTGCCAAAGGCTAAAACTTACAAGTCCATGGTACCATTTCCTTTTGGGAATATATCTTTCCCAGATACAGAAAGAAACTCCAGCTCACAGTCCTCATTTTGGAAAAACCCAAGACATTGCTGTTTCTCGTTTGTGGAATATGTTCTCACCTGGGAAATAATAGATGAATCCGGTGCATTTGAATCTGGAGTCCTAAAAATGACTTGTTCAGAAACAGAAAAATCTCAGCAGGGTATATGTAAGACCCTTCCTTTTTGCTTCTCCTTACACTCTGCTCACATTGTAGATATATATGATATATTTTTCTCTGCATGGAACACATGCATATATAGATTTGTGTATGTCTTTGTAGTATAAAAGTCTCTCTGAGAACAAAGCATGCTTATCATTCCTTTTCCTATGGTGTTGTTACGATGTAGATATAATAATGCCCATAGTGGGGGAAATGAAACATTTCTTTCCTAGCTAACTACTGTTACACCTTTTCATATGCAATGCATCACCATCTCCTTCATACTTGTCCTAAAACACTCCAATCAACAGATGCATTCATATTTACAGATAAATGCATTAATTTACTTGTAAAAATATGATTAAATAAGAAGCAAGTATGAAATCTTTATAAATTTAACATGTTTTGCTATTTATTTTGCTTCATCAGAAATATTTTGAAAGTGGAATAACACAAGATTTTGTTTTAATTAAATTTTATGTTACTTTGTTTTCATTGGTCATGTTGAAAATCATATGCATATTAATGTCATAAATGAACATCTACTTAATATAAATTTAAATCTGCTCAGTCAATGAAAACAATGCAGTACTGAATTTAAAAATTGAAATAACTCCACATTATTTCAATTCCAAATATTTTTCATGAAGTTTAATAAATAACAAAACACTTTAAGTTTATAAAGTTTTTCCAATTTGTTCCTTTTTTAATTATCTTGTCAGATTTAATTGATATTTTCAAATCTTATGAATATGTGTATGTCTTCTAATATTTTGTATACATTTTAAATATTTCCATGGCCAATACACACATATACCATAACCTAGGCACTAGAACCCTCTTGAACAAATGAAAAACAAAAACCAAACATGCTTCAGAGTTACCTATACATGAACTTTCTATTACTAGTAATTTTGAAATATTTTTTATCAATGGTGACAGATGAGATATTTTTAAGATGATTGTAACTGTACTCTACTCTTTCTTCAGCAAAACACCTGATATATCCATTGTCATTATCTACCTGAAAATAATTGCCAATACATAAAAACATATTTATGAAGATCTCTATTAATGGCAGATGCTAACTATGCACAAAAAATATCTGTATACACACTGGTATATATTTGTTATATGATTATAATAAACAAAATATCTGTATATAGCTTCAATAGAATCTAACATATATCCACAAAACCAAATGAAACTTCTAAAGCTATAGACATCTGTTATCTTTGCATTTATTCAACCAGATTTCATTGCAATTACATGTTTAATTAAAATCCTTCTCTTAACTTGGCTCACAAGTGCTAATATTTTTACTTTTATTTCCATATTTGCTTTTTTCCTTTTTCCAAAACCTTTTTCTTCTTTATTGCTCTCCACATTTCCTTTATCCTGATTCCTGTCAGCTTTACAAATCTCTGAAATTAATAAGTCTTTTCTGTTACCCACCACCCACGTCCACTGCTTTTGCTGTCATTTTGAGGCTCCTTTGTCAATCAAGTAAACTGCATACATCTATGTATGGATTTAAGGCTTCTCTAATAGACACTTTTTTTTTGCAGGGTGGGGTGGTTCTATTGTATGCAATTTCACTTCAACCCTTCCTCAACTCAAAGCTCAATAATTGTCATTGTTAATGAATGTACAGGATTACAACCTTGACAGATCAAGGGCTAGGAAAATCTTAGCAAGCTATCTAACATTTTTGTTTAATCTGACCAATGTAAATCACTTCTATGCTTCATTCATTCTTTTTTTTGTTTTGTTTTACTGATTAGACAGAATATAATTGTAGTTGTCTGCTAGGATTCAATTTCTTAATGGAAAATCTTATAGATAAATAGAAAAGAAATATGGCATGTTTTGAGTTATTCACTTTTTATTTCTTTTAGAAAATAAATTATTCCAGATTCATATTGACAATATATTATCCATATGAAATTCATATGCCTTTTCATAGAAGATCCCTATTTTGAAATTGTTCCCCTAATTTTACATGTAATGAGTTTGTAAGTTTTTAATGTACATAGAATAGCTAATTTTTTTCTCTCCTCCCATTAATAATATGATCCACAAGGGTGGCCAAACTTGCTTAATGTAAAAGCCACATATGATAAAGTTCAGATGTTTGACATGAACAAAATTTTACACATATGTTTGTTACTTACACATGAACATTAAACCAATGGGGGCTGAATTCATACCCAGTAAATAATTATAAATCTTGGAATTTTTCTTATTTACCTTTTATATTAACTGTGATGAAAAAAAGCTGAGGCAACATATTTCTATGAGCTGCATATGGAAGAGCAAAGAGCCGCCTGTGCCTAATGAGCTGCAGTTTGGTCACCCTTGATCTACTATTTCTTTTTCTCTTGAAAGATTCATGCAACATTTTAACTGCTCTGATAAGCAATATAAATATAAAATGGCGACAATTTACCCATTGTACCCTGTATATATATATATATATATATATATATATATATATATATATATATATATATATATATATATGTATGTGTGTGTGTGTGCATGTAAGGTCATCCCACTTTGTCTAGGTTAAAATGGCTGATAGAATTATTATAAAATTTTGTTTGATTTTTTAAAAATCTTATTCATGCATATATGCATTGGCCTTCTCAATCTTTCTGTACATCTGCAAATTTTGGACATTAACAGTAGAATTAATGAAGAATCTAAGTATTTGAAATGAACCATCATAGGCATATTCAAAATAGATCATATGACAAACTGCTAGAGAGCATCAGACAAGAAGCAGGTCTGTTGCAAAACCACATATCCAGCATCAAGGAGAGGAATGGGCATTTTGTAAGAGCCAACAATCTTTCCACTGCACTCCACAAGGTACGACCTTGAGGGAAAACAGTCTGACATCACTGAATAGACTAGAAGATCCTTCAAAAGTATGGACATGCAACTGAGACATTTGGAGGGAGCTGGTCAAGGGATCAACCACCAATTGAGACTACTACACCTGTTTAGGGGAAAGATGATTATGATTGTATAATGTAACATAGAAGTGTAAGCTTAACAGATGAATATAAATGAAAGATCTGCTTCCATCAATCTGTTATATTCATAGTGCAGTACAACTTCTATTTTTTCTTTTCATTTTGCCTTTAATTGTCAAGTATCAAAGTGTAGAATCAGTTCTCAATTTTAAGAATTGTGTGTGAATTAACAATTTTCTTTTCTTAATCATTTCTCCCCAAGCAAGGTAAGATGCAAGTGGTTACAATAAAAGAATAGGAATTAAGGAGACAGAAGATAACAATTTTTAACTGAGATCATTAAATTAACAAAGGGCTCTGGAAATCTCCTTTCTTGAGAAAATGATTAAAATCTTATGGAAAAAGGATCTGGCTATTTAACACATGAAAATGCGCATGACAGTATATCTTGAAATATATTTTTACCGGTTTTTATTTTCACTGTTCAGCTAACATACACTAATTATTTTAAACACAGTTCTTTAATGAGACTCCCTGCTGTCTATATATTTTTTAAGTTATTGGTTGATTGTAGGTTGAAAGTCATTTAGTATATTAAGGAAATGTATCTGTCTATATTTCTGAAATGAGATATTGTAATTATTTACACTATTTACATTGTTTGAACTGTTGTCCTCATCTTTGTTGCCATATCCACAACATTTTAGCCTTCTTCAGGTGATTGGAATTTTGAACTAAATCTTTTATTTCATCCACTGGGGTATATTGTTCTAGTTGTTCTGCTATGCCTCTTCTGAATATCATGCCCTGTTGGCTGGGGCTTCAGAATATGCTGACTGCACCTCTGCAGAGGGGTAACCCCCGCCCTACACACCGAATGAGGTGTTCTGGGTATGATGATGAACTACATCCGCATTCTGGGTATAACAATAAACTACATCCAGCAGCAAGGATTCTGATCAGAAGGTTTTGAGGATTGTGGAACCACCACTTAATTGCTGGTGTTCCCAGGTCCTCCCTGATCCAGGGTGGTAGCAGTTGTTAGGTTCCCAGTTATGGGCAAATAGTTAACCCCCAAACTGGGCTCAAAACGTTATGAAAGGTTTTAATATTGGTAACACATTTTTGGAAGAAATATTACCCACAATAAAAATCTTGTTGTTATGCTGTAAAACAAAACAAACTTCTGGATGTCTCTGTATCAGTTTTCTCCCTCTAACTCTCCAAGATTTTATTCACCTCTGCTGTAGTCAGGTACTCACAACTGTTTGGACTGGGCCATGTGTCCTAGAGGACATCAGTGTAGGAGATTTTTGGGACTTACAAACCTAATGTCTCAGTAACATTTTTACCAGATCTCATATTACAATTTTGTTATTGTTGTTTTTCGCTAGCACTTCATATTACTGGTTCCTATATTGTATTCATTTGGCTGACTTGGGAGATTTTTGTGGCCTACCATATGTGCTGATTTCTTAAATTTTTGTATTTTCCAGTTAAGTTCTCTGTCTATTATTTCAACCTCTTCTCACTGGGAGCAGGGATCTTCCTTTTCCCCACATATGTGGTTAGCTACACCTGATTTTTCTATTTTTCCTTGTGTTACGGATTTATGGTGTTCCTTCAATTTTATCTTAAGTGGGTAGCCTGTTTTTCTTTTATATTTCTTACGACAGCTGCATGGGATGTTGTACACTCAGTCCATAACCATGTTTTCCTCTATGGGAGGTCTTACTCAGAAGAGGTGTCTGTGAATTGTTCTGAAGGTTGTCTTGATGTTATTTTGACCACATATCTTTTGTATTTTGTTCAGTAATCTCTTCACATAGGGTAGGTAGACTGAGGCTGTTTTTTGAGTGTTGTTATCCTCTTGCACCTTTATATCCCAGTTTGTTGGAGCTGATGTCATGTACCCAAAGCAGTTGTTATATTGTAGGGTACTAAGCTTTTTCTTTGTTTATATGTCTCTGGGTCACAACTTATAACTTTTGCTCAATGTTGTAAGCAGTGGACAGTCCCTTTCTCTACACTGTATGGGTGGTGAAACTGAGGTACTGTCTAGGCTTGTGCTATACAGATGTCTTGAACCTGTGATCTGTTTGAGACATTAGTACACCCAGGAATGCTAGTTTGTTGTTTGCTCTCTCTCCATAGTGAACTGTATTGATGATTTTATTGATTTAACAGGATCCAGTTGTAGCTGGACCTCTTCCTGGGGAGTATGAAGATCTCATCTATATATCTCAGCCAGAGTTAGCTTTAGTGATATGGATTCTAATGCCATTTCTTCAAAGTATTCCATGTATATGTTAGCCATTCCTGGTGATAATGGCAAGCCCATTGCTAAGTCTTCATCCTGTTGATATATATATCTGAAGTGTGTTGTTTGTTTGTGTACAGAAAGTCAACATCTCCATCAGGTTATCTATTGTTATACTGGTACATTCTCCTAGAGATTAGTCCAAGGCTAGTCTGTCCCTGACTGCTGATAGTACCACCTCTGTGGATACCTTGGTGAACAAATTAACCACATCCAAGCTCACTATCTGGTTGGATTAGATGGTAGAATCATCCTGAAGAGGCATGGCACGTGGAACTAGAATAATCTATCCCAGGAGATGAAATAAAGGATTCAGTTCAAAATTCCACTCAAGTGAAGAAGGCCAAAGCATACAATGACCAAAATGTCATGAATATGAGGACAATAGTACAAACAATGTAAATAGTGTAAATAAGGAGCTCTACTGATCAAAAATTATTCTTTTGTTTTTAAATTTCATTGTCAAAACTTTTAATTAATTTTTTCATTTGAAATGAGATTTTTTTATTTATAAAAAGGAAGATTGCTTATTAAAATTTTAGTGGAAAATGATTTTAATTTTTATTATTAGATTTATATCTTCTGTGTGTCATGTCTCTTCAGGACATGGGAAATCTACATCTTCTGCGTACCATATCCCTTCAGAATATAGGCAATCATGGTCCTCCCCAACTTCCTAGCCTTTGTAGCTATTAGTAAAGTTTGTCTTTTCGCCATCCCTTCCACTTCCTGTTTTGCCATCCATTTGCACAAATTTGTTAGGTACATTATTCCCTGTTTCTTGCTGTCCTTTTTGCCTTCAATATGTCTTGTGAGTGTTGAATTTTCCAAGATTTCTTTCCTCATCTTATATTTACTCATACAAAATCTTACTCTTAAAACATTTTTTTTCAGAGAAATAGATTTTTCAAGTCAGACACCTGTCCTATCTAATCAAATTTTTCCTATTTTATCTTGATTTTCCTATCTTATTATTAAGTTTGCTTAAACCACAACATAAAATATATTTCTATTAATGTTAGAGAATCCCAAAGGGGGGCTTGGAATGGTGCTCTGTAGAAAATGCTCATGCAGCTCAACATTCTACAGGATGTTCATCAAATTCTCTAGCTCAATCACCAGACCTTTCCCCCAGTATATATGTATATGACATGATGGGATAATACCTGATTTACTTAGTTAGCCCACCTATAACTCTAGTTGTTTTGCATCATTAGGTACAAGAAACATACAAAATAGTATTTACCTTCTCTACAATCATCTGCATGAAAGAAGAATACAGGCCCGTGAAGTATTAACAAATACAGAATTAATTACCCTGTAGCTATATATCAAGAGGCCAATCAGATTGCAATAAATCATAGTGGCTGTGATTAAAACAATCAGTTATTCCTATCATAGTTACTCAAAGTCGTCCCACATGGTACAATATTAGCATGATACATAACAACACCTGTGTTAACTTCCAAGGGGGATATTTAGTGTATTAATATAGATCCTGAGTACTTATTTTGGAACCTGTGAAGATTTTCATCTGTATATGGGATGATTTAGTGTAATTCAGCTATATTATCTTTACTTGTAATCTTCAGTACACTGAAATACATATTCCGAGGTTTGCTGTTTTATTTTTCTATCATTGTATATCAAATGATGCATATTTAACTTTTGGCTTTTGTCATTTTTAATTTTGTTCATCTAAAACCGTATTTATCAAAATTAGTTTTATTTTCTATACTCAATTTTAATTTTAGTGTAAGGATACATCTTTTGGTAGAGATAAGTTGCATGAGTCACATGACATCCACTTTGTGATGTCACTCCATACAGTGATGAAAGCAGCAGACAAATTTAGTTTATCTAAAGTAGCCACCATGTGAGATTGCGTTCTTTTAGCCTGGGCTCTTTGCCTCAGGCTAAGGCTACATCTGCCTCCCCCCATCAGCTTACAAGCCCATGGCACCGTTTCCCTTTGGTAATATATTTTTTCCAGATATAGAAAGAAACTACAGCTCACAGTCCTCAATTTGGGAAAACCCAAGACTCGTGGTTTCTTGTTCATAGAATACGTCCTTGCTTGGGGCATAGATGAATCTGGCCTGTTTGAATCTGGAATCCTAAAAATGGCTTCTCCAGATACTGGAGTATCTCCATGTTATATGTGAGACCCTTCCTTTTTATTTCTCCTTATACTCTGCTTTACTGTGTAGATATATGTGGTATATTATTCTTGCATAGGGCATGTGTATATATGTATATATAGTTTTGTGTATGTCTTAGTAATATCTTAATCTCTGAGAACAAAGCATGTTTGTCATTCCTTTCAGTCAATCCATTCCATCCATGAAATATAGTGTTATCATATCATGGATATAATAATGCCCATAATGGGGGAAATAAAAGGGAGAATAAATCTTTCTTCCACAGCTCTATCCTGTTATATTAGCTTATAACAAATTTTAAAAGAATGCTACCCAGACAGAATTATTTTTATTGTTGTTTTTACACTCACTTTCTTAAATTATTGTCATTACCCTGATATATTTTCTATTGAATATTTATCTCAGGAATTAAGTGTATAATTGCAGAAGTATCCAGTTAAAAGATTGTGAAATGAAGAATTGAGTAGCAAATGTCAATATGTTTCTCTTATCATGAATGTGATGCACTTCTGCTGCCCCACTAAAAAAAAAAAAAACTTTCTGTACAGCTAAAATGTCACAACCTTAGAAAATTTCAAATAATTCATTACCCACATGTTGATTCTGAAAAGATTAATTGGACAGATATTTACACAACAGTATTCAAGAAATGAAAGTCAAATATTAAAATGTCTTAAGCCACTTAAAGCTGATAATAATAGTAACAGTACCAATGGAAAAAGCACTTAGAATAGAAACGCCAAAATCTTTGTATGTAAATGTATCTGTGCGGATATATCTGTATCATTCTATTTCTAAATATAGTGCAGTATTTACCTTCAACACTCAGAAATTAAAGTATAAATTATAAACAAAACAGATCTGAAACTTTTGAAATGTATTAATCAAATGTAATATTATTCCCACTTTTATATAAAATAATAAATAAATGTCTCTTTTGTCAGAAATGTTCATTGTAAATATTAGCATTTGGAAAAATGAAAAATGTCTCACAAAGCCATTTTATTCCTTCACTGGCAAGAAATACTGATGAATAATTGATAATAAAAGTTTGCAGATATTTTTGGAAAGTGATTGGTCAAATATTGTCTGATATAATTTCATATGACAAGGCAGTGGTCAATAATGTTTTATGCTGACCAGGAAGTAATAGGCTGTAGAAATTTAAAACTATTTATAACTTTGAGGAGTGACTGGAGTGAGGAGGAAGAAAAAGCATTTTGGTTGGTCAGTGCATAGCTGAACAAGTGACAAAACCCATCTGTATTGGAAAGGAAAGTATTGACATATTTTTCAGATACATATGCAAAATTGGTAGCTGCTAAAATCTTGTGCAAAAATGTATATTATGATTACCATACTTCTTTTATTTGCCATGTCCCTTCAAGATATGTACGATCATGGCCCTCCACAATTTCCTGCCCTTTGTAGCTCTTAATAAATTTTGTCTTTTTGCTATCTCTCCTAAACCCTGCTATGGCATCCATTCACTCAAGCTCACCAAGTAGCTTATGTGTTGTTTTCCTATTTCCCTCTTGCTTTCAATCTATCCTGTGAGTATCAAATTTTCCAAACCCTCTTTCCTCATTATGTGCCCTAGAAATTTCAACTATCTCTTCTTGGTGTTAAATAGAAGTTTCCTTTTTGTTTCCACTGTCTCTAGAATTTGTTATTGCTCACATGTTTGGTTCATGATATTCTCAACATCCTTCTGTAGAACTATAATTCTGCTGCTTCAAGTCTCTTCTTCATCTGAGGAGATTGTCCAGCATTCACTGCCATATAGGAGAATTTAGATAACATTTAAGTACTCTTTTCTTTGTTTCTAACAAGATTTTCCTGTTTCTTAATACTTTGCTTAGATTTTTGAAAGCATCTTTCATTATCCAAATGTACCTTTGAATTTCGTTAAACACTTCCTAAATATTTAAATTTTTGTATTTACTTGATTTTGGCATCTCAAATTTGTAATTAGCATGTTGGGCCCTTCTTTTTTGCTGACAACCATGCATTCTATTTTCTTACAATTCATGTTTAGTCATTTTTTCTCACTTTACTACTTTCTGTAGGAGTTCTCCTCCAATTTCCTTTCTATGTCTGCTATCAAAACGCTGACATCTGCATATATTATTTTGTTAAGATTGTGGCTGCCAATAATGAGTCCTGGTAGGAATCACCTCACTGGAAATATTGAAGAAGTTCAGTGAGATAACATATCATTGTTTTCCACTCTTTATGCTTGTGTATTTATTGAATTCATTTTCTATCCTCGTGCAGGCAATTTGCTCCCTGTATAAGTTCTGGATTAGTCTAATATCCTTTAATGTTTCTAATTAATCTGTGATGATATCAAATTTGGGGATTTTTGAAAGATTTTACAGCTGAATGTACTTTTCCATGTGCTTGTGAAAAGGCAATTCTTTAAAAATGAGTAGCTTTTTTTCATTGTTTTATAAAAAATTAAATTAATCCAAATTATTACACATTGATTTATCTGTGCTTGTGTCATCATTGTGGTTGTTACAGTCATAATATTTCAGGTGTTGTACGTTTTGGCCTTCTTTAAGTCATTTTCATATTTGGCAACTATTTAGAAATTTTGAACCAAACACTTTATTCATTTTACAGAGTTTGATTGTTCTAATTTATCTGCACATGTTAGAGGGCAATGACTCATATCAATTCTTTCTAGTTAATTTGTTCATGTTCTACTTTTACTTTTTCTATTAAACCAGAGAATAGGAATTTTACTGCTTGGCCTAGAGATTACACTCAATAACCATCAGCACACTTAATGGATAAATGTGCCTGCAATAAGACAGTGTCAAAAGATGGTTTTTCCCACAGTATCATTTTTTTACCTACCTTCATTCCTCAGCAATGTTTCTTCTTTTAAAAAGTGAAGATTGGAATTGAAATAAAACCTAAACATATGATGAAAGTGAATTTATACATTTTATTTGTTCTTCACAATTGACGACAAAAATCATAAACACTATTTATATTAATATATTTTATCAATATTAATAGTAGGAGCTGCAGAGTGTGCTTAGAAAAGTCCCAAATAATTAGATTAAAAAATCAAAATAAATTGTTAAAATAAAAAAAATGAAAAAAATAAAGACAAATGCAGGCATATTAATAAGAACCTACTGTGTTATATAAAACCATATTAAAAATTATAAATAAATGTAAAGTATAATTTTAGATATTATGATAATATAATGAAACTTCTTGGCAAATATTTGAATGGTTAAATACATCTAATATCTAATAAACTATAAATATTTAGAACCATTTATACTTAATTTACATTTATTCCTATCCATACCAATAAAAATAAAATTAAAGAAATTATATAAATATAAATAAAGATTAAAAAAAATAAAGTCAATAAATAAAGAAATATAATGAATGAAAAAAAATTAGAATCAATAAAATAAACAACAAGAGATTAAGTTTTAGACTTTTTATTTGAATTTGTTTGCCTTTAATGCTCTATTTCAGAATAATGAGCACTTCTTTCCAATACTTCTTGTCTAAAAAGCATTATACTCCAGTAATATTTTTTTTTTAAGGAAATCACACCAAGCAAAGTGGGAGTGCCACTAGTATGCAACAGGTTACAGAGCGTAAGAGTAAAGAGGAGTGTTTGGGAAAAGGATAAAGAGAAGGACAGGGATCAAAGTCAAGGCATCAGAAGATGTCAATTGACATTACATTTGAATATTTGAAGATTATCGCTATCAAGGAAGCAAGTGATAGGAAGGGAGTTCCACTGACAGGAGGTGTGAGATAAGAAGCTGTTAGGGTAGAAGAGATGGCTACATTTAATTGTTTCGATAGTGAAAGGGTGGGACTGAGATGTCAACCTAGTAGCATGCTTAAATTCATGCAGTTTGGGAACCAGTGAAAGTAGCTTGTCAGAGCAGTTGCCATAAAAATACTTGTAGAAAAGTAAGAGGGAAGCCACAGCACATTTGCGAGATAGCGACTGCAGATGGGATGCTAGATCAGAACCAACCAAATTTCATATCTGTGGATTTTGTCGAGGACCTTGAATAGTGTGAGCATCAGACCAGCAGTATTCCATGCAAGGTCGAATGGTTGATTTGTAGATTTGAAGGATGGACTCAGGCGAGAAAAGCCTTCTGGTGCAACACAGAGAACCAACTTTCCTTGCGGTAGATGAAACTATAGATTCAATGTAGTTGTTCTACCTCATGTCTTTGGACAGCATGAGACCAAGCAGGCATAAAGAGGAGCTCTCATGGAGTTGGGCATCAGCCTTCCTGATGGGAGGCAGGAGGGGTTTTCTATGGTGGGTAACTGAAAGCAGTTTCTTCATTTTAGAGGCATTAAAGTTTACAAGCCATTTCCTGCTCCAGTCAACTACGGCCAAGTTAATTTTGTCAATGATGCTGAATCTACAATTAAGGCTGGAGTAAATCGTAGTGTCATCCGTGTAGATGTCAACTTGGGATGACATCAGTAAGATCATTAATGAAGATCAGAAACAGTGTACTGGCCAATATATTTTTGGCAAAACACAATGTGTTATTATTATTATCTATCTATCTATCTGTGTGTGTGTGTGTGTGTCTCCTATATACAGGGTGCAATGGACAATTTGTCATCTAAATTGCACAAAATGAAAATAAGACTGACATCTCCTTTTTAACAAATATATTTAGCAAAATTTAGACAAAAATATCTTGAAATATTAAAGAGTAAATTTATTTAATAAATTCACCATTGGCTTCAACCATGACTTTGGAATCTCCTGAAACTCTTCTAGGTGGTCTCCTTGTTTAAGTTGGTGAATGCTGCCATAATCCTTGCCTTCAGTTCATCTGTGGTGTTACAAGGAGTTTTGTTGGTCTCTTGCTCAACTATGTCCTACACATAATAATCAAGGAAGTTGCAGTCTGAGGAATTAAGTGGCAAGTTGTAAGGGGTGATGTGGTTGCAGAAATTGTTTAACAACAATAACTGGAACCTCCTGTTTGTGTGGCATAGTGCAGAGTCCTGTTGCCAGACATAAGGTCTTCCAGAAGCCACCCTCTTGAACCAGGGCAGCACTACCTTCTGGGGGCACTATTTACATTATTCAGACTATTGTCCTCATCTTTGTCGCTATATTTATTATAATGTTTTGGCCGTTGTATGCTCTGGCCTTCTTCAGGTAGTTGGAATGTCGAACTGAACCCTTTATTTCGCTCACCAGGGTAAACTGTTCTAGTTCCATGTTTCATGTTTTTTTTTTTTTAATGGATGTCAGTTATCTCCTGTTAATTCCCCTCTCCAAGTTCTCCACTGCCTTCACCGGGTATTGAACTCACATTCTTTGGGCCCTGTCGCTGGATCTAACTAACGCCTTTATCCACTGTGCCATGTGTCCTCAAGGACAAAGATGAGGACAATAGTCTGAATAATGTAAATAGTGTACATAATACCTCATCTCAAAAATATAGACAGCTCCTGAAGGCAGTTGATGTAATCACCACTAGACTCGTCCAACTCTTTCCGCATCCTCTGCACTGTCCACAGATTGATGCCCAAATACTCTGAAATGTGAATGTTGGAACTTCTGGCATGAATGACAAGCAGTACAGCATGCCACCTCCAAATTTCTGTTAAAGCGAATTGCATCATGGTGCTCTTTTTCTTGCAGATGCTGCCCAATGTGCAGTTGACAAAATCAAAAACAATGTGCATGTGTGAAATTAGCAATGTAAAATTGTGACAATTTACCCGTGTGTGTGTGTGTGTGTGTGTGTGTGTGTGTGTGTGTGTATATATATATATATATATATATATATATATATATGAAGAAATATACTCTTAAGGTGTGCTATATTTATGGGATAAAGTGCTCAATATCAGAGATAGAGCGTGTGTAAATATATATTTATATATATATATATATATATATATATATATATATATATATATATATATATATATATATATATATTGCGTGTGTAAGGGGTGTTGAAAAGGTCTCAGCCTGACTTACTTTCCAAACTCTGATTGAATTATGAATCAAATTTTTTGTTTGGAATCACTTAGTTGGACTGATGACATTTCATACCAACGAAAAAAAGAAAATGAGTGTGTGTGTGTGTGTGTGTGTGTATATATATATATATATATATATATATATATAGTGGGGAAAATAAATTTTTCATCTCCTGCTGATTTTCTGAGTTTCCCTCCTTACAAAAATGGGAACAGTCCTTGGAAATGAGAGATATAATAAAAACAAATTCTAGAAAATAACATTATATAAATTTTTGAACATTTATTTCTTTTTTATTGAAAAAATAAATATTTCACCCCCTACCAACCAGCAATGATTCAAGCCCCACAGACCAGTTATGTGACCAGGGGGCGTATAGAGTAGTCCTGTTACTCAATTATTACTCCTAATCGAGTACTCATTACCTGTACAAAAGACCCTCGTTCACAGAATCCTTCAATGAATCAGAATCTAATCTCTCCACACTGAGCAAGATGAAAGAATTGTCCAAGGATATCTGGGACAAAATTGTATACCTGCACAAGACTGGAATGGGTTACAAGATGATTGGCAAGCAGCTAGGTGAGAGGGAGTCAACTGTCGGTGAAATAATAAGAAAATGTAAGAAACACCAATTGACTATCAATCTCCCTTGATCTGGAGCTCCATGCAAGATCTCCCAGCATGGAGTGAACCTGATGATGAGAAATGTGAGGAAACAACCCAGAACTATGCAGCAAGAAGTTGTTGATGATCTCAAGTCAGCTGGGACCACAGTCACTAAGATGACCTTTAGTAACACATAGTGGATTGAAATCATGTAGAGCCCACAAGATCCCCCTATTGAAAGCACATGTACAGACCTGTCAGAACTTTGCAACTGAGCACCTATATGATTCCGAAGAGGGTTAGGAGAAAGTGCTGTGGTCAGACAAGATTAAAATTGAGCTTTTTGCATCAACTCGACTTGCTGTGTTTGGAGGAAAAAAAGCTGACTTGGGCCCTAAGAACACTATCCCAACCATTAAGCATGGTGGTGGAAACATTATGCTTTGGAGCTGTTTCTCTGCTAAGAGGACAGGATGACTACACCAGGTTAAGAGAAAGATGGATGGGGCCAAATACAGGGAAATCTTGAGTGAAAACCTCCTTGCCTCAGCCAGGACACTGAAGATGGGTCATGGATGGGTGTTCCAGCATGACAATGACCCAAAAGCATATGGCTAAGACAACAAAGGAGTGGCTTAAGAAGAAGGACATTATGGTCATGGAGTGACCTAGTCAGGTTCTGGACCTTAATCCTGTAGAGAATCTGTAGAGGGAGCTGAAGCTTCAATTTGCCCAACAACAACCTACAAACCTTAAGGATTTGGAGAGGATCTGCAAAGAGAAGTGGGCCAAAATCCCAAAAGTTTTACAGATCCCAAAAGTGCTGTGCTTGCCAACTTGGGTTTCTTCACCAAATACTGAGTTATGTTTTGATATGGAGTGAAATACTTATTTTTTCAATAAAAAAGAAATAAATTTTCAAAAATTAATATAATGTGATTTCCAGATTTTTTTTATATTCTTTCTCTCCCTTTCAAGACAGACATACTCTGAAAATTATAGACCATTCCTATTTTTGTAAGGTGGCAAACTCTAGGATTTTCACATGGGCCACCCAGGAAAGAACAGGATGAAATCCTTAATGTGACGTTACGTGTACTTGCCAAACATGGATCAAGATATTATACATATGGTGGACAAATGCAAGGGCTGTTCCTTAGCAGCCAAGGCACTTCCGGTCACTCATAAGCCATGTCCTAAGACAGATCAACCATGGTCAAGAATCCATGTAGATTTCGCAGGTGCATTAGATGGTTTTTACTATTTGATTGTAGTAGACAGTTACAGCAAATGGCCAGAAGTATTTCGTTGTAGAAAACCTACTTCTGAGACTACAATAAATTGCCTTCATGAGCTGTTTCCTCATTTCAGAGTGGTTGATTGTCTAGTCACCGATAATGGGACACAATTTACATCTGCGGATTTTCAAGAATTTTGTGAAACTTTTCAGGTGAAACACATGAAATCCCTACTATATCACCCAAGATCAAACAGGCAAGCAGAGAGGTTTGTAGATACATTAAAAAGAGCACTAAGGAAGGCTTATGTCATATCAACAGAAAAGGCTTTACAGCAATTCTTGCAAGTGTATAGAATTACACTGAACAGTACTACGCCATTGGCATTATCACCAGCGGAAGTAATGTTCGCCCCCAAAAATTAGATCAGCATTCGACAAATTACTGCCAAAACAGACAAAGCCATCACCAATGTCATTTGTACCAAAAAGAAAATTTAACCCAGGGGAGAAAGTTTTTTTAAAATGTTCAAAAACAACACATCCTATTAGGAGACAGGTACAATAGAGAAATGAATCGGGAACGTGATTTACATAATTCAGGTTCCGAAGTTCTCGCATAAAAAGCACTTAAATCAGATCAGAAAGAGGCTGTTAGAGGATTCCAATGGTCTACCTCAGGAAGAGGAGGAAGTAATGGACACAATATTTGACACATTCAATATGCAAAGGCCTCAAGCAATTTCAGAACTGTGGAAATCAAGCAGAAAAAGAAAATTTACAGAGCCTTTGATGATTAATCCAAAGTGGAAAAAATATTAAAGACCCCTGCGAGGTAAAAGCTTTGGGAGGGGGGTGTTATGGGACCTTACCTATAACGACAGAGTGAACTCTTCCTGACACTATGAATACTGCGCCTCTCAAGAGAGAAGGACGAGACGGAATCGAGTCGAGCCAATACTAGTTCATTCCAAACCAGACTGACAGTCATACTAACACCTTTCACATCTTGTATTATTATTCTGTGTAATATATCTTTGTTATTTCTACTCTTGTGTCGTGTTGTTCTTCTTGGTCCTAACCTTGGACCATAACAATAACATATATATTTATATGTGTGGAAATTTATATTTTATATATATATAAATTTATATTTTATTTATTTATATATATATATATATATGTGTGTGTGTGTGTGTATATATATGTGTGTTTTTGTATATGTAGTGTGGGCTTATATGTGAAATTGGATTTACATATATATATATATATATATATATATATATATATATATATATATATATATATATATATGGGGTTGTTGAAAAGATAGATGTATATGTGTATGAATGTCTTTACATATGGGATAAACGCATATATATATATATATATATATATTTATATGTACTGGGGTAATATGTGTGTACATATATGAATGTGTGTATTTGTGTGATATATATGTGTGTAGTTTGTTGGACTTGGGTATAAGATTTATATATGTGCATGAGTGTTTTTATGTGTGTTTTAGTTATTGTGTTTTTTGCCATAAACATATATATTCGTTATTCATGGTGTACTTATATACATATGTATATGGGTGTATATATTTATATGCATGTTTATGGGTATATGTATTGGTATATATATGTGTGTGTGTGTGTGTGTGTGTAGTTATGAACCCCTTTTTTGTACTTGTGTGCAAATTATTTGTGGGTGATGTGTTTATTGTGTTGTTTGCCTAATTAGATATCTTCTTTTTTAATTGTAAGTGTTATCATTTCTATGTATAAGTTAGAAATTGAATGTGTAAACTATAATTTTATCCAGATTTGGAGCTACAAGCTATAAAAGGTTAATTTATATCTATGTCTATGGATGCTTATATGAAATTAGATAGTAACATTTGTAATGTTGCACACATAACCATCTTTCATTGAGTTCACCTTCCTTTCCTTTCTTTGTTCTTTTCTTTTGCCCTTTTCTTTCCCTTTTCATGTGTCTTTAACTGTCACCATTGATGTATTCATGTTTTCCATAGTCTCTGTTTTAAATTAGATCAGTAAGTCGAAAGTCAGATTTTACAACTGAAAAATACCTTCTATTTGTCCCAATCGAAATTCTTAAAAATTTTTTCTGTATTACCTCCTCCCTCTGAATGATTTCATTATCTTCTGTTCCGTAATTTCACATATAGACTTTTTTCCTGTCTTTCTTTCCATCTCTCTCTCAGTCTTATTTGCATGTCTTTCTTTCCAACTTTTTTCCCTACTTTCACGTATACACTTTTACATAAATTTTGATATTTAAACCTGGAGAAATATTTTCTGTTTCCTTTTGGATTTGAAGGTCTGATGATTTGGAGCTGTTTTTGCAACCCAAAATGAAATAAATATAACCTTTTGAAATTTCAAGAGTTTGTGCCTTTTAATTATATATATATATATCTCAGAACAATTTTAGGAAAATCTATGACAAAGTGAAAAATATTAATCATGTGACCTGGTTCATCCCTTAGGGCTTAATTGGACTAAAGTGATGCATATGCTGATGTGAGTACACAAGCACATGAAGGTGAAGGGATGTTAAAAATTAATTTAATTTTTTTTACAGAGGAATCTATCACCTATGATAATACAGATTTACTCTATCACCTGTAATAATTTCCACAAGGAATACATATTTGAAACCTAAAGGAATTTAAATAAAAGATTATATAAACACAAAAGAGGTCTTTTACAAAACAATTCAATGCATTACTTGCTCTCCATAATGAATCTGGACATAATTTTGATTTATTTAAACATGACATAACATTAGTTAGAACTACTTTGAAAACAATATAAGAATTAATACAAAACAAAATAATAATATTTTAAAACTGTCACCAGTAATAATTGCCATAAGGAATGCATAGGTGAAACCTGAAAGGATTTAAATAAAACATTATGTGAACAGCAAGAGATCTTTTACAAAACAACACGCTCAATATATTAGTTGCTCTCTGTAATGAGTCTGATTTTGATTGAAAAAATGCTACTCTAATTAAAAGCGAATGCAATTTACAAAGATGAAAGTGTATAGAAAGTGTTTTAATCACTTGATCATCTACAGTAAATTCTTGTTCAGAGTCTTATAACATTTCACCATAATGAATCTGGCTGTAATTTTGATTGAAAAAATGCTACTTGAATTAAAAGAGAAAGCAATTTACTAAGACGGAAGTGTATAGAAAGTTCTTTAATCATGAGATCATCCACAGTAAATTTTGTCCAGATTCTTACATTTCACCTTTCTTGGCAGATCTTCTGTTATCACAACAAGAGTGATAAAAAACATAAACTAAAAGAAAAATAAACTAAATGAAATCAGCTAGACTATATTCTCAAAACACATATTTTAAATGAAAAGAATTTTGAAATTTAAAAAAATTAAAAAAGCCACTCCTCTCCTTCATGCACATGTGTAATCACATCAACATAAACATCACTTCAGTCCTTATGCTTGTTTATGAACTCCCCTCTCACATAATATTACATTGAATACAAAGATTGAAGAACGTGAAATTTCCAACAGAAGGAAATTAAAATAACAATGGCAATGCTGGCCCCAAACTCATTTCAGGTAAATGTTTTCATTACTGACTTTAAAAAAATAGGAAAATGGCACCAGGTAATAACTATCTATCTTCAGCAATGTTATCGCTATTTACTTTTCTTTTGTATTTTCTAGGTTTTATTGACTTCCTTGTCAGCAACCATCCAACAGCAAAGAGCCTGCGAGAAGCTGTGATATTCAAAATTGTGCCTATGTTGAATCCTGATGGAGTTTACCTGGGAAATTACAGGTAGGCTGTTTGTCAGCTTTCCCAATATTATTTATCATCTTATATTCCCTCTCTCTGCATGACCCAATGTAGAGATGTTATAATAGAAAAACATAATTACATCTTTGAACCAAATACGTTTTTCCTAGTGGGAAATATGTCTTCATTTTCTTGCTAACAGTTTTTATAATTTGAGAGAAGGTAATTTTAAAAAAAAAAGGTAAAAAAATTCTAATTTCCTTTTGATTGTTTTCTTCAGTTTTAATTTGATTTTGTTATTGTCTTGTTATTTTTCCTGAGTAATAATCTAAATTTCTTTTAGTTGTTTAAAAAATTTTTCAGTTGCTTTGTTGTAGAAATCTTAATGATCACCCACACTTTTCCTGTAGTTATCATTCCATAATCAGTGCTATCAACGTTTGACACCATAATTTTATTTCTATGATCGTAATATTTGTTATTGTAACTGTTATTATCATCGTTGTTATTACTGTCAACACATTGTAGTTATCATCATCATCATCATCATCATCATCATCATCAGCAATAAAATAATTTTTCTATTTTTGCTATTCCTGAATCATTGTCAAATTTTGTTATTGTTCATTCTTATTTTATTTCTTTTTTAAGCTAAAAACTTTTCATAAATAGTTTTCGTGTGTCTATGATTTTTATTAGACATTTTGAAAGTCTTGTGAATAATCAGGATTTAATATTTTTTTTTTAAGAATTTGAAAACATTACCTTGAAAATCGTCTTATCAGAGAAACATTGTTTTTAAAAGATTTTTTTTGCCTTGTTGATATTCTTGTTTTGTTAAAAAAATCTTCTTATGACATTTTTAAAGTAGAGAATGCTTAAGTATACACACTTAGCACTCTTCGAAAATAATTTTACTGAAAATTTCCGCACACTGATGACATATACTTTCATGTATGTGTATTAATGTACATGTGGTTACTTCCCCGCCACAAACAGACTATTCTTCTTATATACACAATATATATCTTGTTACTGTGATAAACATAAACCAGTTTCTGAGTGTGTATATGTAATTCATGCACACACACACATATGCAAATCTGTTTCTCTCTATGAATGACCATATAGATGACTGAATGTATTTATGGCAAAATACTTAAAATTATAAAGCGACATTAATTTTTATCAAGTTTTATATATAATTAAGTAATTTAAGAAATCAGAAAATAGACAAAAACCTCTTTTTAAATTGAACATTTTAAAATCTTAAATTCTTATTTAAAATTTTCTATTTTTACACCTTATTTAAATGAAAAATGTAGTTTTTAGGCAAGACATTAGGAAAGAGGATTTTGTATTGTGCGCATTTACGATAACAGACACTATTTATATCTTTTTTGTTCAACTGCATAATATTTGAGAAGACATATTTTTTTGTCTTAATCAAGATTTATTTCTACATTTTATTTCCTCTAATTTTAACGAAATTTCTCATTCTACTTCAAATACTGAAAACTGTAGGTTTTCTGTCCCATTCACAGTTGATTTGGATGAGGAAGATGATGATAACTGTTATGGCTATTAAATCCCCCCCCCCCGCCGAAAAAAGAAGCTATTATTTAATGAGTAATCACTTTTGTATAGTGTTGTTTACTTGCAAAACTCTTTCTAGGCTATTCTTTTTGGTGAAAATCATATAATAGTATCTGTCTCATGCTAATTAAAATTCTGGTGCAAATTAATATTATATATACATGCATACATACATGTATTGCTGGGCTTCACAAACAAAAAATAAAACTTTTCCATGTCTGTAGCCAACCGTCTGATGACATGCCAGCAAAGTTTATGTAGGACAGGCAGGTCTTTCTACAGTAACTCTAGGAGAAGTCCTGACAACTGGTGAGAGTTCTGGTTTTGCACCACTGCCCTTTCTCTTTTGTTCTTACACTGTGATTTTCTTTGGAAAGGGAGTTCTCCTGGAAGAACTTATATTACCATGTCTATCTGTCTGCAGCTCCAGCTGTTTATTGGTAGTAATTTCACAAGAGATGAAGATTCTTTCTGAGGAATGTAGATATCTCTTCTGTGGCATTTCATTGAGACCAGTTTACCAGTCTTCTATCTATGGTGAGGATGGAAGTCTGTAGACGAATTTAAATGTCACTATGAATTTAGATATCACTATTTCCACATGTACATTAAAATTATACCAGAAAGTAAATTTTAAACTCTTTGAATATTCAGTTTTAGAAGAAAGGCTTTGAAAATTGTTGTTTAAAAACTTTATATTATTGAATAACAATTTATTAAGTCTTGTTGATATGGATTTTAATTTAGCAGCATGCTCTCTCTCTCTCTCTCTATATATATATATACATATATATATATATATATATATATATATATATATATATACATATATATATATATACATATATATATATACATATATATATATACATATATATATATATACATATATATATATATATATATATATATATATATATATATATATATACATATATATATATATATATATATATGTTTTATTCATCTAATCATAAACTATAAACTTGAACTTCCTATTCATGAATATCGCACTTTTGCAGATGTCAGCAAATAAACTTCAAATTTTGTTTTTTTTGCTTCATAGATAATTTTTATTACACACAAAAAGTCAAAGTTTTATGTTTATGATTTTATGTATTGATTCATAAAAGACATTGGAAATGAACTTCTTTACAAGTAAACATTTAAGTTTATGAAACCAACTTTAAAATCATCATGACTGAATCAAATTATTAACATAAGATTCAATGTAACAATCTCCTTTAGTTTTATAAGCAGAGAAGGAAATGGTTCCTCTGCTGATGTCTTAACTGTCATTATCCACAGAATCAGCAAAGCGCTCAATAATGAACTCATCATCACAGTGTTTGCTTTAGATATTTCAAAGGCCTTTGGCAAGGTTTGGCATAAGTGGGTATTAAACGAACTCTCCAGCTATGGCATCTCTTGAACAATCTTCACAGTTATCAAGTTCTTTACTTGGGTAAATCTATGAAGGTTGTTGTTAATAGCCCGTCTTCTGAAGGCCATTGGATCATTGCAAGCATCCCCCAAGACTCTCACCTTGGTCCTATTCTCTTTCTGCTTTATATTAACCTTTAACATACTTGAGGTGATTTTGCTTGCAAAGCAAAAGTTTTATCCTGCCACAGAAAGTGACCCAGATAAATGAATAATTGCATGTTTGAATTTTGCAGTTGTGTTGTCATATCCTACTATAGCAAGAGAAAATGATCATGACTGAAAATAAGTAGTGCAGTAGAGAAGCCTTAAAAAGCAATGCTGTGGAAAGGAATGTAGTGAATAATGCAGAGTGTTAAAGGTTAACAATCTGTCTTGGAACTTTCTTAGATCTTTAGTAAAAATCTGTGCAGATTATGGGAGCACCTTCAAAAATTGAAATGGTCAGAGCCTGGCAACTGATCTTCCCTCTGATCTCACAGGTCAATGAGGTGAAAACTGGCTTGTAACATTCAAAATCTCAAAAACTACGCTAGTACCATTCTATCATCGCCGATCAGACTCAGAGTTTTCTCCATTCATCACAAATGCTTGTACACTCTATTGGAGTCAGGTTCAGCCCAAATCCATCGTTAAAAATGTTGAGAAAATGGTCAGTTCCTTGTGTTCCTCTAGAAAGTACCTTACTCTTGCAATGCTCTATCTTTACAAGATTCAAATCTGACCAAATATGGAGTATTGCTGCCATATCTGGTCTGGAGGTGCCCAATCCTCACTTTCCAGCCTTGAAAGAGTTCAAAGGTGCTTATGTGGCCATGTGAGAAATTAATTATTTTTAATTCTACTACCTTTTCCCACACAGATGAATCACTACAAGCTTATCACTACTCTATCACTTTTTCTATGGCAAATGCTCAGATGAGATACTTTCCTTAGTTCTACCTGTTCAGAACTTTACAGAACCACCATGTCATATATACAGGGTTGAATCATCCTTATTTCCTTTGTATTCCATTGATAAGGAGGAAGTGCCATTCAGACAGCATCTTCCCAAGAACCACTACTTTTTGGAAGACTCCTGAGATTCACTACAGTCTTAACCTCTTCAAGTCTAAGATCAACAGTTATCTATCCTACAAATTCTCATAATCTGCATTTACTTCCTTTTCTTGCATCCATACAACTTCACTCAGTATTCCTCTACCTTGAGTGGCTCTTGGTACTTATGTGAATATTTAGTTAAAAAAACAAAATAGCAACAAACTGGTTTTGGATTGTCACAAAGGAAAAAAAGAGTAACAGAAAATGCAAATTATTTGATTTGTAATATATGAAGGAGCTGAAAAATCTCTAAGGTTTTTTATGGTACTGATTGAATAGAAGTCAGTCATCCAACCTAAGTGGGTGAACATTATAAAAGCACATTCCAGGTTGCTTCTTTTGACCACCATCACTACAGAATTGAGAAAGGTAGCTTTGTTGTATTTTTCAGACAACAAAGAGACTTTCCTTATATTGATCTCTTGTTTGCTTTCTGTGTTTACTTCATAATGATTTCTAATAACAGTAGGAAAAAAACTACTTTTTGGTTAATTCTGTTGAAAATATGAAAAGTGATTTTAATTTGAACACAGAAAGGTGACCTTGGTTATAAGTGCTCAGGATAACTGTCATTGTGGATAACATATAGTCAGAAACAAAGCTTTCATAAGAGAAATGGAAGGCCTCCAAACATGAAGCGCTTTGTAGTGTGGCCAGGAAAATCAAAGAAGTTGCATATATGTCTAGCTGAAATATCCAAAATGGTGATGTTCTAAAGCAAGCCATGATGCAACATTAGCAGATCAATGACACGAATCTGTCTTATTCCAAAAGAAAGTTGGAAGGCAAAAATGTTGCTGTGTGTTATAGAAATGAAATATGATGCTGAAAAAAATATCAGCTAGGAATTATCTAAGGACCAAGATGTCTTTCATTGTACTCACATCATAAAACATAAACAAACCAAGACTTCTTAGCAAAGCAAAAATCTAGCAACATCCAGGCCCTGCTGGAACCACTGTCATCATCATAGATCTTTGATATATTTTTATTTTTTATTAGACTCATTTTCTGTATATGACTATTCCATTTCTGATTTCAATATATCTTAATCATTTTCCTATGTCTTTCAAGGTTGTCCTTGAGGGCAGATGTTTCAAGTTACATTTTCTCATCCCCTTACCAACCTACCTTCTCATTACATGTCTGAACCTCTTTAACCTTGTTCTTCTCCAAACTTTACCAATTCCTTTCTAAATTAATCTTTCAACTTTTTCCTTCTCTTAGACCTTTCCCAATTCAAATCATTTATCTTTTTGGCTATTTTCATTTATTCTTTCCATGGCAGATCATTACCTCTTTTCATACTCTTTTTACTTGCTTTACTGTTCATCTATTTAAAAAATGTATTTTTTTTTAGTTTTCCAGACAAGCTTTCAAATTATTTCCTTGGAAACTAAGAGAGCATATAGAATATTTTTGAGCAAATTCTCAAAAATGATTATTTTTATATTTACTTACATTATACCCAATCTTTAAACATTATACCTTGCCTTTTCATGTTTGCTAACACAGTATTTTGCTTGGTCTATTTTATTTTGGCAATTTCCAAATATATAATGACTCAGGATTTTAAGATTGTCAAAAATATGAAAAGGTAACTTCAAATTATAATATTATCTAGAAGTCTACCATTCATCCATGCTTAGAATATTGCTGCCACATATGGTCCAGTGCTTTTTACTTTGAGCCCTTTGATAAAATCCAAAGAAGAATCAGCAATATTATAAGTCCTGATCTGGTGGCTTAGCTTCAGTCATTTTCCCACTGTCATAAGGTCGCCTCTCTATGCCTTTTGTATAAATACTTTCATGGTACTTGTGTGGATGAGCTCTTCACTATGGTACCGATACTTTTTGAATTTAAGCACATTACTAGGTTGTCATCAAGATCTCATCAATTTACAGTTAGGCTGGCTAAATGTAGCCGTAAATTCTATGCTAACAGTTTCTTTTCTCACCCATGGAACTCCCTTCTGGCTCCATGCTTTCCAGTGAACCTTAAGCTTCAAACGTTTAAATGCAATGTCACTCACTATCTACTGCCTTCCCGATTCTCTTAGCACTCATTAATACTGTCTGTGATCCTAATTCTTCCTCATTCAGTAACATTTTGTCTTAGTGCTTTTACTGCCATGCATGGAGTGAAACTAACTTAAAAAAAATTAAAGACAGATACAGACCCAATGAGGCCATGAACTCCAGTTGTCAACAAGGCACCATTCAGTTCCATAATGGCACGAGACATCTTCATGTCCACCGAAACACATCATTGATGTCTTCTAAGTTGCACTGCTTTCTGACCATTTACACTCATTCATGAACTTCACATATCCCAACAAGGATGAGTTATTCCAGTAAGCTAATGCACCATGCCATTGAGTGACAATGAATAGTGGGGCAACCACATTTATACAACATTGATCCCAGTTGAGCATTTATAGAACATGGTGGAGAAGTCTGTTCACATGAAAGATCCTGCACCTACCAATATCAGAGAGCCATGAAGAGTTATGTATAGAGTTCTTCACTTCAAAAAATTTGATGCCTTGTTAAGTTACTGCACTTTGTCAGCCAAGAAGGGTCCTAAGCACATATCACATGATATCAGTTAACTTATAGAGAAGGTTATTCCAAAGAAAAAAACAGATACTTTTTTCAATTAAAACAAAAAAATAGTCTTTTCACAATATGTTAAAACCTGTAAAAAGAATGTTAACATTTCAAAATCACTAGAAGATAAGATTGAATTAAAAGTTGAATGCAAAACTGCAGAAGGAGAGAAGAGAATCTTTAAAAAGAATTGTTGCCATAGTTGAAAAGGATTTGTTTTGTAAATATTCTGGTTGTATGTCAAGAAAAGCAAATTGTTATATAGAAGTTTCATAATTGTAGATCTGTTATAATTTGATTGGTATAAGAATTTGCAAAATAGTTCCTGGAATTGGAAAGTTGTTATTGGACCAAGCTAAAAAAAATATATCCAAAAATACCATTTTCACTTCATCACTAATGAACCAAACAAGTGATGCCACTATTCAATAATAGGAGTGCATAGGTACATTATATTTATCATAAACAATTTCATATGCATACACATACTAAGGTAGTTGTACAAACATAAAAATATCTATCTATCTATCTATCTATCTATCTATCTATCTATCTATCTATCATTCTAGATGATTTTTGTATAGGAATAAATCTCTTTTGAGATTACTTTTGTAATTTATACTTTATAAATTTTTATGTGCATATATTTATTGAACTATATATGTAAATATAAGTAAAAAAGCTTTTTTGTAAATGTTTTGTTTTTTGTTTATGGATATGTCTTTACCTTCAATTTCTCTCTCTCTCTCTCTCTTTATATATATATATATATAGAGAGAGAGAGAGAGAGAAAGAGAGAGAGAGACACACACGCACACATCCCTCTAATAACCACTTTCAACACCACTCTTCCTCCACTATCTCAGATAATCAAAAGTTACTGTGAAATAATACTATATCGCAAACCAGACCTAAAAACTTTGTTTGAGGAACCTGGCCTTCTAGCATATTGTAGACCTAAAAACCTTAAGGAAATTATAGGTAGTAACCAAATTTCAGATAAAGTAACCTGTAGTAGACCCAAAATAAAACAACAAGATTTCCCCAACCATGTAACAACAAAAGTAGCTTATATTGTAAGCACATTGGGCATACCAATTCGTTTACTAGCTCAGTCACTAAATCTACTTTCAAAATCTACTACAACTCTAACAGTAGAAGTCATAACATAAATTACCTCTTAGAATGCACACTATGCCAGAAACAATATGTAGGAAAATCTGAATGGTCCTTTCACTACTGAATTAATAATTATCGTAAGTGGATAAGTTGGCTCCCCTTGAAAAATTATTACCTGTAGAACAAAATTTCTGCCTAGAAAAACATGATTTTAAAAGCCATGCAAAATTCACTATAATTGAAAAAATAGAAATAGACAGAAAAGATAAACTTAGAAAAATACTAGAGGAACATGAAAACAAATGGATTTTGCATCTCAAAACACTTTGTCCAGTTGGGTTTAAATACAAATTTAACAACATAGACAGAAATAATATATAACCCCATAAATGAAGCCCTACCCACATTTTTTGCCTGCACAAAATATGCTTGCAGAGGTGTTGAGGTCTCACACTTATACATACACTCATACTAATATATACACTTACACACATCATACACACTCCCAAAGAATTAAAAGATAACATACACTTAACACACACATCCCCTTCCCAGCAACCAATAAAACTGTCAAAATGACCAAAGAGTGAATTCTGAGACTCATGAATCTCCTGGCCTCTATCGTAAAAACAGCCTGAAAGAGGCCGTTTGACCAACAGAAGAACTGACCAAAATTAACAATAAAAAACAAATGAAAACTACAGATAAAGTTCATTTTCTTCAGAAACAGTCATATCACTGCTACTAACAAGCAGGGATTTTTTTTCTCCTGACGATGGCCATGCTGGCCAAAACTAGTTGAGGAACCTAATTGAAATAACAAAATAAAAAATATTAATATACAACCCAGTGTATCTGAAAATTTTAATTTTTTAATATTTTTTATTGTTCAAAACACACACACACACACACACACACACACGCTAAAGCTATATATGATTATTTACACTCTTTACAAACAAATATATAACAATTGAAAATATTCTTGCTTTTGGTATCTATTTCATTATTTTTATCAACTGTCACTTAACTGCTTCCATTGTTGATTTGGTTTTTTTTCCAGTAGTTTTCATTACAATGATATATTTTCATTGTGTATCAGCCTTGGCACTCATCTAAATGTACTGTGATCATCGCTCACCATAACCCCTATTTCCATCTTTATCAGCAAAATGGTGTAGCAAGACTCTTGCCACATTCAAGATTTCCCTGCAATCACTGTAAAAGAGTTCTGGAAAATGTTAAGCTCAGTACAAGACAGAATTGACAATGACAGACTTGGTTTACATGAGTTCACTAACAAGGTTTTAACAGAGACAAATCACCCATGCCTGCCTACTATTATTAATGGCTTCAAGAGTATTTCATCCCCACAGAACAAGGCAAGGAATTTTACCTCAAATTCTACACTAGATGACCAAGGCTATCTTCTACCTGACTTCCCTCCTCTCCAAAGTCACAAACTTTGTAACCTCATTATCTTGCTTAGGGAAGTTTCCAAACTCATTAAAAAAAAAACCTTGAATCTACAAAGGTAACTTGTCCAAACAAAATCCGTGTTATATTACTTAAGAATCTTAGCCCAGAATTATCCTTAATCCTGGCAAAGTTGTTCAACAAGTGCCTGACAGAAAAATGTTTTCCAGTCCTGTGGAATATATAATTATCTGGCACAAGAGAAGTATTGCCAATGATGGTTTATTGAGGCATTGTTAACGTCCCTGTACTGTAAGTGGAGTTAAGATTCTCCTCGTTTTAGATGCAAGAAGTTGATCAGTCCTAGTGATTCTAAGCCTGTGGCAACACCTTCCTCAGAACGTTAAAGTGGGTGGATTGGTGTAATACCGATGGCAACATGAGAGTGGTTACAAGGACTAGCTAAAATCGATTTTTGTCCTTGGCCCATATACATAAGAATGTGTATGGTGTTACCCATGTTAAAATGACCTTGTGTCACATCCAGCCATGGTGGGGAGGCCAGGTAAATATACCTGAGGGAGGTGTCAGTTGTTTCTATATTTTCAAGAATGCTGGTGATCAATCATCTCCATTGCATCTCATAATCTCTCCAAACTCTGAGTGTGTTATCACCTCACAAGAAATAACCTCCTAATTGCTCCTCTTGGTTAAGTGCAGATATTTTAAATGTCATCTCCTGCTAAATCAATGAGACAATCAATGGAAACTTTGTTACCAGAGTGATTGCTTTAGACATCTCAAAGGCTTTTGACAAAGTGTGGCACAAGTATTTCTTCATAAACTCACCAACTATAGCATATCTGGAAGAGTTTATGCAATCATCAAATCCTTTCTCTCAAGAAGGTCGATGAAGGCCATTTTGAATGGCCAGTCTTTCAAGATTATGAGATGAATGCAGGCATCCTCCAAGGTTCACACTTTGGTCCTATTCTCTTTCTACTCTTTATTAATGATCTGCCATAGAGCATTCTCAGATTACTAGCAATTGTCTATGCTGATGATACAATTGTTTGTTGATGCACTTTCAAAAACAAAGATGATCTAAGCTTTGCAGCCAATCTTGCCTCTTATCTTTCAATGGGGAAATAACTGGCTCCTTACTTTCAGTATCTTAACAACCAAGCTAGTATCATTTGTTCACTTCTTCAGAATCCAAGTTTTCTCCAGTCACAATGAACAATTTCCTTTTCAATGCAGCACCATGCTTTGAATGTAGATTGGGTCTCAAGTTCACCCCAGATCTCAAATAAAATCCATTGCTAAAAAAGCAAGAAAAAGGTCAGCTCAATATATTACTCTAGGATGTACCTAAATCCTTCTGTCATGTTTTGTCTTTGCAAGGATCAGATTTGGCCAAGAATTGAGTATTGCTGCTTATATCTGGATTGGAGTTGCTCAGTCCTCACTTTCCAGCCTTGACAGAGTTCAAAATCAGTTTTATGGAGGATGACATTTTCTTCTTTACAACCTCTTTCCTCACATGATTGCAAAACTCTAACTACTCCATTATTATTTCTCTGTCAAATGTTCATTAAAGCTCTACTCTTTAGTTCCACCAGTTTACACATTTATTGCTAGGACAGACCATGCTACTTCCACAGAGTCAAATCACCTTCATTTCCCTCTAGTTCCAAATGTAAGAAAGAAGTTGCATCCTGACAGCTTTTTCCCCCAAACTATCACTTTGTGAAACAGACTCCCACAATGGTGCTTCCTTGAATACTTTAATCTTGATCTCTTCAAGACAATGATCAATTGTTATTTATCCTCTTTATCAACATAATCCTCAATTCCTACCAACTTGTTTTTCACACATTTAATTAATAACCAAGTTGCAAGCTTGAAGATTTCAAAAGGATAAAAAGGCTGATTTGATGAACAAAGGGAAATGTTTAACAACTTCAGAGCTTGTAAAAGATAAAACAGTGATGTAAGTTTTCAAAAATGATTGGTAGATCAATAAAATTGTGAAGATGTTTGTTAAAGATCTTAGACAATTCCATTTTAAATTTTTATCAGTTTAAGTTTAGGACTTCAAAAAATAAGAAAAAGTCTTGGAACTCAAAATATTCTTCTTTCTTCTCAATTATGATATTCTGCATTTGATTGAGGGTACATATGCTGACCTTGTAGAATTTCTTTCAGTGTTTTCTTAATGTACAAGATATTTCTTTTAGTTCAGTCAAGAACATAGATGTAATATATATACCTAATGCTGGAAAAAGTGTTTAGAAGTGAGGGATGCCTTTATTATAAAAAACAAGAAACCAACCCACAGTAAATTGAATTATGAACATGGCACTGGCTTTATTTAGAAATTATGAATATATCTACTTTCAGCAACTTTTATACAATTTACAATACCATCTGTCATGGCAGTATAACAAAAATAATCCCTAAAAATGGAACACTTTAACCGAAAGTGGAACAATCAAACTTTTGGACAATTTTTGCATTCACTAATTCCAGAAAAGAAGATAAAAAAAATAAACAAAAGTACCTTGCTAGTTTTGTTCAATGAAACCTGTATTAAAGAGGAATTGCTGCACAAATACACAACTATATATAAAAAGAAATAATCATTCATTTCAGATAAGTACATATGCTTATAGATAAGCATGTAAAAAGAAATTATGCATAGATGACTGAAATAGTAAAACATATGCACATTTGTATAGGTTTATATGCTCAAATCTGTCTCCAGATGATAGAGACTCCATTATGAGAGATGAAGAAATAGTTGTTTTTAAATACTTGTATATTTGCATGCATATGTTTCATATATGGAGACATTATTCTTCAACCTTATCTTGCACAAAAGCAGCATAAAATGTAAATTCATACACACATATATCTATATAGATATAAACATACCCAACAGCCTGTACATTACCTCATTAGCAGCAACAGAAATATAATTTTTTTATGTTGACACACTTTTTCTCTGTCGAGACAAACAACATTGATTCTCTAGAATAGTGCCTTTTCAATACCGCACGTTTCAAGCAACGGCAAAAAGAAAAAAAGTTTTATTTATGTTAGAGACAGTCTTGGAATTGTGTGAAAATGCATGAACCCTGACAAGAAATTTTTCTTACATTTTTTTTAATTTTTTTATCATTTATTTTCTGTTATAATATCAATGTATTTCTTTGCTGTCTCAAAGAGCAACTTTGTTAGTTAGTTTTGTTGCTAAGGACACAATGAAAAGCTCTCAAAAGGGACACAATAGAAGGCTTTATAACAAAACAGGCTTGCATTTAATTTTATGTTTGTTTTTTTCAGTCAGCACCAACCAAAACATGACTATAAAAATCCATAACAATGATTTTTAATCCTTTGTTCAATGCGAATAATAAATTATTTTATTATCAAAGATAAATAGTTTAATGAAATAACATTTATCTAGATATAATTATTTTATAACATTCCTGTCTTTTTTTAAGTGCTATAGCCATTCAAGAAATAGTTGGTCATGGCACTCCACATCTTTTTCCTTGATTTGCAATAATTGTTCTTGGGAAAGATAGTCAAGTTGCTGGTTGCTTCACTCAGGTGAAAGAGTTCAGGCCATTTTGCCCATAGGTGATGGTAGGAGAGAAAAAATAGATACATACTTTGAAACAGTGCTTGAAAAGTATTTTGTGATTTCGAAAACATTAATGCAGAATTTAAAATGAATTCCTAATTACCATAGTCTATTATCTCAGACCAGGCTTAGGCCTGCTACAGGTAACATGCAATCCAGTTCAATCTGTTACATGGATGGGTAGTTGGCATCTAAACCAACTCCCCCACTAACTTTTCTTCTGGTGAGGAGTGGGACATGTCACCCCACAGAAAGAAAAAGACTTATTGAAGAGCAGATGAGCTTCTTATAGGAGGCAATAACCAACATATATAGAAAGGCTAGTATAGAGTCTCAAGCCTGGAATGGTAAACTTCCTAGAGATGGTGTCTCGATAAAAACACTTAGTTTACTTGGATTACCTTAAGTTGAGTATCAGGAAGAGCATCTGGCCTTGTAAAACCTTTTCTCTAATTATTATAACAAATCCTTTTGCAGGCAGGACTCACCTTGCTTTGTTATGAGATTAATCACAGTATTGCCTCAAAACTATGTATGTATGTGTTTAAATAACATTGTTTATAATGCAATGAAGTTTAAATTAAATCCTAAAGGTTTATAGAAATTAAATGTGTTGAAAATACCACTCTCATCAGATGAACACTTTACTTACAAATAGATAAAGGGGTTGGAGTTTTTTTGTTGTTTTTATTGTTATGAGGAAGTATTATTTTGTTGTGCCTAATAAATAAAATAAGTTACCACATGTGTTAACATGGTACAACATGTTTCTGTTTCCTTTGTGAGTTTATCCTCCTGTTTGGAATATGAAGTTGAATACCTGCATTCATGCAAAACAAGGTCTTTCTATGTCTGCTATCTAAATTGATTTATAAATTACTAACAAAAAGAATGTTTTTAGATATAAACATGCTGCAGTTCTGGACACAAATGTTTGTAAAGAAGAATGTTAGCAGCAGAGACTTCAAGTCTTACCATTAAATTTTGTTTTTGGTTGGTGGTAATTTCACTTCAACAGATAACATCTCAGCAATGCAACCTGTTGCCATTAATTTCTGTATTGTTCTGGGTGTTGACCAGTATTTCATGAATATTAACAACAAGGAATTTTTTTCATTTCTTTTGCCTAGAGAAACTTGACAGTCTGATCTTGGAAATAATGGGAGTGGATTCACTCAATCTTAATGTCAGCTGATGTATAATAAATATGAAAAGAAGTAATATTTTCAGAACCAACCATTTCTAGACACTATTAATCAAAACCTTACATGTCTTTCAATACTGCTAGCTTATTATTTATTTAGTTTAATATTTATTAAGGTTTTTGTGGGAAATTGACAAAGTCTGAGATTCGGTCATTAAAGTAAACAACACTTTACAAGCATGAGAAAAGTTTTGATACATGACTTTACTTAATCTCATTGTTTAAAAGTGATTTTACTTATGTAACAATGCATTAATAAGTTCAGCATGTGGTACCTATGTGTATATTCCGTTGTCTAGCAGAGGAAATCTTTCACTAAATATAAACTGTTTTTACAATTTGTTATGAATAATCAATAGTGGTCTCCCCTTGTTTTGTTACTCTTCTCTTTGAAAGAGCTATTTCTGCTTACTGGGACTATAAAAGGACACTATATATGAACCTTGTATTCTCAGTTGAATAAAGCTTTCTTAAAGCCAACACCTGCATACTTTTGTCATTACACAATCATGATTTCATCCTGGGTATGATGATAAATTACATCCGTGTCCAGGGTAAGATGATAAACTACGTCCAACAGCAAGGCTTCTGATCAGGGGGCTTTGAGGAGCGTGGAACCACCTCTTAATTGTTTGTGTTCCCAGGTCCACCCTGACCCGGGGTGGTAGCACCTGTTAGGGTCTCAGCTATGGGCAAATATTTAACCCCAAAACTGAGGTAAAAAGCATTTTGAAAGTGTAAAAATACGTTTTAATACTAGAAATACTTTGTAAAATATTATTACCAGAAATAAATTTTTGAAGAAAAAAAACTATTACCAGCAATACGTTTTTGAAAATAATATTACCAGCAATACAATTTTGAGGAAAAAAATATTTTCAGAAATAGATTTTTGACAAAACAAAAATATTACCAGGAAAAAAAAATGTTGTCGGCATTAAATGACCCATTGAGGTTGATATGCCATAAAACAAAATAAACCAAACAAACCAAACCAATCATGATTTATTTACTTATTTTCTTATAGTTTTAGTATAATCATTAAAAAGACAATCTAAATATTGATAGTTAATAAAGGACTGCTATTAAGAACAGTGGCTACCAATCTATACAAGGGAGACATTATACATGATTATTGTCACCATCAGTATTTCAAGTTTATTTGTTTAGGAATTGATTCTTTCTTTATATAACAAAAATTTGACTATACTGTTTGCATTAGTAAATATTTTATAGTTAAAATTCAGTCTAATATCATCTGCCATGCTGAATTTACAAGTTTGCCTGTCAACATTTGATAGATATTATGAGCATATAGATGGCTGAAGAATCAGTGTTGATATTAGATATGCCTGGTGAATGTTTGAAATTCCACAAGGGTAAAATAATACATAGTTGGGAATAGTTCAAATAAAAACAGAAATAATGATAATTAAAAGAAAACTATTCCAGCTTTTTGTCATTAACTTGCTTTCTGTGAATGATTTTTCCCAGTTGAACTTTGTATTTTATTCTGTATTTTCTGCTACCATTTCTTTCCCGGTCATCATTTATCTGATCATAATTTTTGATGTGATTTCACTTCTTGTTCTTAAATGACTGGCTAAATAACTTATGAAAAAATAATTATTGCTCTCTTGCCAATTCAGAGTAATGATAACAACATTTATTATGGCCTTTTCATTATGACACTTTAGTTTCTTCAAAACTAATATCCTTATCTTTATGCTATAGTCTAAATAAACCAGAAATTGGATATCTTTATGTATAATGTCAGCATTTACCTCATCTTTAGAGGGACACTGCCATTTTTATTGTTCAAGTCAATCTAGTTCAAGATTTAAGTACATTGTTTGGGGGAAATTAAGAAAGTAAAAGACGACAGGCTGAAATTCAATCATAGGTTTGACATTAATAGACAAAAGCTTTTGGGAAGCTGAGATTCGTGTTCTTTTTTGGTTGACCATTAAATGCATGAAAAAGTAATTATTTTTAAAGCGCTTAACATGAAAGCATCTGGAGAAAGGGTAACTCACCGAATGACATTGAAAAGAATAGAGACAGCGGAGATGTTGGTGTGAATGAAACAGTGATTAATTCTGATAGCTCCAAATTTTCATATCTGATGATAAAGAAAGATGCTTTCTGTTGAAAATTGAAGATCTGATAATTACTCCTAAATGACTGATTATTGATGCCACTTTTAGATGTAATAAACTGTCGTCACAAGATGATTTGTAGAAATTATTTACATTGTAAAATTGTAAAGTGCAAGAAGATGCAAATGTTGTTTTAAAGAAACCAGAAAATATTCCTGCATATAAGTCACATAGAATAAAACTATTTGGCTTTTGACCAGTAATCCAAATTAATAATACCAATCATCAGCCTCCCTTCCCTAATGTTTATCTTTATAGTCTGGTGATTCTGTGTCTGACAGTCAACTCTGTCTCCTTAATAGTTCTTTGTTAACACACCTGGAATCATAAAACGAATACAAACTTTATGCCACAAAGCAATCAAAAACCATTTGTCTGTTTATTAATCCAGCCATCCATTTAGCCTTTCAATCAATCTTCATTTTGTTTGGAGCCTTTGACTTTCTGAAGCACTTAGACAAAGACTTTTTCAGTAGTTTCCTGCTATTCTAGTCAGTATATTAATGCATTGTGCGTCTGTCTTTGGAGTTATATATAATCTAAAGGATTCACTTGCTTTAATTTTGAGTTGACATAGGATGTCTAATATCCAAGCTTAGCTTTACTGTATCAAGGGTTACAAGTCACTTTGATAACATACTGTGTAGAAATTGAATTGAGAAATATTAGCTTAGAAATATGATTCATTGGTTTGACTTGTGGTTATCTCTCTGGCTGAGTGGTTCTAAGTAATACATTAGATATCTACAGCCTTTGTTAAGTATGAGTTCAAACTCTATTGTTGATCTCTTAATATATTATATTAATATTTGAACCTTGGAGCTGTATATGGTAATGGTGATATTAGCCATTTCCTTATGGGGAAACATTCGGCATTCACTGAATGAGCAGCAAGTACTACTGTCAGTTGAAATTCATAAAATCTTTCTCTTAAAAGCAATTTTTCAGGAAAACCTGTTTCTCTAGTCCAGTCACTGTTATCATGCTTTCCTATGTTGATGGGGGTTTCCTTCATTGTTTGGACTGTTATCCTCATCTTTATTGTCACATTCACAACATTTCTGCTGTTGTACGCTCCAGCCTTCTTCAGGTGATTTTAAAAAAAATTTTGAACCGAATTCAGAATAGTCTAGGTTAGTATTTCTAGGGGTTTGGTTTGAAATTTTTTTAAAAATCACCTGAAGAAGGCCAGAGTGTACAACAGCTGAAACATTGTTAATGGGACAATAAAGATGAGGACAACAGTTTGTACAATGTAAATAATGTAAATAGTTACAATACCCCATCAGAAATATAAAGTACCATAAAGTATTGGTGATTTATTAAAGATGTAGTTATACTAATTGTTTTTTGTTTTTTTTTCAGATAAATTAGAATATTGTTGTATTGTCAACAATCATAACATCTGGATATTGTATACATAATTCTGACTTTTTGCTATATTTGTAGAAATATTATAGTGAAAAATCAAAGAGAGATAACAACAGATTTTGTTTAAGAACTGCATATTATGCCCACTTTGGATTAAAACTTGGAGACCAGGACAAAAAGTAGGTTTTTGGGGACACTGGACAAAAGAGAAAAAGAAATCTTTTTTTAAAAATTATGTTATGGATGGAACCAAAAAAGTTCATCATAACAATTTCAATTTTTATTCCTACAAATTCCAAAGATAAAAAAAAACAGAATCAGAAAGAAATTACTTATCCTCATCTTTCATCAGCAGTAAGACATGCACCATAGGGATTTAATCTTTTTACATATCTGTTGATCTTGATTATGTAGAAATTTATTTAAAGAAAGAAAATACTGCAGATAAAGATGAAGAATATGTTTCATCATGTTTAATTAATGAGCCATGAGCTTTCTTAAGATGGACAATGATTTAGTGAGGGACTTTAGTTTCCTCAAAGATGCTTCAGAGCTCATGGAGTTCAAATAAAAAAAAAACATATGCAGGAACAACTTTCTCTTGTTACTGAAATAGAAAAGAAAACATATTTTGAAACCATATTTAAACAAAGATATGAAAATATTCCAAATTTATTTACATTGTGTTCATAAATGAAGGATAAATAACTATTCAGAACAGGCAATTATTACAGGCATTAATTTTGAAGATCTGTCTTGCATGAAGTTGTTAAGAAAATTAACATTTCATGCATATAAATGGAGTTTATTGTTACAGAGTCAGTGAATCAGTTGCTGAAATTCTTGATTATTATTATTATTATTATTATGCATTTGCTTAAAATTTGTTATTATTATATATTCACTTAAACATATTTAAGGCAAAATAAAAACCTTACCTCAGTATTCAGTCCAATTATTTAAATTCTTTGACATCCAAGTTAAAAAAAAATTATAAATTGATGATTGCAGCACCTCTTTTTAATAACTGGTAAGTCTAGCACTCGCTCATGATTAGAATGTTGCTGCCACATATGATCTGATGCCCTTGCTATTTACCTGAAGTTCCTTGATAAAATAAAATAAAAATGAAAACAATATATAGTAAGAAAGAAAGAAAAATTGGTAAGGAAGAAGAAATTAATAAACAAAGAAAAACAACTAAGAAGGAAGAGGCAATAAAAAAGATATAAACAAGAAGGAAAAGTGGACAAAATGAAGAAGAGAACAGTGTCAAAAGAGAGTAAATCATGAAAGAGAAGACAAGGAAATTAATAAAACTTCAAAATTGATAAGATCCATGCTTAGAATATTGCTGCCACATATGGTTTAGTGCCCTTTCTATTTACCTTGAGCTCTTTGATAAGATCCAAAGAAGAATTAGCAATATTATTGGTCCTGATCTGGCAGCTCTGCTTCAGTCACTTTCTCACAACCATAAGGTTGCCTCCCTGTGCCTTTTTTATAAATACTTTCATGATAATTGTTCAGATGAGCTCTTCACTGTGGTACCTAGAATTCTTGAATTAACATGTAGTACTAGACTGGCATCGAGATCACATCAATTTACAGTTGAGCTGGTTAGATTTAACTGTAAATTCAATGCTAACAGTTTCTTTTCTCACACTTCTTGTTTGTGGAACTTCCTTTTGGCTCCATGTTTTCTAGCCAAATTTAATCTGCAAAAATATAAATGCAATGTCAATCACTATGTACTTCCCTTCTGATTACTCTTTCATCTTCTTGCTCATAATTAATGTTTCTGTTCCTAATTCCTTGTGTCATAGTGGCTTTACTGTCTTGCATGGGATGAATTCAATTTTTTAAAAAAATTCTTTTTGCATTGATCCATCAAAACAATATTTATATAACTCTGGAAAGAAACTAATCAATTCTTTCAAAAAATTCTTTATTTGAATATGATTTTCTTTTGGTTATGGTAATTTCTCTTTTATTATTTTATTTTTGTTTTTAATCATTTCACCCCAAGCAAGATAATAACACCACTAAGATGCAAGGGGTTATTGAGTGTTAGAGAATATGATGAAAGTCTAGTTACCATAGAAGAAATTTCATCAGAACAATTACCATGAAAGTATTTATAGAAAGGGCAAAGGGAAGATACATTACAGCAATGGCAAAGGGACTGAAGCTGAGATATCAGATCAGGACCAATGACATTTCAGACTCTTCTTTTATCAAGAATCTTTAAATACATAGCAGGAGCTGCAGACCAGATATGCAGCAATATTCAATGCATGGTTGAATGGTAGATTTATAAATATCTAAAATAGATCTTCCTGGATTTTGGCATCTGCCATACTGATGGAAGATAAAAAGGGTTCTCTCATTGATTAAAAGAGACCAGTTTCATTTTGGGGGTGTTAAAATTAACAAGTCATTAAAAACAAAATGTAAGTCATTTTTCAGATCAGCTGCCAATTTGACCTTATAAAACTGATCAAACTTACTATTACGAGAGGAATAAATGGTTTTCTCGTCAGCATAGATACTGAGTTGAGAACTGATGTCATCAGGACGATCATTGATGAAAATTAGAAACAATGTAGGTTGAAGAATAGAGCCTTGGAGAATGTCTGCATTAATACAAAAAGATTTAGAAGAGCAGCCATTTAAGATCATTTTCATTTTGTGATTTGATAAAAAAACTAAATCAATTAAAAATTTATCCAGAATTTCAGCATGTAAAGAAGACCAATATACCAAAAACCCTTTCAAATGGCCAAGCTTCATTATTCTAATCTTAAACTTGATAGACTATTTCAGCAATAACCATTAACACATCAGCAGTTGACCTAGAGAAGCAAAAGCCATGTTGCTTATCTGAGAGAAGGCCCGGTGAGGTGAGATGCTTAACCAATTCAGAGTTGATTAGAGTCTCTAGTGTGTTGTTGAAAAGTGCTAGAAGTTAAAGAGGCTAATAGTTAGAAGGATCAGATGTTTTGTTCGAGTTCTTAAAAATAGGACCTACAGATGAGGATTTCCAACAAGCAGGAAAGCCGGAAGCTGCAAGACATTTATTTTTCAGTTTAGAGAGAACAGGAACCAGTTCAGGAACACATTTCTTAAGGACTATTACAGGGATACCATTGTCCACCAGCACTTTGAGGGGATCTAGTTTAGAGATGATAGCAGAAACCATGGATAGATTTATATGCATACCACTCAACAGGGACTCAGTTCTAAGTGGAAAGTGGCCTCCGGCCTTGCTTGGGGTGATATGATTAAAAAAAAAAAAAAAAAAAAGAAAGTCAGGCAAAGATACTCCAGATGTGTCAACAGGATAACTGATGAGCAAAACATTGCATTTTATCAATGAAAGAAGTTAATGCCTCAAATTGAGTGAAGAGAGGTGTGATAGAAGAATTACTCTTATTTAAGACTCTATTACATAGCTGCCAGTAGTCATGAAAGCCAAACTTGTTAGATGCTATGATAGGTCTCATTCTATCTGCAAGCAAAGAGTTAACCTCTTGTTATGAGCAGATACAAATAGGCCTCTGTTGGGATTAGAACCATCATACTGGAACACCCAGAAGAAGTGATTCCTGTGGGTTATAGTGGCAGAACAGGTTGGTGTGAAACAAGATTTTGGTTTCACCTGGTATTTTTGATATGGAGCAAAAGCATCCATGTTGGCTTTGAACCAGAAGTCTGAGTGACACAGTTCTCAATTATTTTACTTCTAGTAGTTACATATAGGCCAAGGCATATTTCTATAGGAAATATTATCAACATTAGCATTGTGATGGTCATGATATTAACCTGTTTTAAAAAATTTTTCAAAAATTGTAGCATGATGTTTATTAGTTTTTTTTGTTTTTTTACAGTAAGGTTCACCCTGGACAAGGACAGGGGGCCACTTAAAGCAGAGGGTTAGAGAGTAAGAGACAATTTGCTGATTGTAGTAATCAGAGAAACATCCTTAGAGCAGTGGTTCTCGGGAAGAAGCTGTTCGAATAGAACTTACTTCTCACTGATGGAATAAGAAATGAATGTAGTTGGTATGCTACAATGTAAGTCACTTGGTGGAACCAAGGAATATAGTTCTTCCAGCTACTTTCCTTGGTAGTAGCGATAGAGCAGTCAGAGACTCACCACATCCTGCCTGTGAGCGAGAGGATAGAGGATGGAAAATAATTCTTCTCCAACAAGGACTCTGAGACACTTTTGAACTCTATCAAAACTGGAAAGTTCTCACCAAATATGGCAACAGTACTCCATTTTCAGCTTGATCTGGCTCTTATAAAGGTAGTGGATAGCATGCAGAGTCAGGTACTTACTGGAGTGGTACAGGGAGTCACTCATTTTACCTGCATCTTTAGTGATGGATTTTATGTAAGAGTTCCACTTGAGGTCTGGTGTGAGTTTGACGCCAAGTTCATGGCAAATAGTGTATAAAAAACACAAATATTTGCTATCATTGCTATATTATTTATGTAAATAGGTGAACGGATTGATGTGAAAATCCAAATAAAATCTAAGATCTAAAAGTAATTATTGTAATTAGAAAATTGGAGAGAGATTTATTTAATTCCCAAACTTTACTGAGGTGTGACACTTGTCTGAAGAAAAGTGAGGAGAGCTGCTAGATGAATCCGGTATAATTGTAGCTACAAAACCTCAGTTGGTTAGCAGCATAAAAATATTATCTCTTAACCATATAGCCAATACGTATTGTTATAGAAGATTATTTTTGTGTGACGGAGCAGAGCACATATTTCTGGAGATTATCTGATAACAACCACACAATACCTGAAGAAAAATTGTAAATAGAATATGTATAAAAAAAGAATAGACTGATCTTGAAAAATTTTTTTCTTTATTTACTTTACAACTGTTTCCTGTGACTACCATTTATTTTCTTGGCACTAGAAATTTCCTGCAGGTTTTGATATCTTGTGTTTTTGCTGAATTCAGTATGGCTCAAAATCATCAGTTCTCTGTTTTTACTTCTGGTTTAATTTTAATTTTCCAAAATAAAATTTAGTTGCATGACAAATACTAATTCTTTTGATAGAGTAAAACAATTAAAATAAATATCTGCACTCTGCTTATCTTTATTTTAATTCTTTCTCAATCAAAACATTCCTTCTACATCTTTTAAACACATCTCTCATAAAAGACATCAGTTTCCAATAGCATTTATATTTTCAGGTCATTGGGAATTATGGAAGCATCATTTTTTTCTTCTTCGCCATTTCTTTCCATTTATTGTTAGATTAGATCAGATCAAATAACTAGGAACGCACATT
>OZ038487.1:64465741-64520741 GCA_964036315.1 Acanthosepion esculentum
AGGACACAATCTTTTTCCCTGTGCGCAGGTCTTCGTAGTTGCCGCCCACGCGACGCCAGCATATCCGACTCTAAGAAAGAATACTTGACTTTAGAATTTCAGTTTTTCTGTTTCTGACCAGTCCTGTATATATCGTCTCTCCATCAAACTTAAATCTAATATAAATATGTCTCCATTAACCATGTCCCGAAGAAGGTCTATTTGACCGAAACGTCTGACGTCGACAGAATAACAAAAACAAAAACAAAATAAAAACAGTAAACTCACATATTCGGATTTTGCTTTTCCACATTTTCATCATACCGTCGGATCTACATCCACACATTTGCTTACATATATATATATATATATATATACATATATATATATGTACATATATATACATATATATATATGTACATATATATATATGTATATATATATATATATATATATATATACATATATATATATGTATATATACATATATATATATGTACATATATATATATATATATGTACATATATATACACATGGTGGTGGCATCCTACATTTTCAGGAACCAAATTCATAAAGTCAATTAATCTTTAGGAACCTATTCTGCCTATTTTCTTTTAAGCTGAAAATGTAAATAAATCCCTTTATATTATCAAAAAGAATTAAATCATTTTGATAATTTAAGATGAAATATTTATTTATTCTATTTCCATATTGAAATTCTATTATCATTATATTTCTATTCAAATGTATGATGCATTTTGACTGTAGTGTCATCAGCTGTCTTATGGTTTCTCAGCCACATTTGTACTGAATCACTGAATGTACAATGGGAGACCTATCAAACCTATGACTAGAAGATATCTCACACTTAACTTCAAAACAGTAGGGGCTGTGTGTCCATTAGAGTTTCACTAGACACACATGAATGAGCAAAGCATAAATAACATTTTACTTAAACCATTGGCTATTAATATATAAGATTATTTTCAGATAATCCAACCTCTTTGCTATTATTATTTTAAGAATTTCTTTGTGCAACCTAGTAGGATGCCATCTGTGTATGTGTGTCTGTGTGTATATATATATATATATATATATATATATATATATAATATTAGTGGTAAATATACACATACATATGCAATCGTATATCTAATATATATAAATAAATATACGTACATACACATACATATGTGTATAAAAAATAATTCCAAGCAGATAGAATCCAGGTAGAACTCAATGTCTAGGACAGAGTTACGATATAATACAAAGACTTAAATACTAATATACCATGGTCATAATTTATTCTCTAATCTCTGAGCTTTAAGATTTTATCGTCTATTGTGTGTGTATGTCACCAAGAAATGTATACACTTTTCCGGTGTATCTTTGGACATTTGAAAATATGCATATTTTCCTCACTTAAACCATCTTTCACCCCCCTCTTTAAAACTTCTCTCTGTTAAATCTTAGTCCCCCTTCATCTTTAGACCTTCCTGTTCTTCTCTCGTCTGTTACCCCTCTCTATAGATCTCATTTGCTCTAGCGTTCGTCCCACAATCTCATTCATACACTCTCACTAAATTTTTTTTTTCCCCCCCCGAGTTGTTTTTTCTGTTTTCTTTTTGAATTTGTAGGTCTGATGAATTGGATCGTTTTCAGGATTCCTATGGAATAAATTATGACCATGGAATATTAGTGTTTAAGTCTTTTTATCATATATATATATATATATATATATATATATGATGGACTCTGCCATTGTATTCAACGTATGAGGGTGAAGCAGCTCAGTTCCTAGGAAACAACAGCCAGACACCAACACATATGATTTGATTATAGTGGTGAAGGCTTTCTGACTGAACTTTTTGAAGGGACAAATACAGAGACCTAGGGCACTACATGCCACAAGGTCCCCAAGTGACCCTCTACAGGTTTTGAATTCAGTGTTGTCCTTCTCTTAAACCAGTTGCCATCCAAGGCTATAGAATGCAGTCTGTCCTGCTATTTACCTTATACCTGGCGGGAGAAGAAGAGGATTAATAGCTTTCCCAAGGGTATTATCACGTAAGTGAATGTAATGGATTTGACTAGAATTCAAAATCAGCCCTCCAATTCCTCAATCCAAGCTGCTATCCACTACTCCGGCATGCCTCCTGATATATATATATATATATATATATATATATATATATATATATAGTTATTTAGTTTATGAAAAACTAGGTAATCCATATGGGTAGACCCAAGGAGGATAAAATCCAGAGAGCTCAATGTAAATCAGAGCTAATAATTTAAATAAAAACAGATCACTTTAAGGTTCCATATAATAAATTATTTCACCACGGCCCTTTTAAAGGACAGCGGATCATCAGATTTTATTTCCAAAGGTTGAAACGAAAAATGAAAAGAAATTTACACATTTATGACGGGCAGTAATAAGTAAATTAACGAAGTGAGGGAGTGAGGGAGTGAAGGGGGTAGAGAGACATGATTGAGTTAGATGTAACATTTCTATTCTTTCAAATTTAAATTTTTAGAGGAAATCCAGACATTGACACATTAAATCAGTTAACGGAAGTTATATATTGATATGGGAGGGGGATAGGACAAAAAGGCATAAAGAGAAAGAGAGAGAAAGAAGTTGTGATAAAGTGTCATTAACTTTCTTTGGAATGGACGCTGTTTTTTGCTTTACTTTGAGAGTTCATAAATATAATAATTTTTTATATAAGTTTGAATGTTTAAACAGTCTAAGGAATTTAATTATATGTTAGTTAAAGTTTTTTTAAAACTTTATTAATAAAATTTTGGGGATTTAATATGAAATAGTCGATTAGAAAAATATTCATAGAATTTACATTAAAACACTAAAAATTTTATTTTCAAATATAAGTTTACTTCTAGTTGTAATTGATTATTAAGGTGATATCTCTATCAGTTTGAATTTTATTCATGAGTTCAATTAGCAACTATTTTTAGATTGGTAATTTGTCTTACTTAAAATTTAGTTTTAAGTTAATATGGAGTGATATTTGAATGTAATATTAGAGATCTTGCTCTATCATATATTGTAAACACATCCATGTAAATTTCATATACATACGTTCTTTTACATCTTCAGTCACTCATACAGGTACACATGTACCGATATACATGGGTAATTTCATGTATTAATATCTACATATATCTTTTTAAATATTTCCGCATACTTACATATATATATATATATATATATATATATATATATATATATATATATAGATGTGCCCTTAAAATTCCCTAAAAAAGCTTCTCTAAATATATATATATATATATATATATATACACACTGATGAAGTCCTACAGGACAAAACACATCACAAGAATACTTCTTACCAATATTTTTCTTGATATATAAAAATAGATATTGTTATCTTATATATATATATATATATATATATATGTATATATATATATAATATATATATATATATATATATAATATATATATATATAATATATATATATATAATATATATATATATATATAATATATATATATATAATATATATATATAATATATATATATATATATAATATATATATATATAATATATATATATATAATATATATATATATATATAATATATATATATACTATATATATATATATATATATGTATATATATATATAATATATATATATATATATATATATATATATATATAATATATATATATATATATATATATATATATATATGTATATATATATATAATATATATACATATATATATATATAATATATATATATATATATATATAATATATATATATATATATATAATATATATATATATATATATATATATATATATAATATATATATATATATATAATATATATATATATATATATATATATAATATATATATATATTCATGTGTTTGATATCTATGATTATAAACTACTTAAAATTATAAATAGGTGTGAAAATTTATAATACACAGTGTGTGTGTACTGTAATACCGGTGCCTGCAAAATTGATTACTTATCTGCATATGATTGGAAATAAAATAAAAGGGAACAATGAAGAGTTGATACATCATTATCTATAGTGATTGAATGAGCTCAAGTGCAAAATCAATATTCAGATGTAAGTGATATATATTTAGGCATTGATTTAGCTTTCTTATTTTGACTATTGTTTTAAGTTGGCACATTGTTTGAAAGTCTCTTCTTTTCTAGGCTTACTAGATCTTACTCATACTGTGGTGCTATATTTTTAGTTAACATGCTGACTCTTCAGCAACAACAACACCAAAAACTTGAATGATTCCAGACATAAGCTAGCCAGTAAGAACTATTTTCATACTTGGTAACCTTTGTTATCGTCCATCACGCTTTTTAACAAATGAAATCACATCAATTGTTTTATTGTAGAAGAATTATTATTATTATTTATTGTGTCTTCATCTTGACATTTATAGTGTATCAATCTGAACTGCTAACATGAGCTACTGTAAATTTTAGCCCATGGACATATGCTGATCACTTCTGAAAGAAAATAATAGATCTATAGTTATATATTTTTGGATATTTGTGTGTCAGAGATAAACTCATAAAAGCAAAACTTTTATCTTTCTTCACAAAGTAATAGTAAAAAAAGTTACATTTGTTTTAAAAGTTTTCTTTCATTCTTTGATCTACTATGAAAAAGTGAATTGGTTTTCTACAGAAGGGAGTTTGGAAATGCAGAATACAGAAGAGAAGATGACATGGTTCCTGGAACAAATATTTACTTATATATGCGTACATATGGGAGAAAATGATATATAAATTTTCATGTACCAGAACAATGTTAGGAAAAAAATTACTGATAAATTGGAAACATGTTTTGATGTGACATGTTTCATCTTTTTGGACTTAATCTGACTAAAGTGATGTTTATATCAATGCCATGTCACCTGTAACAATAATTTTTATAAACAAAAATATGGATTGCCCTCCGAGTTAAACAATCAGCATATTTCCAGTATATCGATGACACTCTATTAACATATACCCCCAAAACTACACACTGTTACCTTGTAGATAAACTAAAGAAAGGCAAACATACAATAGGATTCATTTACAAAACAAACAAATAATGCTTGAAATTTCTTAGATATTATGTTACACCATACTGACAATGGCCTAAAATTAAGTATATATTGCATAACCAACAAATAAAAATTGTCTCTTAAATTTCTATAGCAAAATAAAATCCTGAATACTTATCAGACTCTATTTAAGAGCACTAAGAATTTGTCGCCATCAATATTTATATGCAGAGGAGAAATATACTGAAAATCCTTTTAAGCTCATCCAATATCCTAATTATTTTATATTCAAAGCAAAATAAGAGGCTCATAATGTATTTCAGGATAGAAATGAATCACAACTGCAACTGAACAGAATTTATCTAAGCTTAACATAAAATTTATAACAATTATTTCAAAAACAATAAAAGACTTAATACAAAACAAAATAATAATAAGCTAAAACTTGAAGAAGAATTCACTCTATTGCCTGTAATAATTGCTACAAGGTATACCTAGGAGAAACCTCAAGCAATTTAAATAAAAGATATGAATACAAAATGGATATTTTAAAAAACAATACATTGAATGTATTAGTTTCTCAATGTAATGAGTTTAACCCTGATTTTGAAAGCAATTTACTAATGTAAAAGTATATAGAAAGTGCTTTAATTGCTGGATCATCCATTGTAAATTTACATCCCGGTTTTTACAAGATTTCACCCTTCTTGACAGATCTTTTTTTTTATCACAATTTTGGTTACAAAATGAAAGTAAATGAAATTGTCTAGATTATATAACCAAACATATATAAAACAATACATTAAATTTATCTAGAACCTGGTAGATGTAACTGTATAATAAAAGAAAAATGCCCTCTGAATGCAGCATGTTTGACAAGGGATGCTGTCTCTGAAGTGGAGGAGAGACTAAATATTACATAGGAGCTGCCGAGTGGGGAATGGAAAAGACAATTCTATAATCACAAAATGAATCTAGCCAACAGTAAATACAAAGGCAACATTGCACTTTTTAACTTTCTAATTATAATTGGAATGCTCTTGAAAGTGGAAAGAGCCACTGAAGGCTGTAATTTGTTCCTGAGCTCAAAATGAATAATCCTGCAGTGAATGTGATCTCAACTCTTGAATAAGAGTAATAAACTTATGGCCACATGCCGACATAAGAAGAAATATTTGATTAAAAATACACATGTTGGGTAGGAGTTATCTGCCACCCCTGGACTGTATAAGTTAAACAATAAATAGGTTCCATATTTCCACCTGAAGATTGCCATTGTATGGAACTCTAAGTAGCAGATTTGGTATTATTATTATAATAGTATATATATATATATATATATATATATATATATATATATATATATATATATATGAATTATTAAACCCACACCTGCCTTATATTTTTTCCTTTTTTTTAATACTTGTAGCCCTATCTAAGTATGGTATGAAAAAAAATCAACAATCATCTTGTATATATGAGAATTATTAAACAGATGCATTCCTTATATTTCTGTTTTTATAAACTAACAGTTTAGAGAAAACTCATAAAATAACTTCTCCCAAGAGTTATCACTTTATCAAGATGTTTTTCCCTTTTAATTTATGTTCTGTGAATTATTTTCCTCGTTGTAAAGACTAAAATGGACACACATTTACATAAGCTTGCTTTGTGTACAACAAAGTCAACAGTGAAGTGTATAACTCACATTAAATGATTTGATAATTTTTAAGAAATGTTTCCTAATCTACTGTAAAATCTTGTTGGTGGAGACAATTTAGTATGATTTGTACTGAATTATGAAGATTTATTATATTTCATATATTAGCAGTTAATGGCTTCAATTTAAAAGCTAATCTGTTATTGAAGTTAATTAGTTAAATAACTAAAGAGTAAATTTTTAAGCATTCTGGATTCTGTTAGGAAAATTATGATTCTAAATCTCTTGGTGTTTTCAGAAAGTTTAAACAATGTTAATGTACAAAAGTGGAGATAATGAGATGAACCATTGGTATTCAAAATTTCAACTGAAAATTCATATCTAAAAGTCTAACTCTATCATTCCAATTATAAACTTCACCATTCTTTTATCGTAGCAATTTCAATTTTTCATAAAAAGATGCTTTTATGAAAAAATACATATAAGCATTAAATATAAAGGTAAAAAAAATAGAATGCCTGAATGTGAATGACAGAAAAAAATTAGATTAAAAAAAAGAACAGATCAAAGGAGATAAAATTGGGGAAGAAAAAGTCAGGAAGATGAGAACAATATTCATAAAAGTAGGGCAAACTAATAAAGTAGCAAGAATAAATGGATGGAAGCATAAAAGCAGAAACTATTAAAGCAGGTGGTAGAATTACTTCAAATTTAGACTCACCTCTCTCTTTTTTTTTTCTTTTTTTTTTTCTTTTTTTTTATCATCCACTATCACTATTTGTCCAGATGACCCTCAGACAAATTTGTAGATAGAATTTCTTGGGGAAGAACTGAAACTGTCAACCAAGAGAAATTATTTTCCAGCACATGTCACAGGCTTGTTCTGATCTTAAAGTTTATATAAGCTTTTACGCAATTTTATAAACATCCTCATTATTTCTTATTACAAATTATGAAATGAACTGGCTAGTATTTATCATTATTAAATTTCTTTATATTCCAATCAACTACAATTTTAAGTTCATTCTGAAAATCTTTATAACAAACAAGTATAAAAAGAATGGGAATTTAAATATGTACAGCTTAACTAATCAGTCTTAGCACAACTCTTTTTTTTGCTACAATATGAAACAGTTTTTTTTATTGAGGCATCTATTTTGAATAACTCATTTACATTTGCAATGCTTTATTTATTGCCTAAGCTTAGCACAAAAATCCAATGTGTACGTCACTTGACATTCATGTTCTAACTTCTGAATTTCCTCTGCTGACCTGGATTGCTTTTGCTTATGGTCTCCCAATGTATCTTTCAGTGTTCTCATGTATATGAGCAAAGCTTGTCTTAGAATCCTAGGCCAGTATGATATTTCAAGTTCAAGGAGGAGTTCTGTTATTCTGACCTCTAGGCAGATGAGATATGTACACTCAGAGTATCATGCCTGAATCTTTCCTGGGTTATTTGTCCCTCATGAAGGTTGTTGGTAGACATTTTCTGGGTTTTGGCATTATCTGCCTGATAGTTAGGGATCCGAATCATTGAGTAACTTTGAAGTAGACTATCTTAGTATGTGTACAATGTCAGGTCTATTTTACTACCATTTTGTGAATGGTTACTTAACCATGCAGTAACCTCGGGTGGGGCCTCTCAATGCCATGATGATGATGGGTACTGTTATGGCAGTATCTCCAGGCGAGTCAACCTAGGTTATTTATGCATGCATCTCCAATGGGTGTCTGTTTCACTGCCTACTAATCATCAACCAAACCAACCAAAACAAACATGAAAGCAATCAAATTGAAAATGAACAAAACTAGCAAACCCAACCACAAAAAAAAAAGAAAAAAGTAAACCCCAGGTATACTGTCTCTTACATCATTAGCAAAATAAGACCACCTAAATTGTCACAATCATGGATTTGGTGACTACATCAAGGACAGGTTTCCCTGTGTCAGGGCCATAAAAAATGAGGACCCTTATCTCCTGTAGATGTGCTTCTGTGTGGCACTTATCCATAGTATGACATTAGTCTTTGATCTGTATTGTCCTCAGGATGCAGGGTTGGTGATCTTCGAGTGAATAGCAAAGAAGATTGACAATATCCTCACCAAATTTACCTTGGTCAGCCTTTATATATGCGGTGACTTCAATATTCACCACAAAGAGTGTTTAGTCCACTTGAACAAAACCAATGAGGAAGGCAGATATTGCTGAGACTTCTTCATCACCTATGAACTAACCCATATCATTGATGAACCCATCCAATTCCAGGATGTGATAAGACAGTAGGCAAACCTCGTCAACCTTTTTCTAATATCCTGTCTTGTCTTGAAGTCAGAACACTGTGTTCATTTGTCCAAACTTGCTCATGTATGTCAACCCCAATTCTTCGTTTGTGAACCTTTTGCCATATTACTGTTGCTTTGCGTTATTACTGTTAATTTTCCATACATATATTGTTTGCTTGCTTTATATTATTTTTTGTCCTGTTCTTTTCTTTTTCATGTAATTGTTCATTGCAAGCTTTGTCACGTCTGTTAGTTGGACAATTCTGACGTTTATTTTATTTATATTTAATGACGGCTACTCACTCTGCATCCTGTTAATAAAATATTCAAGAATCAGCCATTTATAGCTTTTTTTTCTTTCTATGAAGAATTCAATTTTTGTAGTTACTAATTTCTAATTTCCACTGAGGTACTGTCCAGTGAACCTCAGTTAAGGCAGTGGAGAACTTTCAGAGGGAAAATTAACAGCAGATAACTGATAACTGACATCCATTAAACATGGCACGTGGAACTAGAACAGTCTACCCCAGTGAGCGAATTAAAGGGTTCAGTTCGACATTCCAACCACCTGAAGAAGGCCGGAGCATACAACAGCCGAAATGTTGTAATAAATATGGCAACAAAGATGAGGACAATAGTCTGAATAATGTAAATAATGAAACAGCCTGTCACCTCTGAGTGTTGACTTCAATGTTCACTTTTATATTTTTATTTACATACACTCTATCTATGATATTGATCACTTTATCCCATAAATATACCTTAAAAGTATATTTCTTCATATATATATATATATATATATATATATTGCACGACTCTTCGGCAGAATTGAGTCACTGTCAGTCACTGTGTGTTTATCTAAATCTAAAAATAAACACGCTAAAATTCACCTTCATCCCTGCCGTGCGCCGATGGCTTAGTGGGAGAAGTTCCGACTGACACAAATTCAGTCGGGTTTCGATCTTAGTTAGAGGCAACCAGACGTCTAGCCACACTGATGAGCTGTGAAACACTGAAACAGTCTGTCTGTGGATGACAAAAATATATATATATATCAGTTAAATGTTATTTTTAATGGATACCGATATTTGAATAATCAATCCATTTATTTATTAAGCAGTATATTTATCTATTTTCATCCACATATTTAAGAAATCTTATTAAGGATAAGATGCACACTCCGGTATTATTTGAGCCTGCATCCCCCTTAGCAGGAGAAACGATAATTATATCCAACATACTTTTGACCAAAGCTAAATTATACTTTTAAGCACAAATTCTTTCAAAGATTCTCAAAACAACATTTGTATCTACCCAGTTTCATTTCCAAATGTAAACAAAGCAATTTCAAAAGAAGCAATGGATTTTTAATTTATTAATCCAACAGATTTTATCACTTTTATATATGTATTTGAGTAGTTGCTCCATTTATTTATTAAACATTATACAGTGTAACCCGGATATAAGAGAAGCCCGGATATAAGAGAGATTTTTCTGGTCCCAAATTAGAGCCTGTGTTAATAAAACAAAATAGACCAAACCCGGATATAAGAGAAACCCGGATATAAGATACTTCTTCTCCGGTCCCGACAACTCTCTTATATCCGGGTTACACTGTATTTATTTACATTTACTGGCCTGAAAAAAACACATTGTATACATATATATACACACACAGAGTTGTGAACAGAATTCTTCACCCGATTCTAATAATTACAAATTAAGCTGTAAAACCTCAAATTTTCATGGTAACTTCATACACAATTTTTCACAAATGATGAAATAATGGATTTGAAAGAATGTGCAGTGATGCCAACAAAACTGTTATTTTAATGTCAAACAATAATACAAAAATCTACCCTCCAAAATTTTTCATAGGACAACATTATTGGCCATTTTGCCTCAAGAATCAACTGTACAACATTTATTCTTGGTTATTGCCTTTAATCGTTTTTGATAATTCCTTACAAGTCCATTACACACACTGTTAGCTATTTTGTTCCATTCTTCCTTGGCAATGGCTTCTAGTTCCTTCAAATTCAAAGGACTTCTTTTTCTTACTTATTTCTTCAAATATGCCCATAAATTTTCAAAGTGGTTTAGGTCAGGACTTTGTGTGGGGTATGACAATACCATAATTTTGCTGTAAAGTAAGTATTTGCGCCATGTGTTTTGGGTCATTGTCATGCTGGAACGTCCAGTTGGAAAGTGTTGCATGTCCCAGACCTTTTGTTTATATACATCAACTCTCTTAATTCAGAGCTTCTTGTCAAATTCAGCCATCTTTTCCATGGTTGAAGAACGAATGAGTTATTGTGGTATGTGGCACTCCCATATTGTCTTCTTCATTACCTTTAAGAATGTTATAGAACCAGGTCAATACTATTTCATTTTCAAAGGGTGTTTGTATTAAATGTCAAATTAAGAAAATTACAATTGGCATAGAGAAATATTATTTTGCTATTTCCATAAGAGGTGGGGGAATAATTTTGGACTGCACCAATTTTTAGAAAAATCTATAATTATGAATATAATAGTTGAAACTTCTAAAAATGTAACAACTTATTCAAAACTAAATACGGAATCGGTTATTTATGGTAAATTCAGTAAGTACTTGCAAATATTCACATTTCCTTAGAAAAAATACAAATATTCAGTGCAGTGGGGATGAATAATTCTGTCCACAACTCTGTGTGTGTGTATATATATATATATATATAGATAGAGAGAGACAGAGAGATACACACACACATGAAGGTTTAATATAATTATTACAATTTTTAGATTTTGTGTTATAGCTCACCTTTCCTTTTTTCTTATTCTACTTTTATTTTCCTTCACTTTTTCCTTTTCTACTTTTTATTCTCACTCTCTCTTTTCTTATTCTAATTTAATTCTTCCTCTCTCTTTCCTTATTCTACTTTTTATTCTTCCACTCCCTCTCTTTCCTTATTCTACTTTTATTTTCCTTCACATTTTCCTTTTTCTACTTTTTATTCTTCTTCTCTCATTACTTTTTCCATAGTTTAATAATTTCAGACTCCATTTAATGTCTGCTGTTAACAAAAATCATTCATTATTTCTTTTTCAAGATGCATCACTTTGCAACCTTGGAATCGAAACTTGTTATATGCCTATCTTCCATTAGCATACTGAGTGAAGTAGATGCCTGCAGCCATCATTAATTCATTCAATGCACCTGTGTATATGTTTACTTTCACCTTTCATTCTCTCCTCGCTTTCACCTTTTCCAATGTTGGTTGAGGCAATAGCAGCAAGCAAGGATCAACACTGTCGTGGTTGAAGTGTAAACAATATTACTCTAGAGAAAGAACGCTAAGATTTTTGATATTGAAGATCCAGGATTTTTTCCCTGTATAGACTGGACAATATGGGCTTCTGCTTATGAATATGTAGCTCCCATTTTGACTCTTATTTTACCATCTTGAGAATAAAAACAAAGTGGAATACAACCACTACTGATCGTTGCAAAGGACATAAAAAAAGGAATTAAATTTCTGACGACAGAAGCATAGATATAAATATTCTATTTAATCTTGTGGTAACGGTAATATTAGTTGTTTCATTATAAAGAAACACTTTACATTTATTGACCCCATTTAGTTAAAATTTATTAAAACTTTTCTCGTAAAACAATTTTTCAGAAAAATAAGTTTCTCAAGTCCACTAGTTGTTATTGCTTTTTCCAGTATCCATGGAGGTTTCCTTCGTAAACTTTTGTTTGAAGTAATGTGGAACATCTACATCTTGATTTAAATTATTATTTTCTCTTTGAGTTATATGTGATATCCATTTAGTTGTTGCTGTTGATGAAAATTTTCAAATGATGTGGTTTCTGTTTTTTTGATACAATCCTTTGTTTGTGATTCTACAGCGCCAGTCTACAGGGTTTGAAGAAGGATGATCCTCAGTAAGACCTACAGATTTCATTCATTGAAAGTAATTTTTAATCATTGATCTGAGAAAGTGGTTGTATACAGCTGACAGTTTAGATATTTCTGGATAGGTTTGGTGCCATGCATGACATCCATATGAAACACTTGATCTAACTTTATTTCTCGAGTTTTCATGTTAATGTTTTGGTCTTTAACAATATGTGGTGTTGGGCAAAACTACTTCTAGTGCAGCCTGTTCTATGTTAAAAGCATTTCAGCATTATGGTGGTGCACAAATTTAGTTTTAACATGTTTCAAGTGCTATTCATTACAGACATGATTTTCAAATTAGGTATTTTATTCTCTAAAAAGATAAAGATTAATAAAATCTGAAAAATATAAACTCACAACCACTTGTGCCATGATTGTATTACTAAGCTGTTACAAAAAATGAAACAAAATAATAAGGAAATATAAATTAATTTGATACAGATTTATGTAGGATTAATCTGTATATTTTGAAAGTCTTATTAATCATCCTCAGGAGAAATTAAATATCTTCAGTGATAGAAAAACAACAACAATGGCAATTCATCATAAGCTTTACAAAATCTATAACTACTACAAGTCAACACTGATCTTTCCTTGAGGTATTTCTTTTTCTATTTGTGAAGATGTCACAAAGAATTTTCCTACTTGTCTACTGCTTTAATAAACTGTTTTTGAAATCTTATATTAACTTACTACAGTTATATTTAATGAACTTTCTTCCTAATGCTCTTAATGATTAGTTTATCTTGCCTAAAGTGTCAACGGTTGTTGAAAAGAGTTAAAATTTACATGTAAAAACAAAGTATAGAAAGAATTGCAATCATATATGCTGCATTTGATATGTTTATGACAAAGTTGATTGAATATTGCAATCTTGAGAGTGTGCTTGTATTTCTTGCCACTTCCAAACAATATAATGCTAACATTGCAATTTATTTAACTTTTTCAACTGGCTGATTTGCTGTCCAAATTTCATTTTCCTGATTCTATTCAAGAGGCTAGCACTAAGAATCAGGCAGATATGGCAATAGAAAAAATTCTTTGACAATTTTTGTTTATTGACAAAGGAAAATAAGCATGTGTTTTGGCTAATCTTTGGTATATTGACCTGCCTAAATTTGGTTTAAATTTTTGTAAATAAAACAAGTCATGAGACTTATCTGACATAATCTGAAATGATTTATCATCTTATAGGATTTCTAATATGTGTATCTGTTCTTAAATATCTTTGGTTTTTCCTGAGCTGAATATGACAAGGGGGAAGTTCAAAACTTTTATTGAACGTTATCTTATTTTATATGCCATGTCCCTTCAAAACAAGAGCAATCATGGCTTTCCACAAATTCCTATCATTTGTCACTAATATATATATACACACACACACACACACACATATCTTCAGTATTTTAATGTTGTATTGCAAAGAAAAGCTCTTTTTTTTGGTACATACAAAACATTTACTAATTATATCAAATCATTTCTAATATGAAGTCAACCCATAAGTACAGTCCAAATTTAGTGTCAGATTGAAAATTCATGTTTAATTAGTATTTATTTATATAGAACTATCATTATCAATAATACCTTTGTAACAAATCACAAGCTTCATCATACAGTTTTTGTTGAGAGGAAAAAAATTAAAAATAAATGATTTCTACTTTTCCATATTTTCAGAATTATTTCATCAAGTTGGCTCTATAAAATATAAAAATGATTGTAATGAGATGGAGCAAGAATAAAGATAAAATAGTAAATAATTGTATAATTTAAGGTCACACTACCTTTAAAGACTCAGTACATTCTTATTTTGGTAATATAGTTGAGAATTTTGTAATTTAGGAAAATAGTAATTAAAGTAGGCTTCACATTTTCTCATTTTGGTAGAATAGGTATACTTTTGTAATTAATGAACATGATAACTACATGTATAATCTACATATGTACTCATTTTGATAAAATAGTTGTCATTTTTGTAATTAAAGTACATTCTAATTAAAAGAACCTCTTCATTTTCTTATTTTGGTTAAATAATTGATAGTTTTGGTATATATACAGATATATATAAGTAACTAATATTAGAGAAATAAGATTTAGAAATAAGTTTCCAATTCTCTAGATTTGATCATGATAAAAATTGCGGTCAGTATTCTTAAAAACTTGTTACATAAGGTAACAAATTTCTATTAAAAGAAACTAATGATAAAGTTGCAGAACAAAAAACTTTCAATACAAAAAAAGTGTAGCATTTAAAATTTAGAGAACAACATTTTATATACACGCATAAATTGATGACATTATTGAATCATGATATTGATACATTTTGTATAATTCGAAGCTTTAACTTACTTTTGCATATCTATGATCACAAGACGTCAATAATTTGTCACTTGATTTTCTCCCATTACTCTTATATTTTCTGCCAAGTCATTTTCTTCCAAGGATTCTCAGTTTGACTCAGATCAAGACTTTTTTACATCATGTCTGTCAGTTATACTTGAAATTATCTGAACAGAATTACCTGCCCTTGTCAGTAATGTTGTTAAATCACCTTCAGGATAATGGCTGAGATATATTAAGTTTATTTTGTAATGTAAGACCTAAAATTTTGTTGCAAGAACATGTATTCTAAATATTGTTTTAGAAAACAGATTCAGGTGACAAGTGACTTCATTTACATTTCTCTCTTCACTCATTCTAAACTATTCCATGTAGAACATTAATGGCCTTATTCCAACTGTTAGTACTGTATAACTAGTAGATTTATATTATTCATATCTGCTTCTCTCACACTTCAAATCTATAATAATGCATATATATATATATATATATATATATATACATACACACACACACACACACACACACACACACACACACACACACACGCACACACACACACATACATATATATATATATATATATTTTATTATACATACATACATACTGAGCAAATTCAGTTTTTCTTTTCAACGAAAGTGAACAAGTCCTTTTATCTTGGTTGAATAAATAAACTCTTTCATGTTTAAAATTTCTTCTATAGCTTCTGTTATACAGAATTATGATATGGGATTTTAAATGTAAAGGAAGTTCTGTTTGATATTTTTTCTGGTGTTAATGTCCTTTCTCCTTGGGAGGTTTAATGGAATCCTCACAGAGGGTGAATTAATCCAACATAAAGATGACACCTCATATGACAAGGGGCATTATCTTGCATAAAGATAGGACTTAAGACAGGAGATGCTCTCAGAGAAGGAAAAACATGCAGTTCAATAATATTATTGTACACTGCAGCATTTACTTTGCCATTCAACCGAATGGGCAGTCCAACACTAACACAATAAAACATCTCCCACATCAACATACTCTGGAGGTTACTGGGTTTTTATTTTCACTCATTTAAGCACAAATATCTTACCTTTATGCTGCTTACCATCAGAATCAACCAAATTAAATTTACTTTCATCATTGAAGAAAAGCCTTGATCAATTTTCTTCAGTCCAGACAACATTCTCATTTGCAAAGTTTATTTAGATTTTTGTTCTTCATTCTGATGAAAGATTTAATGGCAGGGGAATGTGAATGAAATTCTGCTTTCCATATACAATTCTTTCTGCCAAGACATTTTCATACCAAATTCTTTGTTTACTTGATATCCAATGCCCACTGCTGTGTCAAGACAATCCACCATAGAAACATTCTGAATTGCTTGATTCTGTTGAAGAACTGTTTTAGGTGACTTCTTCTATCCGCAGCGACCCTTCAAGACATTAATGATCATGGCTCTCCACAATTTCCTGTCCTTTGTAGATCTTAACAAATTTGGTCTTTTTTATCTCTCCTAAAACCTGTTCTATCATACATTTCTGTCCTCTGTTAAAATACTTCCCAGGGATTTAAATTAAAGGAGCCATTATCTTCATAAAGCTCTCAAATTCTATAAATTACACTTTCAGATATATTCATTTATTTCCAGTTTTTCTGTGTGTCAACCTGATGTCTGAGTGATGCCTAAATTTGGCAACAGATTTTGACGTTAAAGATAATTTAAGAAACAATGCAGCAAATTAATGAGGAATTCTTGTTTACATTTCAGTGCTGCTATATTCTGGGCAAACTATTCTATGTTTTTTCAAAATATTTTTTTGTTTTATAAGTTTCTTTATCCATGGCTATTTAATATGCAAATTTACTGATGAAATTTACAGTAATTTTTTATCACAAATAAATGTGCTGTTAACATTTTTGTTAATTTAAACAAGACCAATTGCAATATAAAACTAGACTATTTTCTTGACAACAAAGCTAAATTCAAAACATGAAACAAAGGCATGACTAACCTTCTTAGGACACAGATAAACTCATCACAGTTAATAATGTTGACATCAGATCCATCAAACTCTGAAAAATGGTGGGTGATCTACCTATATAGGAATATAAAAGCACAAAACCTTTCTTGCCTCTCTGCACCATAAGTTTATACACCTGTATATCACTTACACAGAATCAACTGATCATACTATAATAAACAAACATAATGTTAATTTTACTGATGAATTTCTTGAAATAAACCTAATAACTTTGGACAGTTTATCATGTAGCAGAAACATGGTCACCTAGTGTGATTTCCTTTTTTCTATGGCCTTGTGTCAGACCACCAGACTCCCACATACAAGCGTAGTTGATACTCTATTAGGATATCAATGGTTCTTGATAAGGTTAGCAATGGTAGAGAGTGGACAAACACGAATAGTGTATGAAAGGCTTAACAAATATAAGTTTATTTAATGACAAACTAACATGATGAAGGAGGAAAGAATGCGGTGTCAAGTTCCTGGTTTCTCGATAGTAGGTCTGGTGAATCTGAAGCGTGTGGTTGATGCTGAGGTTGAACATTAGGCATGCCAAATTGTAATGGTTGGCATCAAATGTTCCTGAAATAGAAAGGAGCCGGAGAATAGAAGAATCAGTGGAGACTTAGAAACAGATTAGGTAGGTTATGAAACTTTGACATGAGTTGGACCGGGATAGAAACACAGAGTTTATAAATTGCAAGAGAAATGTTCAGCAACATAGGATGAAGGGTAGACCAAGGGAAAGATCCAGAAAATACAAAGTACCACGTGTGGAGGCTCGTGGGTTCTTAACTTGTTGCTTTGGATGAGAGGTAAGGTTCACTTGATACTATGACAACAGTTGTTTAAAAGATGCTAGGTTGCCTGCCACTGATGAGTTAACGGTAAGCGAACGGTTAAGTGTTGATAGAAAAATGAATTCTCTTATGTGCAATAATCCTTTGATGGAGATGGATGTAAGTATGTAGAACTTGGACTTTTTGCTGATGCTCTAGTAGACAAGTGGAGATTCTGAAAGAGCTTGTGACAAATGCCTGTTGCTTTTCTTTTTTTTTTTTTTTGAAGAGAATCTTGTATTATGTAGGAAAGTCAGAAAGGTTGGGCTAGGATCGAATCAAGGATGGTGAAGATAGCTTCAGACAAAGAAATTGTTTATAAAAGGTCTCTTACCGAAGTCTAGGTGTTTGAGCCGTATGGTGAAGAGAGAGATGGAAAAGGCGTCTTCTTGACTCAATGCCCACAGATCATCTGTCTGTCTGCATGTGGATACTTATTGGTGGTGATACAATAAGTCACATGACCTTTGACTGGCAGCAAATGCCAACCGTCAAACCACTTTGAATGGGTGTCCATTCAAAATGGTCACGTACCTTAACGTTGAAAGCGTTGGGTCATTGCTCAAAGGGTAGCAGTAACAATGCAGAAAAGAGAAAGAGAAAATGTTTGAGGTAACCATTGACGGAAGGAGGGGTGTGTCGAAAATCAACAATTTTAATACAGATATGCAACAATTTGTTCAGAAATTGGAATAATGCAATAAAAATTAAACAGTTCTTATTAGTGGAATTTGATACCTGGTTAAATCTTGTTACTTATATGTGTGTGTGTGTGTCAGAATGGAAAAGTTTACTTGTGATGTGTTTCACCCTTTAGGACTTCATCGGACTAAATTTGTTATGTTGGTATGATTACAAATGAGAAGTGCTGGAGATTTTAAAATTTTTAAGAATTTTTTTTTTTTTTTCTATATTTAGCCAAATTCTTTTAAAGTCTTTTTCTTCAGCTAGATATATAAAAAAGCAAAAAAATTGTATAAAAGATTCTAAAATTCCCCAGCACCCCTCGTTCATGTGCATGTGTTGTCATACCAACATAAATTTAGTCCAATAAAATCCTGAAGAACAAAATGCTTTACATGTTAGTTTTTCCACTTTGTCATACAGTTTTCCCAATATTGTTCTTGATTTTTAAAAATATATATCATTATATCATATATATATATATATATATATATATATATATATATATATATATATATACATAGTGAGAAAGAGATATAGATATTGTACATGTATAGAAATTTATATTGTACTCATATACTATAAGATAGAAAAATAAAGGTGTATTTTATGTATATAATATATATATGTATATAATTGCTAGTTATAGTGTAGCCTTAAATTATATAAAGAATATTGAAATGCTAATGTCTCCATACACTCCACTTTATCTGTACATATACAGCAAACAGGTACATTCATTAGAAATGTCTATTCAAACATAGTGCATCTTTATATTTTTATATGTATTTATAATTGTAATTATCCATTTATGAAGGTGATTTTCCATCTGTTAAGGAAACCCAAGAAGTGATAGACCAAGTAAATTTACTCATTTTCTCTCAGAATGACATTCTTATAAAAGACTTGTCTTCAGCTGATGTGCTGCAATTGTCATTAGTAAGGGTTTGGCAAATAAAAAAAAATGTAGAAAAAATTTATCAAAATTATTTCTCTTTCATTTTAATTTGATTGACACAAATTGAGACATCATTTTTTTCCTATTTTCTTGATGGCAGCACATCATTTAATGATATTGTCAACCTTTTTAAAATAGCACACCATTTGATGTATTTGATTATTGACTGAGAGCCACTGTTATTTATCATTGCATTGTTGAAAGTTGTACCATACAAACTTTGATGAACAAAGAAACACATTTGGCAAAGGTGAATAATGCTTGAACTGTTATACAAACAACACATCTCTTTCTCTATTTCATCAGTAAATCATTTCATTTAAACTAAAATAATGCTCAAATTATTTTATTACAACTTCATTAATTAATATTGAACCAGTCCTATTCTTTTTCTATGTGTCATGTCCCTTGGAATGTTGGTAATCATGGCTCACCATATCTCCTGTCCTTTGTAGCTCTTAATAAATTGTTCCTTTTAATTTCTCCCAAATCCTGTTCCACCCTCCATTTACTCAAGCTTTCTAGGTAGGTTATGCATTGTTTTCCTCTTTCCCTCTATCTCAAATTTTCCAAGGCTTCTTTCCTCATTATGTACCCGTGAAATTTCAACTATCTCTTCCTGGTATTAAGTATAAATGTCCTTTGTTTCCATATACCCTGTTGCAGGCTGGTGTATGCAGTGGGAGATAGACCAATGTGTCTCCTGAAATGCTCACAACAAACATGGCAGACTCAGGATTTGAGTCCATGTAAATAAATGAAGAGAAACGGCAAGAACCAATATATATGTACAGACAAATGATAATGTATTAACAACAAAGGATTACAGGTGACAAAGACAATAACGAATGTGGAAACCAGTTTGGTTCAAAATATGTGTAGAGAGTGAATGTGTGTGTGTGTGTGTGTGTGTGTGTGTATATATATATATATATATATATATATATATATATATATATATGTGTAATTTGGCAGCAACTTTTCTTTCAAACATGTAGTGTTGAATGTTAAAGACAACATAGTCTTACATATTTTCTTTTGAATTTTCTCATATTCTCTAATGAGACTTTTTATTTGAAAATAGTTCCGAAATATGTATTTTCCATACAATGACCTAGCGCTTTCGAACATCATTGTTCATCTTCAGGGTCAATATTTTAGTCAAAATTTTGACTAAAATATTGACCCTGAAGATGAACAATGATGTTCGAAAGCGCTAGGTCAAAATTTTGACTAAAATATTGACCCTGAAGATGAACAATGATGTTCGAAAGCGCTAGGTCATTGTATGGAAAATACATATTTCGGAACTATTTTCAAATAAAAAGTCTCATTAGAGAATATGAGAAAATTCAAAAGAAAATATGTAAGACTATGTTGTCTTTAACATTCAACACTACATGTTTGAAATATATATATATATATATTCATAACCATTTCCGACCCTCACCCGTAGATGTGCAGTTAAAATGCACTGAAACCAAGTTGTATCTTTGTTGTGAGGAAAATGGTTTTGTCTATATGATAAAATTATAATAAATAAATATATATATATATTGTTCATGCATTTCCCAAAGTGAATGCATTCACTGTGAGGTTACATATTGACGAATAAGCAGATGAGAAGAGAATGAGAAAAATATCACAGAATATTTCTATTCCTGACAGTGTCTCCTGGGATCAGTTTTGAAAATTAGGAGGGGGTAACCCAACAATACTCCCCTCTAGAAGGGTAGAATTTTTTCTGCCCATATGTAAAGTTCATGTAGTTGTTTCTGTCCTTGTGAGCTGAAAAGAAAAGGTGTCAGAAGTGTGGTTGAGATGCGTGATTAAATACATGTCATCGAAAAATGTTATTTTGTAACTCTGTAAATTGTTTTTTCTATAAGTTTATAGTGTCCATCATGCAACGTAGGGTAAGAAGAGAAGTTTGTCAATGTTTTTCTTCACTGGCTCTCCATTTGAAAAAGTGTGTAAATGTATATTTGAGTTTGTACACATATAGACTTGTGTGTTTCTTGTTTTCAGGAGGAAAATAATAATCATGTCAGGGTCACCAATTTGTTGCAGGTGACATGACAATGTTATGTGAAAGAAGAAAATATTTAAAAACCAAATAATGTGAAAACCATTTTGGTACAAAGTATATGTAGTGAGTGAATGTGCACGTGTGTGTGTGTGTGTGTGTGTGTGTGTGTGTTGTTAATGCATTTTCCGTGATGTTGATGAATAAGCAGATAATGTGAGAAGAGAACGAGAAAAATATCGCAGAATATTTATAGTCCTGAGAGCATCTCCTAGAAGCTGTTTCAAAAATTAGGAGGAGGTAACCTGACACTTCAATAACTTTGTTGTTGCTTACATTTTCAGTCCATGGTATTCTCAGCATCCTTCTGTAGAATCACATTTCTGTTGCTTCAAGTCTCTTCTTCATTTGTGAGGATGTTGTCCAGCATTCACTGCTATATAGGAGGACTTGATATTACATAACAGTTCAGTACTCTTTTCTTTGTTTCTAACAAAATTTTCCTTTTTCTTAATACTTTGCTTAGCTTTTGGAATAAATCTTTTGCTATCTCAATGCATCTTCAGATATTAGTGTTGTATTTTCCATCCTCTGTTAAAACACTTCCCAGATATTTAAATTGTTGTACTTATTTGATTTTGGTATCAGCAATTTGTAAAAGAACTGAATCTTCCTGCATGCTTCTGATAACATATAAATCTTTGGAACAATTGTATTATAAATCTCTACAAAATTATATTTGTATTCATTTATAGAAATCTTTATACAGTGATGTTCAAGTATCAGTTACTTGCACATCTCTATTATTTTTTGTAATTAAAATTTGAGAAGTTAATCTGAGCTGACCATTGAAATTTCATTCATATTGATGATCATGAAATCATTTAAAACTGTAACCAATAATATTTATGCTTATCAATAAAAATGAAGACATTTTCTATACTTAAAAGATGTTTTGTATTTTTGTGCTCTATTTGCTTATTCCACTGTGAACTGAGACATGTTAAATTCAAAACTGTTAAACCATAAAAGATTGGAGGTGTTAGTCTGTCAGGTTATTTGTTAAATTGCTCTAGTCAAACATCTCTGATCTAGCATGAATTACATCAATAAATATTAGGTGGATTTCCTGAACTTTTGATTCAAATCAGATCAGAAGTTAGCACTTGGACATCAATAATCAAAAGAATACATTGAAACACACTTGACACCAAGAAAGTTCCAGATTGACCAGTGATAGGGAAAAGAGATGATTTTGTCAGTTCTTTAGCCAAAGTCAGAGATTGCAAATATGGCATAAACAAGCATTAACTGCACCTGTCTGGGAAAGAAGTGTGAAGAGATGATTGAGTAAACTTGACTGTTGAATTGGAGTTCACCAATACAATTTGAACAATAAAAACTATCAGTTAGTACCTTGTAGAATTTGTTGTAATGGATGCTTGTTTCCTTGACTGAAAAGTAATTTTGTTATAAAAGAAGACGGATACAGTACAAACTCTATAAATGACCTAGCAGAGTTGTACTTTCTGAATAAAAATATTCTAGATATAGATGTTAAACTGTCAAGATATTTGGATGGTGTAACGTTTAGCAGTTCAGAATAAGATCTTGGCAAGTTGAGTTTGAATTCCAGTTGAGTTAATTGCATTCACTTTCATACAATTAGGTTTGGGAAAATTACAAATATATCTCTTTTACCCCACCTATGGGTTAAATAACAGGACAGAATGGGCTCTTCAGTTAGCAACTAGTCTAGAGGAGAGAAAACTGAATTCAAACCTGGGTGGGCATGTGACTAGAAACTCCATTCCATTAAAGAACCTAATTGTTATAGAAACCATAGCAGCAACACCTAACTGTGGTGTGACTATGGCTCATCATGCTCGACAGTTGGAGTGTACATAACTTCTGTAGGAGTTCCTGAAGTTTGCTTTCTGTGTCTGCTATCAGCATTGTGTCATTTGCATATCTTATGTTGTTAAGATTGTGGTCACTAATAGTAAATCCTGAGTAGGATTTCTAGTCCTTGTAGGATCACTGCACAGTAAAAATTGAATATGTTCAGCATAAGTTATAGATTAATCTAATATCTTTCCCAAATACATCAATCTTACTTAACAGTTCAAATAGTTCTTTATGTTATACTGTATCAAAAGCTTTTGCATGATTTATAAAACATAGGTATACATCCTTTTGCATTTGTATTCTGATATCATTCTGAGCATAAATATTACATTATTTGTTTTTAGTGTCTTTAAGAAACTGTACAGTTTCTGTCCTATTTCTGGTCTAATTCTGCTATGTGAAGTTATTATGGATTCTAATAATAATCATTATTCCAATTTGACTTGATGTGTTATCCTCAAATATTAACTGGCTGTTGTAAATAGTGATCATCACTGCATAATATTCATAAAATTGGCTCTGAAATCTCAAATTCATTCATTCTTCTTTTATTGCTGTTAGCGTGTTCTGGATGGAATTGTAGATTTTGATATTTTAACTGCTTAAGAAATGATAATATATCTTACTTGATATTTTATTTTTAAATAATACATTATTTCTTTATTTTTTTGTGTCATTTTTTTATTATAGTTTGCTTCAGCAAATAATTCATGACTTTTATATTCAATACTAGTATGACTTGAAAGTAGGCCAGAATTGAGTGAGGCTGCAAGGAATATTAATGTTGCTAGTGAATAAACAGTAGAATTTGGGTTTAAAATATTTGCAAGTGAGATTTAGAAACCCATTAATTAATGGTGATTTAGAAGATGGAGTAAAAGTAATTAAATAAAGTTCAAAGAACTTAGAGAAATCTTCAGTGTATCAGTTAGAACCAGAGGATGTATGTCCATAGGCCGAATGTAGATAAGAAACAGAAACTTCAAGCAAAGGGTAAGCATTTCATGGATACTTTGTACATTGTAACTTCCTTCAAAGTAGCCAGATAATTACAAAGTTGGATAGACTAGGTTAAGACAGTGCATTAAAAACACAAGCCACAATCATTTTGAGGAACAGAAAGTGTATTTGTTTATATTTCTGAGATGTGGTATTGCAACTATTTACACTATTTACATTGTCCAGACTGTTGTCCTCAACTTTTTTGTCATATTCACAATATTTCATCCATTGTATGCTCCAGCCTTCTTCAGGTGTTATACATTGGAATTTTGAACCGAACCCTTTATTTAGTCAATGGGTGTAGATTGTTCTACTTCTGTGTTCCATGACTTTTCTGGATATTTCAGTTAATTCCCTTTAGTAATTCAACTCTCCAAGTTTTTGTTCACCTCTGCTGAACTCACAACTCTTTCGGTCAAGTCACTGGATTACTTCAACACTTTTATCTACTGGGCTATGTACCCTTGTGGAGTTGAGTTACTAAAGGGAATTAAGTGAAACTGAAATATCCAGAAAAGGCATGATATGTGGAACTAGTACAATCTACTCCTGTGGATTAAATAAAGGGTTCAGTTTGAAATTCTGATGTATATCACTCGAAGAAGTCTGGGGCATATAACAGCTGGAATGTTGTGAATATGGCAATAAAGATGAAGGCAACAGTCTGTATAATTTAAACATTGTAAACTTGTTAAATATTGTTATCTTGTTATATTAATTGTATATTGTGTATATATTAATGCCTAATCTCAATTTATGAAAGATGGATTGAACCAATTTATGTCCTATGAATAACCATTCTGGGAATCATAGAGACATTTTTCTTACAAACAAAAATCCTCTGATCAAGTTAAAGAAACCTTCAATAAATTTATTGATTCTTTGTAAAAAAAAATCTTTAAGAAGAGAATTAATAGTTTGCTGCCAAAGAATAAATTTATAAACATTGAAGTAGTATTTTGATTATATAAATATTTTTCAATGGTGCTTTTTTAATTTTATTTATTTTAAATAATTTGGCAATTTCTTGCTGAATAACCTGTAAAAAGGTTAATTATATAAAATCAATCAAAAAAAAAAATGTGAAATGACATTTGTATTTATTTTCTTGCTTTATTAATTCCTAAATATTATTTGGCTTTGATCTAAAAGCTTCAATTACTAAAACTTGTGAAACTTCTGAACAAAAAACACAAGCCAAACAGAAATATTTTAATTGTATTTCTTTTTTGATTGATAAATCTCAAGTCTTAAGATAACTTTGAGGTAAGTCAATTTTGAAACATTGATTTTGTATTTATATCTTGTGGATATTACAAGCTAAACCTTAGAGGAAAGAATCATTTGTTTTGTCTTTATATCAGTTTTTTTTCCTCAAGAAAAATACAAGGTGAGTGTCACTGACAAACCCACAAGGGAATGAACCCCAATTATTTAATTGTATAGTTCTATGAGTTAATTGCTGCTACACATCTAAAGAAGTCAATTACCATTTATTTGAAACAAATATGACATAGAAAAAACACTATTGCAAGGAATAAACTAATAGGAAAGTATCTGGGATGAATTGTAAATGGGTTTTCTTCATTAGACCAATACTTAGATGAACATAAACAAAGATTCTTTTTATTTTTGTACTTTGCTCTTGATATGAGTGTGAATATATTGAACTTTTGCTTTATAAAGGAATCTAACATATAAATCAACCAATCATATTGAAGATGTTTCAATAAAATTTCATACTGTTTGCTTACTTTTGTTACTTTTCAAATATATTTGAAGAAAGTTTTTGAGCCTTTGTTACAAAATCCCAAGTTAAATGGTAGAGCTTTTGTGGCTAAACAAGAAAATATTTTGCTTAGAGATTTTTGAAACAACATTAACAATACCCAAGAGGATTTTATTTGAGTAGAATCATTTATTCTGGTCTCAGACTCCTGCTGGAATGAGAAATCTCTCTTTCTGGCAATACTGTTCTTAGTTTTCAGCCTCTATTATATAAGAGGTCTTTCAATACAAAGAAACCATTGTCAACAATATATTCACTTATACGACACTAATTGTTCTGTTGTTTCCTCCTATTGAAGAATGTAATTGGATCATTGCCTTTTCTTCTCATTCAACAATGATTGATTATTACATTATCTGCTATTTTATATGATTGCTTTTCATAACTATGGTATCCACATACTTTCTTGTGAGACTCTTTGTAATATAAGATGATTGTAATAGCTAAAGACTATAGATAATTTTGGTTGCTGCTTGATCATAAGAGTTAAGCAATGATGGGCCAGGTCAGTTATGAGATGGGATTCCTCTTCCTTAAAGACTCAAACTAATATCTCTCTTGCTTGATGACAGTTATTTACTTACATCCTAAACTCATAAGGATCAGTGGGAAGTGATCTACAAAATAAGTAAAACAATTAGGGGAAAGTGTAAAAAAAAATACCGGATAGATATTTAGTATCTCTACAATTAGTGACTTTATAATTATATTAAGAAGTAAAAAAATGAATTGTAAACAAGATTGCATCTTTTTTTTGTTATCTGTATTTCATTTTTAGAAAAAGAAAAGTGTGAGTTAGCTTTTAAGGAAGACTAGAAAAGTATAGATATAAGTCCTCAAGGACACATGGCACAGTGGATAAAGGCGTTGGTTAGATCCAGTGACAGACCCAAAGAGTGTGAGCTCAATACCCGATTAAGGCAGTGGAGAACTTTCAGAGGGTAAATTAGCAGGAGATAACTGACATCCATCAAACATGGCTCGTGGAACTAGAACAGTCTACCCCAGTGATCGAAATAATGGGTTCAGTTCGAAATTCCAACCACCTGAAGAAGGCCGGAGCATACAACAGCCGAAACGTTGTGACAAATATGGCGACAAAGATGAGGACAATAGTCCGACTAATGTAAATACTATAGATATAAGTAATTCAAGAAAATCATGACCATCATGTTGTGGCCAGCTGACATGCGTAAACATTCTGTTTTTGCTAATAAAAGAAGGCTTAATGGAACGAATGTCATAGACAAATAGTTTACTCTTGCAAAACCAACCATGATATTTTCTGTAGAATAATTAGCCATGGTTAAGTTGAATTGACAAAACTCTCAACAAACAATAATAGGAAAAGAAAGAAAAAAGAACAGAGTAAAATATGAGACAAACAATATATTTGAATTGCCAGTCAGGCAAAAAGCAACTATAAAAAAAGTCATAAAGCAAAAAGTTCACATGCGAAAGGGATACAGTCAAGTCATTATAACATTCTCTTTTCAAAGCAAAGAACAATAATGTAGAGATAAGATCAAGAATTGTCCATTTTTACTGGTTATGTAGAAATCCCAACATGCCTCTCTCTATAATTTGTATATAAATTATGGGAAGGGGAGGTTTTTAGCAGTTATTTCATTAATTTGTAGCCAACATATTCTTATAATAATTAAGTTGAGTCATAAATAGTGGTTGTTTTTGTTTATCAAATGTTTTCTTGAAAAAATAAACTACAATTATATTTTATTAAATTATATATTCACCATTTTTTGCAATGACTTGTCACTTATTGGGTAGCTTCAATATCTTTTGAGTAAAATTCCACAGGTTTTCAGCAAACTATTGAATCCGGTTTTCATTAGAGGAGGTTTTCTCCATCAAAGCATTTTGAAGTGATCAAAAAAGATAATAATAATTTGGTTCAAGGTCAGTTAAATATGGCAGGTGGAGGAGAGTAGACCACCCAAGTTCCAACATTTTCTCCTTGTCATGGAACTGAACAACATTTTTAATATTGATAAGTGCAAGGTGATTTCAACCAAATTTTCATGGAGATGTTGCAGCTACTGAATGTATAAATGTGCATTCAGTGTTTGATTACATTTTAGGAACTCATATAATAATCTGATAATCCAATCACAAAGGCAACATTACATTTTTTCCATGGAGATCAGCTTTTGGGCTCACTTCTGGAGCTGTATCTTTGTCAATCCACTGCCTTTTATGCTGAACATTGTTTTATACAACCCATTTTTCATCACCTGTTATGATATAATTAAGGAATGGTTAGTTAGGATGATACATTCATCATTCTAATTGGTTCACCAAAACGGAAATTAATCATGACTAGTTAATATATAATACTCTAGTCATTGGTAGTTTGTTTTTCATTTCATGTATATAAAGATTACCATGGGTCATGAGAAAGATATAACCTCAAAAGAGAGTGCAGTGTCAGTGAGTAATGGGAAAGCAAGGTAAGAAGTTACAAGTGAAAACTTGAACAGAGATCACAGAACAATTCCAAAAGAACTTGGTATCATTGGCAAGATGAGAACAAGAAAAAAAAACAATAAAAATATCACAAAAAGGGATTTGACAAAAATTAAAAAGGTAATAAGAAAAGTGAACTGAATTGCAAAAAATATTTGAACAAGCTGATGTTATAAATGCAAACAGGGAGAAAAGATGCCGAATATTATGAACTTTGGCTAAAGATATGAAAGCAACTAAACTACCGCTTTTAAGTAAACATCACAAGGGAATGTGAAAGTTGGGTGAAAACTGATTTCTCAACAATAATTTTTAGAGATGAATGTAATGTTTCATTGGACGGAACTGACAGCTGGGTGAGAGATTAGGTCCTTCAAGCAAAATGTCAAGAAGCATAAATGACAAGACCAGAAGGATTAATTGAAATGCAGTAAAATTATTGGCTCATTCAAAGTTGATGAGGGTTTCAAAATAAATACAATTAATTATTATAAGTTCATGGATTTTATGTGATACACATCATAACCAAGAAGGTTTAAGCTAGAATGTAATTATGTAAGCTGACTTTTTCCCACCTTGCTAAAAATGTTTTTAAAGACATCAAATTAATGGAATGGTCTCCAGTCTCTTCAGATATTAATCTAGTAGAAAATTTATGGATCATTAAAAGAGATTTATTTGAGAATAGAAAACAATATTCAAGCAGAGAAGATTTTTTAGGAGAAATAAAAACTGCTGTTGTAAGTAATGTTAAAGTCAAAACAGTAGAAAAGTTAACAAAATTAAGAGATGAAAGACTAATGATGGCTATAAAATTTCAGAGAGTCTATATTCACATGTAAAATAAGATGACACTGTATTCAGGTGCATTACATGTAAATGTAATATATATTTCTATTGCCTATATATTTTAACTTTACTTTTAATTAAGACATTGTTATACTTAGTTTTAGCATAATAATAATTGATACGGCCACAAAAAAGTTATTATTTTTAATAAGCATAGATAGTATAATCTGAAATTACATAAGTCATTGCTCCTTGACATAAGTATATCCAGAAAAGGTTGGCTAGTTATGATTGATTGCTTTGTTTGGTTAATGGCATATCAACTCCTTATGGGTCATTTAATGCTGGAATTTAATTGAAATACTCTGAACATAATATTATGGCTTCAACTGAATATATTTTAAATGCATAGTTGGTCATTTTGCCATAAAATGTATTGGTAATAATTCTACTATAAATATGTATTGCTAGTCATTTTGCTTTAAGATTATATGGTAGGTAATTTTACTATAAATATGTATTGTTGGTATTTTTCATATAAATATGTATTACTAATATTTTTACTATGAAAATGCATTTTTATACTTTCATGCTGTTTTCTTTTTGTTTTGGGGTTCACTATTTGCCTATAACTGAGATTCTAACAGGTGCTACCATTCTGGGTCAGGATGCGCCTGGGAACAACAGCAATTAAGAGGTGATTCCACACTCCTCAAAACCTTCACTCTCCTAATCAAAGGCCTTGTTGCTGGATATAGTTTATCATTAACCCAGGACATGGCTAGTTACCAATTTTATTATGAAAACATTGACGTGTATGATAAACTCTGACATTGTAGAAGTACAGAATGTGAGTTCTGTTGAGGTTTGTTTTAAGGATTAAAAGTTCAGGATAATTTTGCTGATAAACAGATCAATAAATTTATTGGATTTACATTGATTTTGATTATTTACCAATCATTTTATTCTCCAACAATAAAAAATCTGCATGCATTCTATACTCAAACTGAGTTTGTAAGTTAAATATGAGACATCAATAGCATGTAGCTATCATGAAGCCATTAGGGTTGCAGGAGCATCACATGTACTGCATCCATACCAGAAGTGGTGTGTTTTGGGCAAGAAAGCCTGATGGTACTCCGCCCTCTCCAGGCTGGTTTGATTTCTGAGTTTTTCATCTCATAGACTGGCCTCTAACCAAGGCTATAGGGTTCAGCATGTCCTGCTACTTACCCATAGCTTTGAGAAGAGGAGATGAATCGATATCTTTCCCAAAGGTATTTGCATGTAAGTGAATGTATTTCTCATTCTGAACCACTATCCATTAAACTATCATGTATCCACAATAGCATAGTTATCACAAATAAAAAGAAAAACAAATTTATGGTTTCCATTGCATGAACTGATGAAATTCCCCTTATATATCTGGAAGTCATGCGCTCAACACATGGTTCAAAGAAGGACAGTTCAATGGACTTGTAAACACCAGATTTAATGTATTTAGGATAGGAAACTTATACCTTCTCAGAATAAGGTTCAATATTTCAAAGTATGACACCCAGGAAAGGTTGGTGGGCATTGCAGCCAAAATGAGATAAAACCAACAAAGACAAGGATATCAGTTTAAATGAACAAAAATACACCCCCTCATCTAAAAACATTCAGGAAAGAATTGTACTTAATATATCATAGAGACAAAACATAAGATTGTTTTAAAGTTACCAAATATCCAATTGTTATAGTGCACTAAAATATAGCTGTTATTTAAAACACAGACAGTTTGAAATATATTACAAACAAATCCCCACATTAAAGAAAACTGCTTTTAACTATACTGTACATGATAATGATGTGCCTTTAAATTAAAAATAAATATGAAAATATTATATTTACTAAGCAGTCATTCATTATTCTTTAAATTGTATAAAATAGTTTTTCTTTCTGTTTATGTACTCTAAAATTCTATTTTGATACATTTTTCATGTTGAGTTATTTTTCTTGAGCTGTTTTCCCAAAACAGATGTTTATCTCAAAATATAAACAGTACCAATTTGAGGAATTATTTGCATGCAATGTTTCTACTGATAGTGAGAAATCTTTTCCAGATTCTAATTTTTTTTTGTTTTATTTATATTTTAGATATTTTTACTTATGACAGTTAGAAACTCATCTTGTGTTGTCTGACATTTAAAATCAGCATGGTTATCTTGCATTATTCTGGTCAAAATAGCTTCTGAGATTGTTATTAACATTTGTTAACTAATTTTGCATATCTAACATAGTCTATGACTTAGATGGGAAGAGAAAATTTCAGCAGATTATATATTTGAATACTATTTTTTTTATTTTAGGAACAAGAGAAAACTCTCTCTCCTTTTTATTTTAAAGTTGATAAATGACTGAAAACATGAAAGATGACAGAAAATGTCTCAGTAATAGAAATAGCAACAGGAACAGCATCTTCAAATCAGAAAAAAAAAGTTATACTTAAAAAAGAAAATCTAATTTTTAGAATTCATTATAGGACCAAAAATCAGCAGAGTGAAGCATCTGTTTTCTCTTGAGATTAAGAAAAAGTTTACTTTTCCTGATAAAGAACAGATGTGCTTTTGTGGGAAGAAAAGTTTGAACCCTCTGTTATTATAAAATATGATTTGGTTCCTGCAGATATTTTGTTATTCTAAAAGAAAAAGACCATAAATTCTTGTTGCTCTTTTGTTTGAATCCTCAGGTGTTCTTTGATGGGCTTTGACCTGAATCGACATTGGTTAGAGCCATACCCATGGGCACATCCAACCTTGTATGCTACAAAGAAGCTAATGATGGAAGCAGATAACAGTGAGGTAAGTTATGTTTTGTCTTTCCTTTTCAATAATTATATTTCAGGAACTGATACAATCACATTCTTAAATCTCTTCTTGTTGTGTTTACTTATCTCTGAGTGAACTCATGAAAATCTAATTTCAGTTCAGGAAATATACTGACAGTCTGGATTTAATTTAAATTTAGCCTCACGAATATACGGCTACATTTATAACAACAGTTTGTTTAACATTTCTACTATATTATTGCAAGATTTTCTGCTATTGATGTTTAACATTAAAAAGCGGGAATATTCAATGAAATTGTAATTTTTAAAGGTATTCTCATTGTCATGACCAACACCTAGTTAAAGTTAATTTTCAGTATTTTATCATTTTTTACTCAAGTTTATAATGAAAGAGTTCATACTTTGAGTGCACTACAGAATATACAGTTTCTTTTATTGTATTTTGATAAATATTTGATTCTCAGTTCAGATAAACATCTAGCTAAAATGCATTCTTGATTGGAGTTTGTATTCACAATCCAGTGAGTACTGTCAGGTATGTATCTTGCTTTAAGTTAAGTTGACTACTGCACACTTGTTGAGGAAGTGCAGTACTCTAGTAGATTGTGAATTATGAAAACAGCAAGGAAATGATTTGGAGTTTTTTTTTTATCTTTTCCATTTATTCCTTTTTCTCTTTCATTTTTATTCTTTCTTTTCACCAATTGTTTTCCCGTGTCTTCTTGCCCAGTTATCTTCTTTGTCTAAGAACACAATATTCATTCCAAGCTTTAAATTGCAAAAGCAGAGCAAAAATCATATTCACAGAGGTTTGTTTTTCTTTCTTTATTACCTTCATTTTATTTTTATACATATTTGTGTTGTGTGGAAATTCTTATATGTTAACAACTGAATCTACATTGTTTACTTCCAAAATCTGGAATGTCAAATAAAAAGACACTTTTTCTGCAGTCAAAACCTGGACAAAACACGATTCCATGAATGAATCCTCTCTATTTTGCTCTTTCTCTCTCTATTGAATTCAATAATCACAAAATGAGCAAAAACAAAATAATAAAAAAAAACCCTTTAAAACGCAACAGCCTTTGTCAAAAAACAAGTATTTGATTGTCTCTTTTTGTTGTTCTTCAATCGATTTTGTGTTCATTTTCTGTCATGTGTTTAAGTTGTTTACTTAAATATCGAGTAATGATCAATCATTGCCCTCTCCTCACCCACCACACACACAAAAAAAAAATCCCCCAAAAGATGAGAAATTAGTTCATCAAGTTTGTAGCAACTTTATAGTTAGGTCAATAAATATTTGCCCACATTCTGTATAAAATATTTGCGAAACGAGTCACGTCTTCAGATTTTATATATTACTGGCACAGTAACTACATCAATTTATTCTGGTAAGTTATTGCATGTTTATAGATTTGTCTCTCTTCCAGGTCAGACACCATTTGCAATGTAGATATCTGCAATTTCCAGTTTTGATTGTTGCGACAGATATTTCTTATTATACCATTGCATATATCAACTTGTATAATCGATGGGCATATTTCATTTCATCTGACAGACAGAACACTTTCTTTACTTCGTATTTTAATCTGCTGTCGACTTATGACCAAGAGGATTAAGGTCTGTTTGACTAATACCATATAACAGTAATGTAAGAGTAAAAATATTCTGGCTGCATTAATAATTATTCTAAAATTATAACAAAGGAATTTATAAAAGGTATTATGTAAATGAATATTTCAATTAACATTTGAAATAAATCTATAACATATTTCACAGTAAAGTATATTTTTATTTCTAATATTGTTTAAGGACTTCTCTATGAACTGAAGATTGAATTAAATCTTATGTTCTTAAAAGAAGATTCATTTATTTCTACATAAGAGTTTCATGCACTTTTTCATGTTTTTCTTTTGGTGTTTTTCTTTTTTTTAATCATTTTTTAAAATCAGCTTGGTGATAATGCAACTAAGATGCAAGGGGCTACTGGGAGTGAAAGAGAATAAAAACATTTTAGAAGGAACTGGAGGCCTGATTCTAAACAGAGAACAAGGGATTTATACTCCTGTTCACAAAACTGAGGAGGAATGTAACCCAGATGATAGATGAACCTATTCATTCCTATTGAGGAGAGGAAAAAAAAATTAGTAAATAAAATTTAAGAATTCAGACAGAGATGTTAGAGGTATGAAGTTGAAGAAGACTATAGAAGGAACTGGAAACCCAATCCTAAACAGGAAAAAAGGAATAAACCTCTACTCCTGCTCTAAAGACCAAGGAGGATTGGTATATATGAAATGGGTTATGTTTAATTTTCTTTTCCTTCAAAATACTCTTACAACTACTGTGGGGAAATAGGACCAAAGAATTCCAACCTACTCATGGCTAAGAGGCCACAATATCTCAGTTGGAGCAGCCATTTGCAATTTAGGTAAAGCACATGTGAGGTTCTAATGTTTTAAAACTGTCACTAATTTGTGGTCAAAAACCTGAATAAAAGTTGATCCACGCAGATGAGCAGGGGGGAGGATCTACAGAACTTGAGCTGTGCTCAGTGTGACTATCAACTATAAGCTATTTTGGCTGGTGATAGGGAGACTACTTGGTAAAGCTGTTTTATTTGTATATGATTCATCTGCAGATGAATCTTCATTGCATTCTGGTGAGGTTGTTCCTACCTGAATCAGCTTCAGAGCTGCTTTCATTTCCTGATGAGTATGACTCTGGGAAGGGACGCATGTCTTTTACATGACATAGAAATGCATCAACTTCCACTGACGGCTGACTCCAGTCAGGCAGCTCACTTTGAATCTTGTACTGTGTCTATCTTTTGGGACCATGACCGGGACAAGATCCCCTACCTTGTATGTCCCTCATTCATCCTGCAGTTTGGGCGGGTGAACAGCATTAATCCCTTTGATTCTGACATGATATTTATGTATCATGTTTACCAGGACTTTAGAAAATGAAACATTGTCTCTGGGTGTCACATTTGCATATGTGGTCAAAAGCCTGAATAAAAGATGATCTGCACAGACAAACAGGGAGAAGGATCTACAGAACTTGACCTGTGCTAGGTGTGACTATCCACTACAACCACACTTTCTGATGAAAGTTTTCTTGCAATTTACTAAATTCCACTATTAAGATATACCCATTAAAGCTTTTGTTAATTAATTCTGTCAATGTTTAAAAAATAGCTTATTAATAAGTAAACAGTGAGAGTAATCAACTCAGATTAAACATAGTGTGCATCCATAAGGATAAATATATATACATGATGGAAAAGTCAACACATTTCTAAGTATGACCACTTCCATGACTTTAAGGCATAGGTTTTGCAAGCAAGTTTACTATTTGCTGCATTGGTATTATGGTGCTCTGACTTGCAATGACAGGTAAGTCCACTCACTGTGACCTGTACACTTTGTGTTTAGATAGCAAGTGAAATCAGGTTGAACAGCATTGTGATAAATTGTGTTGTCATTTAGGCAATATGTGCAACTAATCAATCCACTCTTTGAAAGGTATATGTGCCCACATTCAGCACTATTGAAAATCTCTTTAGACCTTTGGCCTAAAAGGGAGCTTATATTCTCCATGTAGTGAACAGCCTATTTTAGCTTTGTGTATTCAATCCTGTACCCAGTTCAGTTTATTAAGAACTTTGAGAAAGGCAGGATATATATATATATATATATATATATATATATATATATATATATATATAAATAAAAAGTGAACATTGAAGTCAACAGGCTGTTTCATGCTAGACGCAATCGTCAGGCCGCCCTAGCATGAAACACCCTGTTGCCTCTGAGTTTTGACTTCAATGTTCACTTTTATATTTTTTTTTTTTTTTTTTTTTAATCATATCACCCCAAGCAAGGCCGGAGGCCACTATCATGCAAGGGGTTAAAGAGGGGGTTGGAGGAAGAGCAGATAGGAGTGGCAAGGGAGGGGATATGGAGAAAGAGAAAGACAGTGGGTCGATCAAGGCAAGGGGGCCACAAAAGATCCGGAGCGAGAGCAGATAGGAATGAGAAATGAAAGGATGTGGAGAAGGGAAGTGTATAGATCAAGGCAACTGGAGATGTTGATTGACGCTACACTTAAACCGTTGGGGATTGTATTTATCAGGGAAACAGTAATAGGGAAGGGAGTTCCATAGGCGAGATGTGCGAGACATGAAGCTATTGGAGTAGAAGAGACGTCTACATCTAACAGTTTCCACGGTGTAGGGGTGGGAGCGGGATGCCAGCCTAGTGGGTCATTTAAATTCACGAGGCCTGGGGACAAGCAAATGCAGCTCCTCAGAGCAATTACCATGGAAGTACTTGTAAAAAAGGCAGAGCGAGGCAACATCGCGTCTGTGAGAGAGCGACTGCAGACGAGATGACAGATCAGGGCCAATCACGTTGCCTATCCATCTCTGGATCTTATCAAGAACCCCGAGGCAAACAGCAGGGGCCGCAGACCATATATGGCAGCAATACTCCATGCAAGGGCGAATGGTCGATTTATAGACTTGAAGGATTGATTCCGGGGAGAAAAATTTCCTGGCTCGGCACAGAGAACCAACTTTCTTAGCGGTGGCTGATGCAACTGACTCGATGTATTTGTTCCATCTCAGATCAGCAGACAGCATGAGACCGAGCAGCCGCAGGGAGGAGCTCTCGAGAAGTTGGTCATCAGACAAACTAATGGGATGCAGGGATGGATCCTTGTGGTGGTTGATAGAGAGCAGTTTTGTTTTAGAGGCGTTAAAGTTAACCATCCATTTCTCACCCCAGATCACAACCGATTGGAGGTCCTTTTCAATTTGAGCTGCCAGGTTAGCTTTGACCGCCTCACTAGATTTGTGTTTGAGGCAGGAGTAAATAGTGGTGTCGTCAGCATAGATACCGACTTGGGAGTCTATGGCGTCAGGAAGGTCATTTATAAATATGAGGAACAGAGTAGGGCCTAGGATGGAGCCTTGAGGAACACCTGCGTTAGCGGGGTAGGATCTGGAGATGACACCGCTAAGAACAACCTTCAAATCCCGGTTTGACAGGAATGATTGTATTAGGTCAAACAATCGACCTGTGATACCATAATCCCGGAGCTTGCGGAGAAGGCCGGCATGCCAGACTCTATCGAATGCTTTGGAGATGTCAAGGGCCACGGCACGAGCTTCACCGTTGTTGTGGATAGCTTGGCAGACAAATTCAGTGATGGCCGTAAGCACATCGGCAGTAGATCGGGCAAAGCGGAAACTATACTGCTTGTCTGAGAGCAGATCGTGGGATATCAGGTGATTAATCACTTCGGCGTTGATAATGGCCTCGAAGACTTTGCCGAAGAGGGGTAGGAGACTGATAGGACGGTAATTGGAAGGGTCGGAGGGGTCACCAGAGTTCTTAAAGACAGGGACAATGGTTGAGGACTTCCAGCAGTCAGGAAAACAGGACTCCTTGAGGCAGCGGTTGTACAATTTAGAGAGGGCAGGCGCCAGTTCAGGTGTGCATTTCTTCAGGACAATGGCTGGTATTCTGTCACCACCAGTAGCCTTGTGGTGATCTAAGTTAGAAATAATGCCCAATACCGATGACGGGGTTATGTGCAAACCGTCCAGGAGGGCCTCAGTTCTGGGAGGGAAAATGGGCAAGGGTACCCTGGAAGAATCTAGCGTAGAATTGGAAGAAAACTTTCGAGTGAAGCATTCGGCCTTGTCGGCAGAGGTGGTCAGGACCTCAAACTGATTGAACAGGGGAGGAATGGAGGATTTGTTATTGTTCAAGACGCTCTTACAGAGGCGCCAATAATCTCTGGAGCCAAATTTGCGGGATGCAATACGTTCCTTCATCCGAGCAGCAAATAGTGACTTGGCATCGTTGAGGATACGCTTACACTCGTTGCGAGCAGAGGTAAATAGACGTCTATTGGAGTCGGACATATCACTTCGAAAACGGTGGAAGAAGTGGTTCTTATGGGCAATGGCGGCTGAGCACGCAGCTGTGAACCAGGGGGAGGAGCGAGGTTTGACCTTGAATTTCCTGGAGGGTATGAAAGCTTTGATACCGGCTTTAATCCAGGAAGAGAACTCAGAAGCACAATCATGAGTGGGGAGCTTAAATACAGCATCCCAGGGGACATTGCAGAGGAAGTCACGAAACACGGCCCAGTCAGCCCGTTGGTAGTAGAATGTGGTTCTGGTGGTAGGAGGCTCTTTGCAGGGGGTGGGGCCGAAGGAGTTGCAAACGGACACTACAGCGTGATCGGAGTTACTGATAGGACAGAGCTGCGTGGCACTACAAGACTCAGGGATGGAGGTAAAACACAGGTCGAGGAGTGAGGCCTTACCGTCACGGTTGTAGGCAAAACGCGTGGGGAAATCGATTATCTGGGTGAGGGATTGAGAGACTGAAAAGTTGAGAGTATGAATGCCTGCGAGGTCGGTAGTAGCGTTCTTAAGCCACTGGTTGTGATGGGTGTTAAAATCGCCAAAAACAAATATGTGAGCGTATGGATGGGCAGAGAGGGCCCTATCTATGCTGTCAGAAATGACATCAAGTATCCCACAGTCCTGAGAGGATGGAGAGCGGTAGAGGAAGAAAAGATAGCTAACGGCATTGAGAAGAGATAGCCGGAGACACAAGAACGAATGATCCGGCGATTTGAGAGAGGACTCTCTAGCCAGAGGGAGATGGTCCTTGACGTAGACCCCCAGGCCATGCATGTGGGTTAGAGAGTCTTTTCTGAGGAGAGGAAGGTATCCAGGGATCGAGAGGTCAGAGGAAGGGATAGCGGAGTCAAGATTGGTCTCACACAGGGCCAGTATATCCGGGCAATTAGCAATGAGGAAGGACTCAATGCTGCAGAAGTTGGTTCTGATGCCACGGATGTTGGAGAAGGAGATATTTAAAGGTTTGGGTGATTTTTGGAAGGCTGGTTTATGTTTATATTTCTGGTTTTTGTACTTCATGGTGAGTAATTGGTGTTGGAAAAAGAGAAGACCTGAGTTACAGGAAGCCGAAGGTTAACACCCATGATGCGGGCAGAAGGGGGTTTGACACAGCCTGAATCATAACGCTCTGTCTCTGATATCGAGCACTTTATCCCATGAATATGGCACACTTTAAAACTATATTTCTGTATGTATATATATATATATATATATATATATATATATATATATATATATATATATATATATATGATTTTTGTTGAAAATGACTGATAAGGTGTGGTGGTTGTGTATTACATATAATTTCTCATGTGTTCATATAATTTTTTTCAATTCAAAACAGATTATATAAAAATTATCTGAATGTTTTCCACGTGATTTTGGCTATACTTTTACCCATTATCAAGGATGAATTTTATTTTACTTTTAACTGAATATATGCATTATTTTACATATGTCTCTAGAGTTATAAGAATGATTTATCTTACAAACACAGTCAGCATATTGTGACCATGTTCATAGTTGATATTTTTAAGAATCTTCACTTAGAAACATCATAAAGAAATACACAATTCCTGTCAATAAAAACAAGAAAATTAAATAAATTATTTATTACAAAAAATTTAAAACTGCTAACTTCATCATCAAAAATAATAATTCACCTGCAAGATTTACATTGTAGAGAACCAATATAATTTACGAATTTATATGTCCTTTAAGGAGCTGTGTTTCTGACCAATCCAAATTCATAAAGAATTCCTGACCAATCCAAATTCATAAATAATTATATTGGATATACATGTTTAACAAGAAGACTCATTTTATATCTTTTTGACCATAGCTCAATTTGGTTTCATTTAAATACACATGAAAATCTATCAAACTTTATCCACAACATACTTGTTGATAATACAAATATGTAAAAAAGGCTAAAAATTATGGAAGCATTATTAATTAAAAAGTAAAAGCCAACACCCATTAATGTCAACTATGAACATGGTCACAATGTGATAACCATGTTTGTAAAATAAAACATTCTTATAACTCTAGATACATACATAAAACAATCCATATATTCAGTTAAAATTAAAATAAATGTAACCAAAAGCGCTTGGAAAATGTTTCAACAATTTTTATATAATTTATGTTCTGAAAAAAATAAAATTATATGAACACATGAGAAATTATATAAAAAAGCTCAACCACTGCACTTTGTCAGTTTTTATCAATGAAACTTGCACAAAAGAGCTGCCCAAATACTATATATATATATATATATATATATATATATATATATATATATATATATATATATATATATATATATATATATATGTTAGTGAAGCAACATTTCATTATTAAAATTATTTGTTAATTATTTTTTAATTCATCTTTTGCCCATTTTGACAAGGTGTTTCACATAATGATTGAATCTGGGCAAGTATTTTCAAAATACTAGGCCCTCTCAGCTTCCCTAAACCATTTTCAAAGGAAGATTATATTTACTAAAATATATTTGCAGATACATTTTATGTATGCAGTATGTCATACCATCATGTTGTAATTCATGGTATGTTTTATTTATTTTTAATTTCATTTCTATTTTTTAATTAATATTTTTAATTTATTAAATATATTTAATATTTATTCCTAAACTGAATTAAATTTTATTAATATGTTTTGTTTTTTATGGCTAGCACTTTTTTTTAATAAAGCAATTGCTAGATACATGTCAAGTTAGTCTATGAGATTATATAGTGATTGTATGACAAATGTATGTTACTGAAATTTTTATTATAAGAGAAACATTTTCCATGTGGACAAGAAAATTCTTAAAAAAACCTCTTATTTTTGTGTGTGTGCGTGTGTAATTTCTAATTATTATTATAAGCATTAAATTTAGTGTGTACACATGTTTGAGTAGACTAAATATCATTTTTTTAAAAAGTGAAATTACTGTATACCTGCTTCGGTATCTAGGTTCTTACTAAATATGTATCTTCTGACAAAAATGAAACCTGTGTTTTGTTTCTTAATCAGAGTCTCAATTACTATATTTAAGAAATAAATGTCTATTCAGGCAGAATGAATTCAATCAATTAAGTTTCATTAAATTCAACCAACCAGGTCGTCTGGCTGTCGAATTATTTTTGTGATATTTTCCCAATTTATGAATATGTTGTTGCTGATCTGAATCATTCATAGAGAAACTCTCGAAAGGTTATGTTTTTGATTATGTATTTTTAACCATCTATGGTCATCATCAGGAACTTTAATATCGTCAGCTCCAGAGAAAAAAATTTTATCAGCTACATTCTGGCATTTTTTGGGAATGCTACACTTCAAATTTAAATACAGTGTAACCCGGATATAAGAGATATTTTCTCTGGTCCCAAATTAGAGCCATACTTACCTAAACAAAATAACCAAACCTGGATATAAGAGAAACCTGGATATAAGATACTTATTCTCCGGTCCCGACAACTCTCTTATATCCGGGTTACACTGTATTTGTTTATTTTACAAGTGACATCATATGTAAAAGAGTTTCATAAAGATTGGCATCACAAGAGGACACAAAGATATTAGTAAATATTTTGCATGTATTTTAAAATGCCATGCCTTCTTTTAGAAAAATAAATTTGATTTAAGTGGGTTTGTTTCTTTTGTTCAATGAGAGCATTTTGAATTTTTCAGTGAATACTGTATGATGGCAAAATATTTGTCTAAAGTTCATATTTGTATTTTAGTTATCTGTGATGTATTGATCATTATGTGCATAAATTATACTCAGTTTCAAAAAGAGACATATTACTTCAGACTTTATTATAGTGTCTACTTTGTATTTGAAACAGATGCCCTATTTTTATTTATTAAACAGTGTCTGTCTATCAGGCTTCAGCTGGGTGCTTGATAGAAGTAATACAGACTATTTAATAAAAAGAATGGGGCATCTATTTCAAATAGAAAGTATCCACTGTAATAAACTTTAAAGTAATGAAAATGTTAGAGTAAAGATAAATCCAATAATTCTTTAAAAATAAACCACATATTAATCTATGAGAAAATTTGGTGCTTGTGTAACCAATGCAATCTATCAAAGCCCGAGAATTCATAAACAATATTATTTTTTCATGGGGAAATTTTTGAGGTCCTGATTTATTGGAAAATAATAAGCTTGTTGAATGGATATGATGGTTTGCCTAGAAATTGTCTTTCTTGGAAATAATCAACCATATATGGTGGTTGAGGAATGTTTTATGCTTGTATTGTAAGCACTAAAATTAAGGGTCTCTTTGAAGTTGATGATGGTTTCAATTTAAATGCAAAGAATTACTGTAGGTTGCTGAACCTGTTATTATTACCTATACCAATCAAAAAATAAAGGTTTAATTGAATTGTGTCTAATCATGCAAATTAATATTCTTTAAAATTCTGAAAACCCCCAAAATTTTCAAAGACACCAAATTAATGGAATAGACTCCAGTCTCTTCAGATATTGATCCAAAAGTGACCTTGTGGCTCACCATTAAATTATATGGTAATATTAATATCAGCAGTTTCCTCATAAAGATACATTAGCATTCATTGGCTGAGTAGCCAGTTATGCTGTAGGTTGACATTTAAAAGATCTTTAACTTAAAACAATTTTTCAGGAAATTAGGTTTCTCAAGTCAAGTAGATTTTATTGCTCTTTCCAGAATTGATGGGAGTTTCTTTCCTAACCTTTTATTTGAAGTAGTGTGGAATATCAGTATATTGATTAAGTTTTTATGGAAAACAGTATTCAAGCAAAGTTCTCTGGACTGTTATAAAAAACAGCTGCAAGTAACGTTCAAGTCAATACAAGTTGAAAAATTGACAAAGGTAATAGACTATCAGGGTCAAGGATTCCATATAAACATATACAATAATAAAATTAAAAATTTATTCAGGCATATGTGATACTGTGTTAATCAAATAAGTTTCTATGGTCAATATCTCTTGGACTTATTTCTAAATAAAAATTTATGTTGCACTTAGATTGTTTAAATAATAAATTCTGACACCAAACAAATTAATTTTAATAATTTTAATAATATCATTTTTATTATGATTTGTGTTCAAAATTTTTGATATCCAACACTGTGTTCCTATCAATCAATAATTTTACAATATCATTTCTTTTTTGATGTTATTCTTTCTTATGAGTCATTGTGATCTTTATGTATTTGAAATGAAAAAATAAATACCACCAGCTATATTATCATATATATTTATTTACAATATGAAGCACATCTCCAAAGTTGCATAATAAAATTTCACACCACTAAATAAGCTATCATAATTTTTTTTTTTTTTTACAGTAAGGTTCACCCTGTACAAGGCCTGAGGATCACTCGAGATAGAGGGTTACGTTAAGGGGTAATTTGTATGGATAGGTGGGAAGATAATGGTTAACTCTAGATTTGAACAGGTTAAGATCATCATGAGTGGGGAAACATCCTCTTGGGGGTTTCTTCCACAGAGCAGTGAATTGTGGGAAGAAGCTGTTTGAGTGAAACTTACTTCACACCGATGAGATACGGAGAGAATATGGGTGGTATGGTGTGTCCTAGCCATGAAGGTTAGATCTGGTGGAACCAAGGAATGCACTTTGTCCAAGCAATTTCCATCGAAGCAGTGATATAGCAGTGAGAAGCTTGCCACATCCCACCTGTGTGAGAGAGAGAGAGATTGGAGTGTGGAAAATAATTCTTCTCCAACAAAGACTCGGAGATGCTTTTGAACTCTATCAAGACTGGAAAGTGAGGACTGGGCAACTCCCACCCAAATATGGCAATAGTACACCATTTTCACCTTGATCTGGCTCTTATAAAGGTAGAGGATAGCATGAGGAATCAGGTACTTACTGGGGTGGTACAGGGAGCTGATAATTTTACCTGCATCTTTAGTTATGGATCATATATAAAAATTCCTCGTGAAGGCAGGTGTGAGTTTGAAGCATAAATGACCTTGTAAATTGCTTGTATAAATATATCCTGAAAATATTATCAACATAAGTTGTTTAATATCAATTTTATTATAAAGATATTGACTTACAAATAAAATCTGATATAGTGTATTTGTATATGTGGCTTGTTTAACTATATAAAATGCTTTTCCGTTTTTGGGGAATCTGAGGAAGTGCACTTTTTTGAATAACTTGTCACAGAACAACATTCAAACAACCTCATATTGCAGTGCATTGATAATGGGGTTCAATCCAAATGAGTTATGCCTAAAGTAAAAACGATCTTGCTAACATCTGAATTTTCTTATCTTAACCATGCAAGTTGCATTTACTCAAGAATCTTTCGAATCCAAAGATAAAATATTATTTTTAATATCGTCATCCAGTTGAATCAATAATTAATCAATTATGATGATCATTTAAATTGTCCTCCTGCAAAAATAGCAAGAAGACATTCTTGCTGTCATAAAGACTTCAGGTTTTGGAACCCTGTGTCAGAAGGCTAAAACCTGCTGCAAGGTCACTTTGTACAGTGTACAGCATTCAGCTCTTTCAAAGCCGTTTATTTCAATGCACTGCAAGCATAAAAAAAAATATATATACATATGTAAGTTTAGGTCATATGGAAATACGTTAATGCCAACATTTCCATTGACTTTTTTGCACTCCAAAGATCTGTTTATGTTTAATACCCCAAGGGGATCTCATTCTTCAGGTTTGCAGCTTCTGCTTTATTTAAAATAACAAACAGAATAAATTGAATATGACATTTTCATGAGAAGCTTTAGTGTTGTATTCTGGGCTTTATTTTATATAAAAATAGAATTTTCTCTTGAATGTGTGTATGCACATGTATTTTCTGTAAAAATGAAAGATGAAGCACTGCTGGACAATCTTTACTGAAGTATGAACAATCGATATTTTAACAGTAATATCTTAATTTCTTTAATCATGAGGCTGATGTTCTCAAAACTGATGTTGGTATTTTCCATATAAAATAAATGGATCCAGAAAATATATTAGATTTATTGAAAGAAAAACAACAGATAATATCTTTTGATTTTAATCATCTTCAAATACACTCTCAGATTTTATTAGGCAAGTCAATGTATCCACAATAAAAATAGGATAACTACCATATTTTGCTGCTTGTAAGACATATTTTTCTCTTATAAAATATCTCCAAAAACCATCCTGCATCCTATAAATCAAAGACTGGAGATGGAAGTTAACTCTTCAAATTATTACATTCTAAATAGTTACCATAGATTTGGTACTTCTCGGTCTGTAATGAATTTATCATGATTAAACAGGTTTTCGTACTGAAATATGCCATTCAGTGGTTAAAAATGGGGATAGTGGGGAGGACCATGAAGTACAAGAAAAACATTTTTTTCTAATTTCTTCCTTCAAAATTTGAGTGTCTGTCTACTGCATTGGAGTGTCTTATAAACCTCAAAATACAGTAACTGACATTCATGTAATTCTAATGTTAAGCTTACATTTATAAAAGCAATATATCATGTCAGTTTCAGCTTAAAATATCTATCCTAATGAAAAATACTTATAACTTGTTTTGAGGTGTCCGGTTTTAATATGCAAATTAAGTACAACATAAATTATCACTATTATTACTATTGAGAAATAAGTTTTCATGTACTTCTTTAACCAACTCATACATTTCTCTCTGTGATGTTTGCTTAAAGGTGGTACTTTGCTTTCATTTCTTTAGTTGATGTTCCTAATAGTTTGCATTTTTTCCATTCTATTTACATTTGGGACACAGACTTCTTTAAATATTTTCTTACCATTCAATGCTGTTTTCTTGCTTTTACTCTTTTTAATATTTCTCAAATTTCTTTTCATAACATTTTAGACGGATAGGCAATGTGATTGGCCCTGATCTGTCATCTCGTCTGCAGTCGCTCTCTCACAGACGCGATGTTGCCTCGCTCTGCCTTTTTTACAAATACTTCCACGGTAATTGCTCTGAGGAGTTGCGTTCGCTTGTCCCCAGGCCTCGTGAATTTAAATGCCCCACCAGGCTGGCATCCCGCTCCCACCCCTACACCATGGAAACTGTTAGGTGTAGACGTCTCTTCTACTCCAATAGCTTCATGTCTCGCACATCCCGCCTATGGAACTCCCTTCCCTACTACTGTTTCCCTGACAAATACAATCTCCAACGGTTTAAGTGTAGCGTCAATCGACATCTCCAGTTGCCTTGATCTATCCGCTACCCTTCTCCACATCCTTTCTTTTCTCATTCCTATCTGCTCTCACTCCGGATCTTTTGTGGCCCCCTTGCCTTGATCGACCCACTGTCTTTCTCTTCTTCCTCATCCCCTCCATTGCCACTCCTATCTGCTCTTCCTCCAACCCTTCTTTAACCCCTTGCGCGATAGTGGCCTTTGGCCTTGCTTGGGGCAATATGATTTAAAAAAAAAAAAAAAAAATTTTTAATCTGTTTTCTTGCTCTTGACAATGTTTCCAATTACTTTTTTGATTGTTCTATGATCTCTATTCAAAAACTTTCAATTTCCATAAAATTTCATACCAGTAAATAAGTTATCACATATATTTCTAATAAAAATAGCTGAAATCCATATGATATATTTATAATATAAATATAAGACTATACTAAAATTTTTATCAACATTGGTCAAATAAAACGTTATTGTCAAAGTATTGACTAAATATTAAATATCTGCTGTTGTATGTTAGTAATCACTGTTTATATTAAAGAATAATGCCACTTAACTCTGAAAAGGCTAAAATACCTATTTGGACGTTGCAAATTTTTTTTTGGCAACTGAAATCCATCTTGGTATTCTTGATATTGCTAACACATCATTTCAGTCAATCCATTCTTCAACCTTCATTGGTTGGAAGAACAGAGGAAAAAAAAATTTTTCCTTCAGAAAATGGCAAAAGAAAAAATAAGTTGTCATTAACAAATTAATTTAATCATTTTACTGCAGCACACATGTATATTAGTATCAAAAACATGAAGAATGCAAAAAAGAAGTTCCATTATTTGAAACAAATTTGGAATGTTAATGAGTTTTCTCAGTTAACAATCTATTTGAACAAATTAAGTATGTTCTCATTGAAAGTCTTCTAGGAGAAACAAATTCTTATAGAAAAAAAATATATGTAAAGAAATACATGTTACTGTCATATAAACATCAAAGAAGTGTAATTCTTAGTTTATATGAATAAAGCTGATATTCTTGTGTAGAATTGAATCTAAGAGCTATCTTTGAGAAGAAAGTAATATTTATACTATTAAAAATAGGATTATATCTCCTTAGGATCCTACATTTTCTTTTCCAATGCCTGATGTTTGTTTATCAGCAGGATATTTATGACTGCTCTTAGATTGTGTTATAAAAATTGTATTGTATATTGTCCATATAAAAAATTATAGTTTCCTTCTGAACTTGCTATGTGTTATCAGAGATGTCTAATATTATGCATCTCACTCTTTGTTATAAAACAGCTGTAGATGATATTTTGTTGTTAATTCCAAAACAGTGGATCAAGGTTCCAGTATAAGAAAGAACTAAAAGATTTAGCTGTGTTTTGTTACATATAAACAGGCCTGAATTGGTCAATGATTGAATTCTTTGACACAAGTCAACAAAATAAAATATGTTGATATTAATAATTGTTGTGGGAATGTTTTTGGTTATTTATCATAGTGTTTTAGTTTAAAAAACAATACCCAATTAAATTTTCACCAAATTATGAATTGTCTGAATGCGTAACAGATATCTTGATTATTTTTATCTGAATATCTATTATGACGACTGTCTTCATCTTTCTTACAATTATCATGACATTTCACCTGTTGTTCCTTCCAGCCTTCCCAGATGCATGTTGACCCAGTTAACTTTTAGAGAATTTTTAACTGAACCCTTTATTTAATTTAGTAGATAGTTATTGTTCCACTGTCCATGTCTAGGGACATCTCATCTTGTTCCTATTTAGTACTTATTGCTTGTCCTGTTTCCACCAAGTCTGCACAACCTAGCTCAGGGTTTGAACTATTTTACAAATTACATGAACCAATTCTTTAATCCACTAGGTTATAGACAATCCTGAATGTAGAACTTGGAGCCTTTAAAATAATCTGCCTGATGCTGGTGCTGCTGCTGTCTGACAAGAAATGTTTTTTAAAAGCTTTTCCTATTTTCATATAAGTAAATGAAAGTCAGTAGATAAAATCTACAAAGTACTTGTGCTCATATACATGCATCATGATTGTCACATCTTATTCAGATGAGAGCCAACTCCTCACCCTTCACATCATTTGTAATAACTTCATGATTCTTAAAATGACACTTAAGACCAGCATTTGATAACATAAATATCATGCATATATGACAGATAAACTCTGTATCCTTGATAGGGTTTGTATGTTCTACAACTCTCCTGTGTACTACCATGTGTCTCCTCAGTGAAGATGATGATCTGTAAACCTTGTTGAAAACAACACTAATGTAGTTGGCAGGATGATGAAGCAGGTTAGCATATTTGGCTTGCTTCTGGTTGTTATGATGAACCCAAAGATGGTTTACATAACCATACATATATATCTATCTATGTATATGTATATAAACACACATCCACACACATTTGTGTTTATAGACATGTACAGGGTGACCCCAAAAAAAGGGAATTTTTGAAGTGCGTATTGCCAGATATGAGTAACTGGCAACACTGCGAGACAGTGACCTTGAGCAAGTAAACATTTCGCCATTTTAGTAACGAGAATGAAATTCACAGTATCCCAGCTGAGATGTAGCAGCAGTCAATGAGGAATCTCAACAGCAGATTTCAAGAATGCATTCGTACAGGAGGATGCCATCTACAAGACATAATTTTTAAAAAATGAAAATTCCATCATTGTTTCTTAAATGGCATGTTTTAAGGTTTCAATTACTATGAATTAAATATTTTTCTTCCATCACTCTTGGTTTTATTGGATTGTTAAAAAGTTCCCGTTTTTGGGGTCACCCTGTATATCTATTTGTTTTTATTTGATTATGTATGTATGTATGTATGTATGTATATATTGTGTATACAGATGTTTATATATATATATATGTGCAGGTATGCAGAAAAATAGGAAAGAACATGTTATGTAAATAATCCGGTGTTCCTTAGTATTTTTGCTTTTATTTTCAAAAAGACACTGAAGTAGAGCTTATATTATAATATTTTTTGTTTTAAAAATATGATTCCTTCGCTACATAAGAGTTCTTATGTTTCAAAAGCGAGAGCCGAGACCCCTAATATAATTTTTGAAATTATGTTGAATTAAGGTGTCTGGTCACGCTTCCTCGTCAAGCGAGAATTTGGGAAGACTATATATATATATATATATATATATATATATAGTCTTACTTCAAATGTTATTATAGTGGATACTTCTATTTAAAATAGATATCCAAATTCAAATAAGAGTTTCTACTATTATAATATTTGAAGTAATAAAGATGGATTAAAAATAAGTTCATTAATTCTTTAGAAATATAGATACATATAAATATATGCATGCATGGTGGAACAGTGGATAGCAGCTCAAATTGAGGAATTGGAGAGCCAAGTTTGAATTCCCGTCAAATTCACTTACATGCTAATACCCATTGTGAAAGGTATTAATCCTCTTCTTCTCCCTCTAGCTATGGGTAAATAGCAGGATAGACTGGGTTCTATAGCCTTGGATGGCTATTGGTCTAGGAGAAGACCAACTCTGAATTCAAAACCTGTGGAGGGTCGTTTGGGGACTTTGTGACATGTAGTGCACCAGGTCTCTGTATTCAGCCCTTCAAAAAGTGTGGTTAGTTCTTCACAAAGCCTTCACCACTATAATCAAATCATATGTGCTGGTGTCTAGGTTGTCAGTTCCTAGGAACTGAGTTGCTTCACCCTCATACATTGAATATGACGGGAGAGTCAACTATACATATATATATATATATATATATATATCCTGCAACCTTTCTTTCAGACATGTTTCATTGAATATGACAGACAAGGAAAATATGATTAATTTTTTATTGACTTTTTCTTGTATTCATAATTTTTCCATGTTCCATTTGTAAAAATTGTCTGTAGTGTCTATTGTCTCGGTTTGTCTTGCTTTTGGTCCATTTTCGGTCAAGGAGTTTGTTGTTAATTTCTCTTCATGGTTGTGTCTTAAGATGTAGTTGTGCAATGCAGATTGAATGGTAATAGTGTTTATTCTGATCCACTGTGAAAGGAATGCGTCTGGAATTTGAGTTGGTGTTCTTCTATTTTAAAAGTATATTTTTAAATATATAAAATAGTGGGTTACTCTCGTTTTCCAAGCACACCCATATGCTAGACACCTACTCAGGCACATTTATGTTTGTTCAACATGCACCGTACCAACCTGTGCTTTATACTGTAACTATGCAGAGCTGATCTTAGTTTCAGTTTCTTGGAGAGAGTACATAATCTGGCATGAGCAACAGCTTGAACAACAGCAGTAGATTCAAACCCTCAGTTAAAATGACTTGTAACTTTGTGCTAGCATAACAATTGATGGCTCCTGAACAGTTCCGTCTACCCTATTACACTCAAAAGGTTTGGATCAACCTGTGGTATGGTTTTCAGGTGCTTTTCAAAGGTCCTGCATGCTGGGATCATCCCCACCACCTGATAATATCAAGAAGTCACCTTTCTGACAAATAGACCATGGTGAGATTCAAAACTGGGTTTCATGGTCAGAAAGTGAACATTCTAACCATGTGGTCATATATACATACACACATAGACACGAGCAGGTGCTGAAAAGTTTTCTGATCAAATGATGAATCATCTGTGCCAATATCAGCAACTCATAGCATTTACTTCATGAAAATTTTATTTCTTATTCAAAATTATTTTTACTATATATTAAATAAATTCAAATATTATTTATATTTTAGTAATAAATTTCCTTTGAATGTTTGCAACAAATAGAAATAATAACTTAGAGTAACTAGTATTATTAATTATTATTTAGTAGTCAAGATGATAGTGATAAAATATAGTGGGAAATACTAAATATCACAAAAAGAAATTTGTCAAAAATAATTTAGTTCATACTAATTCAATAATTTAAAAGATTATTAATAATATTACTTATTTCATTGATAAATAGAATATTATTTATTTTACTTTATTTTCTGTAACTTTTGTGGATGTGCAGTGGTGTAATATCTAGTGGCTTGGAATGAGAAATTGGAGAGCCAAGTTCAAATTCCAGTCAAATTATTTACATTCACATACATGCAAATATTCTTGGGGAAGATATGCATCCATCTCTCCCCCCAAGCTATGGGTTAAATAGTAAGACTTGTATCCGGAAAAATCATTGTTATTTTCAAAAAACAATATCTGTGGCATTTATTCCAACTTGAAAACCAAGCCAGACTTTTCATTTGACCCAGAAACAAAAGTTTTCCTTTTTTTCATATTTTTACATAGTATATATTTAACTTTCGTTTTGTGATGTTTATTCCAGTTACAGTTGCCATTTTTACTTCTGTATGTCTCTGATTATTAAAATTTAAATCAAACTCTCATCCAAAATTGTTCAATTTAAGACCCTAAATAAATTTAGACAATATTTCCAAAACATACAAAAACAAAAGCATTAAATTTTGATCCAAAATAGAAAAGCTCATTTTACATCCAAATTGCAATAAAATACAACCTTTTGCAGGAACATAGGATTAAAATAGACAGAATGTTTTTGAGAACCTGCCTTCATCATTTAAGTTGCAAAAAAAATAATAAATAAATTAATTTTCATTCTTAGTTTTTCAATTTCTCAAAGATATATTGTTTATATTTATTTAAAAAAAAAATAGTTATTTTGTGAATTAAAGTTTCCAATGGAAAAGAGGTAAACAGCAGCAGTTTCCAATCTGGGTGCCATAAAGTGATGTCAACAAAAGTATTCTGGGAGTCAGTGAGCTTGTTGAGTAAACAGAATTATTCTTTCAGTCTCTATGCAAAAGTATTCTACTTTTTGTTGTTATTATTAAAAATTTGTTTTTTTTTTCACTTGTGTTCAACCAATACAGAGATCAAGCTAATAAAGGTAGACGTTTACTGAAAGATGTGTAATATAAATGTAAGAATATGAAGTGAAGATTATATGGATATGGCCGTCTTGCCTCAATAATCAATTGTGTAACCTTTATTCTTGATTATTGCATTTAATCATTATTGATAGTTACTTACAAGATCACTACACACACTGATAAGTATTTTGCTCCATTCTTCCTTGACAACAGCTTCTAGTTCCTCCAAATTCGAATGATTTCTTTCTCTTACTTTTTTCTTCAAATATGCCCATAAATCTCCACTGGGGTTTAAGTCAGGAATTTGTGTTAGGTATGCCAATACCTTAATTTTGCTGTCATCTAAGTATTTTGTAACAATTTTTTCTGTGTGATTCAGGTCATTGTCATGTTGGTACATCCAGTGATGCCCCAAAGCTAGCTTTCATACACTTTGATTTATATTATTTTTAAGAAAAGTCAAATACTGTTCTTTATCCATAATACCTTGTACTGTCATTTGTTCTTCTGGTCTAGAAGGAGTAAAACATCTCCAGAGCAGTATGCTCCTACCACCGTTCTTAATTGTAGTGAGGGTATTTTTTGGTTTGTGAGCTCCAATCACTTTTTGCCATACCTAACAGTTCATGTGACCAAATAATTCTAGTTTGGTTTCATCTGACCATAAAACAGAGTTCCAATATTTACTATTATGTTCTAGTTGGCTTCTATCAGAAGGTAATGTGCATTTTAGGCATTTAACCTTAAGCAATGGAGTTTTCTTGGGGGACAATCAGATGAAAGCATCTAGTGACTATTTTTCTCAATACATTCAAACCTAATGTCTTGACATCATTGACAATGTTCATTGTCATTAAGTGAGGATTCTTCAAGACATTTCTAACAATTTTCCTTTCATTCTTCTCAGAAATTAACCATTTTCTGCTGGTCCTTAATTTATTCTCAACACAATGAGTCTTGTTGCACTTTTTAATAATGCTACAAATTGTCCATCGAGGAACATTTAAATGCTTGAAAAATATTATATATCCATCACCTTGTTTTTTACATCAACTATCTTCATTTGGAGATTCTTATCAAGTTCAGATGTCTTCGCTATAGAACTGCACCGGACCTAATGGGTTATTGTGGTATGTGGCATACACATATTGTCTTTTTCATTAGCTTTTAGAATATTATAGAATCAGGTCAATACTATTTCATTTTGAACGGGTGTTTGTATTTAATGTTAAATAAAGAAAAAAAATTACAATTACCATAAAGCAATTTTTCATAATTTCTATAAGGGTGGGTCAAATTATTTTGGACTGCACCAATTGCTAGAAAAATCTAGAATTATGAATATAACAGATTGAAAGTTCTAAAAATATATATCTTCTTCTAAATATATATATATCAACAATTATATATATGATGGACTCTCCCGTCGAACTTGACGTATGAGGGTCAGACAGATCAGTTCCCTGAAACTGAAAGCGCGACACCCACACAGGATTTGATTGTAGTGGTGAAGGCTTTGTGCAGGGCCATCCACACTTTTTGGAGGGACGAATACAGGGACCTGGTGCAACGGATGCCACAAGGTCCCCAAACGAGCCTCCGCAGGTTTTGAATTCGAAGTTGTCCTTCTCCTAGACCAGTTGCCATCCAATATATATATATATATATATATATATATATATATATATATATATATATATCAATTATATATATATATATATATATATATATATATATATATCAACAATTATATATATATATATATCAACAATTATATATATATATATATATATCAACAATTATATATATATATATATATATCAACAATTATATATTATATATATATATATATCAACAATTATATATATATATATATATATATCTACAATTATATATATATATATATTATATATCAACAATTATTATATATATATATATATATCAACAATTATATATATATATATATATATCAACAATTATATATATATATATATATATATATATATCAACAATCATATATTATATTTATATCAACAATCATATATATATATATATATCAACAATCATATATATATTATCAACAATATATATATATATATATATAAATCAACAATTGTATATATATATATATCAACAATTATATAGATATATATATATATATATATATACAACAATTATATATATATATATCAACAATTATATATATATATATATCAACAATTATATATATATATATATCAACAATTATATATATATATATATCAACAATTATATATATATATATATCAACAATTATATATATATATATATATCAACATTATATATATATAT
>OZ038487.1:64523241-64603241 GCA_964036315.1 Acanthosepion esculentum
TATATATATATATTTAGAAACTATGATATATATATATATATATATATATCAACTATTTTTATATATATAAATATATATCAACTATTATATATATATATATCAACTATTATATATATATATATATATATATCAACTATTATATTAATATATATCAACTATTATATATATATATCAACTATTATATATATATATATATATATATATATATCAACTATTATATATATATATATATCAACTATTATATATATATATATATATCAACTATTATATATATATATATATATATATATATCAACTATTTTATATATATATATATATATATATCAACTATTATATATATATATATATATATATCAACTATTATATATATATATATATATATATATCAACTATTATATATATATATATATATATATCAACTATTATATATATATATATATATATATATATCAACTATTTTATATATATATATATATATATATCAACTATTATATATATATATATATATATATCAACTATTATATATATATATATATATATATATCAACTATTATATATATATATATATATATATCAACTATTATATATATATATATATATATATCAACTATTATATATATATATATATATATATATATATATCAACTATTATATATATATATATATATATATATATATATATCAACTATTATATATATATATATATATATATATATATATATATATCAACTATTACGTTACTTAAAAACCGAAAGCCAAAAAGATATAGTGTAACAAATAAATAACAACAAGTATAATAAATCGATCTAAATACATCCAAATATATAAATAAACTAACAACGGATTACGATAAACTAGCCGTTTAAAAAACAAAACAAAACAAAAACAAATAAAGATAACCAACCTAAATAGATAAATTAAAAACTGTTCCCACCTAAATAATAGTCAGAAAAAACCACAAATTCAACAAACAGATTTAATCAATGACAAATAAACAAATATATAAGATAAAAAATAAAAATGAAAATAAATAAAAACAAGCAAAACAATTTGACCCAAATAAATAAGCGAACAAGCGATTTCCGGTAATGACGGCCATTATAGACTACCAACAATAAGCTATATAAACAAATTTTTACTACGTTAACCAAAAACACCGATCAAAATAAAAGAATAAATAAATAAATATATAAGATAAAAAATAAAAATAAAAATAAAAAAACAAACAAAAAACAAGCAAAACAATTTGACATAAATAAATAAACAAATAAGCCACTTCCGGTAAAAGTAACCGCCAAAATAGACTACCCATAATGCACCACTGACCCTTATATAAATAGCCGAGAAAAATAACAGCACTAGTCGCCTGACGATTGCACTAGCATGAAACAGACTGTCGCCTCTAAGTGCTGACTTCCATGTCCACTTTTATATTTACACACGCTCTATCTCTGATATTGAGCACTTTACCCCATAAATATAGCACACTTTAAGACTATATTTCTGCATATCAACTATTATATATATATATATATATATATATATCAACTATTATATATATATATATATATATATCAACTATTATATATATATATATATCAACTATTATATATATATATATATATATATCAACTATTATATACATATATATATATCAACTATTATATATATATATATATATATATATATATATATATATATATATCAACTATTATATATATATAAACTATTATATATATATAGAAACTATTATATATATATATATATATATATATCAACTATAATATATATATATATATATATATCAACTATTATATATATATAAACTATTATATATATATAGAAACTATTATATATATATATATATATATATATCAACTATAATATATATATATATATATATATCAACTATATATATATATATATATATCAACTATTATATATATATATATATATATATATATCAACTATTATATATATATATATATATATATATATCAACTATTATATATATATATATATATATATATATATATCAACTATTATATATATATATATGTCAACTATTATGTATATACATATATATATGATGATGGACTCTCCCGTCGGTTTTGACGGATGAGGTTCCGACAACTGTGCTTATTTAACCCCGTGTATAAGTTGCAAGTGACATTTCAGTCCTGCTAGTGATTTGCAAAATGTCCACAGATTGTGCAAGAGTGTGGATTGTTGGAGTGTATGGCCAGGACGTCAGCAGATATTTTAATCTTTTCCCAATTTGATGAAGCTTGGTGATGTTTGATGCTGCGTTGTTCTTGATGCCATTGTAGTATGTAGTCCTCCATTCATTGCGATCAATTGCTGTGTTCTCAAAGGTAGCATGATTTATACTCGCAGCTGAGAGGTTACTTTTCAGTTTGTCTCTGTATCTAAGCAATGGTCAGCCCACGCTTCGATGACCACTGTTAAGTTGACTATACATGAGCATTTTTGGTATTCTGTTGTCTCGCATACGTAGCACATGACCAGTCCATCGTAATTTTGATTTCATGAGAAAAGATTCAATACTATACACATGGTGAAAAGGTCAGCATTGGCCATCCTGTCGCTTAGGTTTATTCCACAAATTTCTTTCAGACTGCCTTTGTGAAATATATCCAACTGTTGAATTTGTTTTCTGTACAATGTCCAGGACTCTGAACCATACAAAAGAGTTGTAAGAACTACAGCCTTGTAGACCTGTATCTTGGTCTCAAGCCTAATGCCCTGGAGTTTCCAAATTTGGTGACGAAGTTTCCCAAAGGCACTAGAGGCTTTTGCTATTCTATTGACTGTCTCATCAACCAGTGTTCCCCTTGAGTTAACTTTGCTGCCAAGATAATTAAAGTTCTTTACATACTTCAGATTATGTCCATCAACTTGAATTGGTATTTCGGGAAAAACGTGAACGGGTGGGTTTTTCTTGACACCTCTTATTTGCTTTGGTGCGAGGACTGGCTGGTGAACAACTTCAGTTTTTGTAATGCTAATTGTTAAGCTGAATGCTTTGCAAGCAGCAGAGAATCTGTCCATCAGGTGCTGAGCTGTGTCAAAAGAAGTAGCCACAAGCACAGCAGCATTGGCAAACAGTAAGTCACAAATTATACTGGTTCGAGTTCGAGTTTTGGCTTTAAACCTCCGATGGTTGAAAAGGCCACCACTTGTCCTAAATTAAATTTTGATACCATCCTTGGTTTCAGCATTACGGAAAAGTAGAGGGCAAACAGTACAGGGGCCATAACACATCCTTGCTCAGAATCACCATTTGAAACAACATTAGCCTTCATTTCCTCATGGAATGATATTATGACTTGCAACATGTTCTCGGGTATACCGAGCTTTCGCATAACCTTCCACAAAGCAGCCCGGTTCACAGTGTCAAATGCCTTTGTGAGGTCTCCAAACACCATATACATCTCCTGATTCTTTTCACAAACTTTCTCAGCAACCTGTCTCAGGGAGAAAATCATGTTTATGGTGCCTCGACCTGCACATGCTCTATGTTCCGGTTCAAAATCAATCTGGCCAAGATCTTACCAGCTATAGAAAGAAGAGAAATGCCACGGTGGTTATCACATATCTTCCTATTTCCTTTGTTTTTGTACAAATGATGAATTAGCGCATCTTTAAAGTCTTGTGGGACCATTCTCTGTCTCCAAATTTGAATAAATAATCCCAGCAATTTTTTCACAAGCTTTGTGCCACCATACTTAAAAATTTTTGGTGAGATTGCATCTTTACCTGGTGCTTTCCCAGACATAATTTGTTTAATAGCTGCTAAAACTTCCTGAAAGGTTGATAAAAATGACAGCTCTGGAATTTCTGGACGTTGAGGAATTGATTCCAGAACACCCTCTTCAGTAGAAGATATGTTGTTGAGAACAGTATCGAAATGTTCCTTCCACCATTTCAAAATTTCAGCCTTGTCTGTCAAGAGGTCCCCATTTGCTGAAGTAACCAGTGAGACACTATTTTCCTGTGGACCAAACACTTTCTTCATACCTTCGTAAAAGGCTTTTGAGTCCTTCCTATCGAATGCTCCCTGAAGATAGTTAGCCTGTGTAGACCACCATGCCTCTTTCATTGTATGCAGGGCTCTTTGAACCTGGACTTTACAGGTTGTGTAGGCTTTCTTTTTGCCTGGAGAGTTTTTATCCTCAATCCAAGATTTGTGTGAACTATGCATTTTCTGGATTAGAGCCTGTACTTCTTGGTTGTTCTCTTCGAACCAATCCTGGTGCTTGCGGATGGTGAGCAAATCACTGTTGCAGATGACGACTCAGGTACATTTGTGTTACTTCAGAGCCCACAGTTTATACTGCAACTATGCTGAGCAGACCATAGTTACAGTTTCTGGAAAATAATTTGGTGTGATCAGTAATTGCAAAAGGCTAGTACACTCAAAGCATAGGCCATAATAGCTTATGACTTCCATTGTTGGCTTCAACAGCTTCATCTACCCAATTTCATTTGCAAGGCTTTGGTCAACCATTGGTATGATTTTTCAGGACTTCCCAATATATCTGCATTTTGGGATCATCTCATCAGGCTGATATCACAAAATCACCTCCTTGACAAATCAGCCATGGTTAGATTCAAACCTGGACCTCATGGTTGGAATGCCAATGTTCTAACCATTTGGCCATGCACCTATATCATATCCACATACACATATACCTATATCAAAGAGGGCACTTTGATATGGTATAATGATTAGCAAGCTTGTCTTGCTAGATCAATTACGACTGATGAGTGAGTTAGATCCTCACTGGGTGCTCCACACTTTCAGTCTTTTGCTACATCTAAGTTATGCTTGGAAAATAATTATTGGGCACCAACATGGTGTAATGGTTAGCAAGCTTGATTTGCTAGAACACTTATGACTGAGTCATGAGTTTGATCCTGACTGTTTGCCCCATACTTTTGTCCTTATGTCGCATCTAAGCAATGCTTAGAAAATCACAATACCTACATCAAAGATTTTGCTTTCAGCTTAACATTATTATCAAGTAACTTTGACTCCCTAGGTTCAGTTTTTACTGTTTTGCTGAAGAATAAAAATAAAAGGCAAATCTGAAGAAAGAAGGGCCTGATTTGGGTCCTAGCAATTCATTTAATCTAATCAGCATGTTTGATGCACTCATTACATGGAGAATTAACAGGAAATTTCAAATAATTGCTTCCAAGAATAGATTTTTTTCTCCTATTCTTCTGGCTGAGGAATTCATGATGCAGTCTGTAAACTTGAAAAACCATTTTGTCTTTGCTCTGAAACTTTTGTGTAACAAGGAACTAACAAAGAAGAAAGTAAATAAAACAAAGAATTCTAATGGATAAGAAGAAAAAGGATGAAAGAAAAATGTTTTTTTTTCTAAAAAGAAAAAACAAGAGGAAAAGGCAAAAAAGAAAGAATAGAATGTTATCCCTTCTGTCTTTTATTCCTATCTCATAAATCAGCAAGCCAATCCTTGCAGATCAATAATTGTTCAGACTGATCAGGCGCAAATAGATTAATCAATAAAGGTGAATAACTAAAAAGGTAAATAAATCACATCATGTTGACTCCTATTTGCATTTTATATTTGTGTTTTGACCTTTTCTGAGTTTTGTTCAAAAGCTTTACATTGAATTCTAATTAAATGATTAAAAGATAGATAAAGAAAAAAAGAAATTTTAGAAATGAAATACACAAAAAGAATTCATCTTCATTTTGACATTTTAATTTCACATCCGACTTACAAATAATTCTTTTGATTTTTCTGTTTTTTTCCTTTTCCTTTCTGTTTCTTGTTTATTTTAACTTTTTATATTTCTGTCTGAAAATTTAAATCCTTTAATGACATGCTCACCAAAATTCCCCAGAAAATAATTCATCAAAAATAAATGTAACCCCCACAAACTTAGCAGAAAGCAAGAATGTCTAAAAAGAAAAAGAAAAAATAAACTGTTGAATACTGAATTTCTGAATAAGTTTGTGATGCACTGATTGTATTGTGTTTGCTTGCATTGGTTGCCAATTGTAAACTGAAACATTGTATGTGCTTTGGCAAAGATAAAGAATGAAAGGTTCAGGGGAAGAATATATGCAGAAATAGCAAATGAGAATGTCCTGGAACAGAGATGAAGATAATTCTAAGATCAAAATACAGCTTCTGCAAACTATAGTACTATTAAATACTACTTCATCTTTTATTATTTGGGTTGGATGTGTAGCTACTGAAGTAAATATTTTAAGTGTACAATATATAGTTTAAAATTCCAAAGTTTGCACTAATAATTTTTACTACTTATTTCGGGAAAAACTCTCCACAACCATACTTATTTACCTCCCCTGAAGCGGTGTCAGTGATCATGTACTGACTCAGCGTTCTTCACTTCACAAGTAAAAATTTAACTTTCAGATGAACACAACAATTTTATCTTTGAAAATAATGAACACTACAATATTTATCTTACAATAAACACCCTGATGATGACATTGTGCTATGTCAAAAACGCTCAGAATAAATAATATGTATCAGCACAATGATTTTCTCTCACCTTTCAATAACGACACTAAAAAAATTACCCCATGAATATGAAAGGATCCAAATGAAAATAAGTAGACAAAAGCTTTCTAAATTATTCAATGAAACATATCTCAATGAAAACATGTTGCCAATATATATATATATATATATATATATATATATATATATATATATAAATAAAAAGGAGGCATGGTGGAGTAGTGGATAGCAGCTTGGATTGAGGAATTGGAGAGACGAGTTTGAATTTCAGTCAAATCCATTACATTCACTTACATGCTAATATCCTTGGGAAAGATATGAATCCTCTTCTTCGACCAACCCCAGCTATGGGTAAACAGCAGGACAAACTGGGTTCTATAGCCTTGGATGGCAACTGGTCTAGGAGAAAGACAACTGTGAATTCAAAACCTGCGGAGATGTTGTTTGGGGACCTTGTGACACATGATGCCTTCAAAAAGTGTGGTTGGCTCTGCACAAAGCCTTCACCACTATAATCAAATCATATGTGCAGGTGTCTGGCTGTTTGTTACTAGGAACTAAGTTGCTTGACCCTCATATGTAAAAAAAACAGCAGTAGAGTCCAGCATATATATACTGATATATATCAGAGTACTGATTACTGTTGTCTGTTTTGATGAGTTTCATTTAGTTATAAACTAGTTATAATAAAATTATCTATCTACAAATTATTCTAACAAATTATCCTCATCTTTGTTGTTTTTATATCTTTGTTTTACCCAGGGTGCTCTTCAGCTTTCCTCACATCCAATAATCAGCAACAGACTACCTTTTTTTTTTATTATTCATAACTTTTTTTTAAATCAAAACTTTTGCTAATGTTCACTATGACTCTAATTAGAATAATTCACAGAGCTGATCAACAAAAAGGTATGTTGTACTTAGATTTTTTTTTTCTGACTAGTCTGAAAAAATACAGATTATGGTGAAAACATCCATTAATTATCCTGTATTGAAAGTAATGAACTGATGTATACACTTGTAAAACTCATGATATCCAACTACATTAAATCGAGACTTAATGTATTGGCTATATTGTAAAACTGATGACTAGAGTTTATGAGAATTGGCATTCAATGCCAAGCACTGTATGTTGCCATCCCTCACCCTGGCAGTTTTATGATTAGAATGAATAAGACAATTTAGCAGAGGAGTTAGCACACAGGCACTGAGTATTCAACATATGTATATAATTTGAAATCATTTCTGTGTGTGGATTATAATAGTCAGTTTTACATGGATAGATTCACCTGAATAGCTTCTGTTATTAAGATTTTATGCCTTCTGACAAAGTATCATGAACAATGATTTGGTAACATTTTTTCTTTGATTCATCCTGCCTGTAAGCTATGCACTCTCCTGATGAAATTGGTAGTGTTATTTTTCCATAACTTCACTCTCATCTGAATTCGAACTCGAGAATTCAGTTAGTATCAGAGGAGGGGTTTTGGTTTTAAGGTATATGGCTTTCCCAAGTGCTTTAATGCAAATAAACTCAAGTCTGTCTCCAATGACATATTAATAACTGTACCAATTGAACCATCAGATGTTTATCTTTAGGCTAACACGCCTATCACTGAATCCTTAAAATAGTAATGTAAACTATAGAACTATTTTGAGATAAATAGGAATTTGAAAAGTATATATCTGTGTGTAAAATCTGATGCATCTATTAATACTGCTTCTGGTGATAGTAAAGTAAATGTGACAAAAGCTGATAAGAAATTCATTTATAAGAGAGAACACGAGGAGAAGGAAGTGGATCATAATCACTTAAGGATAATGGGGAAGGTTTTAAAAAGAGCTGGAGAAAGACGTGTGATTGCTGTATAGAATCCGTCTGTTATCACATCAACAAAGAAGAAAATGAGATAGATTAAATACCATTACTATTATTAATAATCATGGTAACAATGAAAATACTAGTAATTGATTGAAATGGCACAGCTACTCATATCCGAGGATGCCGGTCTGCTAGGGTGGCTAGCAAATCCCTGTTACAGACACCTGTTCAGGCACATTTGTGTTTGTTCAACACCCACAAAGCACACCTGTGGTCTACACTGCAACTCTGCTGAGAAGACCTTAGTTACAGTTTCTGGGAGAGTGCATGTTATCTAGCACTATCAACACTCTGAACAAAACCAGCATGCTCCAAACCTCGGTCACGATGACTTGTGACTTTGTTCTAGCACAACCATCGATGACTGTCAAGGGTTCCGTGTACCCAATATCATTCACAAGACTTGGTATGGTTTTCATGCACTTTCCAAAGGTGCCACATGCTAAGATCACCTCCTCCAGATCAATAACATCAGAAAGTCACAAATCGACCATGGTAACATTTGAACCTGAGTCAGAAAATGAACATTCTAACCACTCAGACACATGCCCATAATTGATTGAAATAGTGGAAAAGAAAACAAAGTATTAGGTAGGCAAATGTTAAGAGCTAATCCCTAATCCATCTGTGAAACTTGAAATCAAGAAGTGCTGAACTTTTATTTTATTTGGTTAATACAATTAGCAATATAAAGAATTTGATAAAATGAAATGAATAAACTAAATCTGTAAATCTATCAGTTCCTTTATAAATAAATTGCAAAGAAATATAATAAAACCTAAATGAAAGTAAAATTTCTCAAATATATTATTATTCAGATTTCAAATAGTGTTTCATTCCTTTTAATTTCAGTTGCTTTTTATTGCAACTTTCAGACTTCATTTTTTTTGGATGTCAGTAATCAGTACAAAATGGATATAAAGAATAAGCTTCAAGTGAGACTTGCACTCACATAACTTTTTCAAGGGATCTCGTCTTAATGTGACACCTAATTTACCAATCAAGCCACAAGAGGCTTTCCAGCTGCAGTCATTTTGTTGATGAAAGAGAAAATTGAGACCCACTTCAAAAATCAATATGTGTTCTCTGTGTGATCTGGCAAAAAAGAGAATCAGAATCAAGATTGGGTTGACTTTAGTAGACATCAAAATATGGTAATTGATTGCACTTCCCTACCAATGTCAACCAATTGTAACCTTTCTTACCACAGTAAATGGATGACAAGGAGATTTCTTGGTTCTTCATGGGTGAAGAAGATAGTTGTCTGTTGCAAGTTTGAGATACAGATTTTTTTTTACCCTTTTTGATTTACAATCTAGGATTTTTCATTTTTGAATCTGAACTTCCCATTGCTATTTTTTCAGTTATTCAAATCTAACCATGTAACTATTCATTTTTTCTGTAATTGCCTGATATATCACAATCTTCACAATTGAAGAAATGTGAGCTTGAGTCTTTCTGGAGGTTTTTCTTGATTTTTGATCTGCATCACTTATTAATGACTGTAGCATTGGGATGAAAAGCAAGTAAAATAGGATGAAAGAAATATTAATTGAAAATGAATCATAATTGACAATGATTCATCTAAAAAATTTAAAAGAATAATATTACTTTGCAAATATATCTGAGCAATTTTAATAAACAATTAAGAATGTATTTTTGTATGTTTTCATTGTAATATTTTTTATTTTAATTCTATCAAAGAAAACAGGAATTTCTAAAGAAAGGAAAAGCTAAATTTTATAAAAACTGATGTAAAACTCTCATGTCCATCTGAATTGTTGGCTGTGTCAGAATATATTTATTCACATGGTTGGCAAATTTAATAAGTGTTGAAATGCAGGTTGTCTGTTTTCTTTGATTATTTCAAGTTTTGATGAGACCATGGTCAGAGAATCTAATTAGATAACATTTGCTACATAGAATGTATATTTGAATATTTGATTGCGGATGAATAATTTATACATGTACGCACAAATTTATAAAAGATCTTTCAGGCATTCAATACATACAAACATAAATCAAATGTAAATCTATTATTCATGTATATGTGGACACACATACAACCCCACCCCACACACACATAATGTGGGCAATAGACGTGGGGATAGGGAGGTGAATCTCTAATGTAGATAAGGATAGAAGAGATTTAAGTATCAGATCTCACCATCAAGATGTATGTGCTTCTTCTTATATGCAAAATGTTTCCCTTCCTTCAAAGCATATACAACATTTGTATAAAATACATTTTTCCATATATTTCTGTATGTATGAGGTTACATTATACCAAAACAGATGGTGCTAATCAGCCTTAGCAAAGATATCTGCATTAATTTCTCTCAACTAAGTCACACTGACAAGTAATCTTGAGGTTTATTTGTAACCTATACAATGAATTCTGTCTGTCCATCAACATATATGCAGGCTTGAAGTTGTGTGTTGAATTATTTGAGCAAAAATGGATTTACAAATAAAGAAAAGCAAATAGATATTATTTTTTATATTTATTATCTCTCTCTCTCTCTCTCTCTCTCTCTCTCTATATATATATATATATATATATATATATATATATATATATATGAATGCATTTCTTGGCACACATTTACTTTCTGATCATGAGATCCAGGTTCAAATTTCACTGTGGTAAATTTGTCAGGAAGATGACTTCTTGATGTTATTGGCCTGGGAAGGCAATTTCAGCATGTGGCACCAATGGAAAATGCCTAAAAACCATATTACAGTTTGACCCAAACCTTGTAAGTGTAATTGGGTAGATGGAATGGTTTGTCAATGGTTGTGCTAACACAAAGCAACAAGTCATCTTGAGTTTGAGTGCACTGGCCTTGTTCAAAGTGTTGATCATGTCAGATTATGTATTCTCTCCCAGAAATTGTAAATAAGAACAGTTCAGCAGTTACAGTATAAACCACAGATGGACCCTCTGGGTGTTGAACATACACAAATATGCCTGAGCAGGCATTTGTAATAGGGATTAGCTCTCTGCTCTATCAGAGGCATACTCAGAAATATATATATATATATATATACATATATATATATATACACAGATTCTGTTTATCCAGTTTCACTCTAAAGGCTTGGGACAATTCGTGTTAAGGTTTTCAGGCAATTTCCAATGGTGCCACAGGCTGGGATCACTTACCCAAGCCAATAATATCAAAATGTCATCTTCCTGACAAATCAGCTATGGTATGATTCAAACCTAGTCCAGAAGCAAATGTTCTAACCACTCATTCACTATTTACCCCAGCTATGGGTTAAACAGTATGGTAGACAGAGCTCTCTATCCTTGGTTGATAACTAGTCCAGGAGAAGGACACCACTGAATTCAAAGGTTAACGAAGACTGTTTGAGGCCTTCATGGAATATTATATGTACCAGTTTAGTGTATTACGTTTACATTCTTATATATATATATATATATATATATATAAATATATATGTGTGTGTGTGTGTGTGTAAATACTCAAGGTGTCCTACTGGGCCCTATTTGTAACATACTTGTCGCCAACACAAATATAATAGCATCATCTACATGTAAAAAAGGCTAAAAATAATGGAAGCCTTATTAATAAGACCAAAAAACAAAACTCAATAATATCAACGATGAACATGGACACAATATCTTGACAGTGTTTTGAAAATGAAAACATTATATAAATACATACAGACAACAATCTATTTCTAGTTAACAGTTAATATATCTAAACCTTGAAAATAGCTAAATGTATAGCCGAAAGTGCTCAGAAAGAAAGAACAATTGGACAGTCTTTATATAATTTATCCTCCAAAAAGAAAAAAATTATAAGACCACATGAGAAATTGTGTAAAAACTAAATCAAAGCACCTTGTCTTTCATATTCAATGAAACATGCATGAAAGAAAGAGTGGTGCCTAAATACACACACACATGTATGTATATGTATACATATATATATATATATATAGAGAGAGAGAGAGAAACACACTACCCCAATATACCTGAATAAAAAAAATCAAATTAATTATCTATTGTAAAAAATTTAAGACAGTTAACCTTATCCTCAAAAATAACAACACCCCAGCTAAGTCAAAATTACAAAGAACGAACATTATTTATGAACTGTGTTCCTGATCAAACCAAACTCATAAATAATTACATCGGTTACACAACTACATGCTTATCCAGATGCGTTACGTTATACCTATTTGACCACAGCTCCATTTAAACACACACACAAACTTACCAGACTCCATTAGAAACATACTAGTTTGAAAACAAATATATTAACTGCATCCACCTGTAAAAAAAAGATTAAAAATAATGGAAGCTTTAATAATAAAAAAGAAAAAGCCAGCTCTTAACAATATTAACTACGAACAAGGCCAAATTGTGCTAACCGTATTTGGAAATTAAAACCTCCCTACTACACACTAAGACATACACGTAATGCACACACTCAATTAAGCTGAAAAATTGAATCATCCTTGATAATGGCTAAAGGTATAGCCAAAAGTGCTCGGAACTACAAAACATTTGAACAGTTTTTACACACTCTTTGTCCAGAAAAGAAAGCTCTTCTTTGAACACAAGAAAAATTAAATAAACAGCTTAACTGTAGTACCTTGTCTGTTGTTTTTAATGAAACATGCATAAATGAAGGATTGCTGCCTAAATATAAAACTATATATATATATATTCATACAATGAGTTTTACAACAATATGTAAATAACTGAAATACTATCTTCAGATTTTATTCACCGTTCTCTGGTTAGATTAGCATCAGCTTCTTCAACTATTTTCTTTGCAATTCAGTCTACTGGCTTATTAATAATTGTTGCTAATTATTAATGTAAACACCACAAAGAAAAAAGATGTGTAAGTTTAGTGAAGAAAGACATGGAAACTGATTTCTTAATAGTAATGATTAGTGAGGAAAATAGAGCTACATTTGATGGCCTGAATAGAGCTAAGCTAAAGGTTGGGTCCTTCATGGAAGTCGTCAGCCATTATGACTTAGAGGCTGACAGATATTGAGGTGGAGCAAAGTATCGTAGGCAACAAAATAATCACTTCAGAGTTGATGATGATTTTAAGATAAATACAGAAATGCATTGTAAATTCTTGGACAAGATGTGGAACAAGTCACAACCATGAAGTTTTTATTTACAGACTATACTCATGCAAAATAATACTCCTTTACACACTGCAAAGCTAACTATTGCCAAAAAAGTTTAAAAATTAATAAAATCTGACAACCCCCAACAAGTAATTATCTATATTTTTCATAAAGAAAGATATTGCAAGTTGAAACTTGGGCTATATATTATTCTTATAATATATATATATATATATATATATATATATATATATATATATAAAGATAAAAAACAATAGAAAAACTGTATTATTAGCCAATGTGTTTCATCCAATGTGGACTTTTTCGAGGCAAAAACGAAATGAATTTATTAAAAAAACAAACTATTAACAACAAAACAAAATGTCCTTAGCCACTGGAAGAATTTAGAAAATGCTATTGTATTCACATTGTCAACTGAAAATGACATCAAGTACTGTCACATGTGGAAATATTGTTTTTATTGTTGTATTGACAGATTCAAAATTTTCTTTTGATTTCTTGATACAGTTGTGTGTGCTTGCTTGGGAGAGTAGTAATTCTGTTAGGAAATGTGATATTGAGAAAAAACTTGGGAGTAGATTAGTATTTGGATAATATTCAATGGCAGCACTCTCGATATATGTATATAATAAAATATAGTTTTAAGTTATGCTATATTTATGGGTTAAAGTGCACAATATCAGGAATAGAGTGCATGTAAATATAAAATTTGCTACACAAACTAAATAAAATAATTGATGGAAATGATACAGGATGCTACAGGGATGATGGTTTCATAATCTTAAGAAACTGTAACAAACAAAACACATACACAGACAAAACTAGAAAAACAATCAAAATATGGGGTTTGACATAAACATAAAAACTAACCTAAACAAAGTAGATATTCTACATGCCATCGTCAGCCTAAGAAAAGTACATATAAACCATACAGAAAAACCAATGAAAACGACTGTATATACGTACATCTTCCAACCACCAGCCATCAATAATCAAGGTGATACCTCAATCAATTACCCACAGGCTTTATGACAATTCTTCCAATGAAACCATATTCAATGAAGCTAAGAAAGACTATGAAACAGCCGTAAAATATAGTGAATTCCCAGTAAAATTGACATACACACTATGCAGCACACAAAAAAAGCAAACCGGAAGAAAAACATCATATGATTCAACCCACCCTACAACAAAAATGTAAAATCAAATGTTGGAAAAATATTAATTAAACTCATATACAAACATTTCCCCACATCAAGCACTCTCCACAAGATATTCAATAAAAAGAGTGAAAACCAGAGTGTAAATAATAAAATCAGAGTGAAAATAATAAAAAAGCACAGCAGGAAAACAATCAATAAACCACCTGAACAAATTAAACTGTGTAACAGCAGAATAAAGAATGGATGTCCCTTAAATGGCAACTGCTTGCCGAACAATGTAATATACTAAGCCACTGTAAAACCAGCAGATAACAAAGAAAAAATATACATATGAGTAACTGAAGGACCTTGGAAACAAAGAAACTATGCACACAAAACTTCATTTGTAAACAGTAAATACATGAACAGCACAATGCATTTTGAATATATCAGGGAGTTTAAAAACAAAAAATACTCACACCAGAAATGTCATGGAAAATAAGGCAAAGAACATCAGACTACAACAATCAATCCAAAAAACTGTAAACTCTGCCTGGAGGAAAAAATAGCTATAATTACCTTCTCAAACCAAAACAAATTACTAAATAAACAGTCAGAACTCATCTCAAAATAAAGACACAAAAACAAATTTTGACTAACTTATTTAAAAATTGAAAGTGAACAAGAATATATGAAAATGAATAAAATAAAATGAATGATCAAATATAAATTAATACAAACAAAAAAGAAATAAACTAATATTGAACCAATTAACAAACCACAGCCATCAAAATAACTGTTAGAATAATACAATAGAATACCTACAATGCATCACTGACCTGGATATATAAAAAGTCAAGCAAAAATATAATACACATGGTCTGACTATCATGTTTAGCATGAAACAGACTTTCACCTATGGGTGTTGACTTCAGTGACTAATTTATATTTATATAATGCTTTATATATATATATATATATATATATATATATATATATATATATATATATATATATACATACATATATATATATATATATATATATATATATATATATATATATATATATATATATTGCTCTAATTAGTGTATTGACCACTTTTACATTTTAACTTAAGTTACTCTGTCAGTGTATTTTCTTTTTGGCTAGACATTGTGGTGCTGATTGATTATTTTCAAGTGACACAGTTGTTGTTAGTCTTTTCTTTTTTTATTGAATTTTTTTCTCTGATATTGGTTTCTTTAATATTTTTTATTTACAAATTGTATTATCAGTATTTTTGTCATTATTTTCCCTATACGTTGTACTTTTTCCATTATTATAGAATTTTTGTTCTCTTTCTGGGGAGGGTGAAAAACGTAAACTTTTGTTCAACTTACATATATGTGCTACTCCTGACTCCTCGATATCCTTTGAGTCTTTCTTTATACTCAGGCATTTTTGGCAGTCTTCTGATAATTTTTGTAGTGTTAATCCAGGCTCATTTTGCAGTTTTGAAAGCATTCTTTTGTGCATTTCACTATCCTTAGCTGAGACTAACCCTTGTACAAAAATAAGACACTTGAAATTGTCCGGAGTTAATTCTGCCAACTTGAAGTCATTGCAATGTTTGTTCATGATTGTGGCGAATGTGGAGTAGTCCTCCTTTTCGTCCTTTACGAGGTTAAGATATTTCCACCTTTTGTGAAATATTGATGTCTTTGGACTGAAAAGCTCTGTAAGACATGTAACTGCTTCGTCAAACGTTAAATCATTTGTCTTTTTTAGCAAGATGTAATCCACAAATTTTGTGTATTCCTCTGTTCCTAATTTTCTGAGTAATAGACGTAGCTTCTTAGCTTCCATCCAGTTTTGATAATCGATGTTGAAGATGTCTTCATGACATCTGAAATAGTCCCCAAAATGTTTATCCTCTTCTAGAGAGTAATTGAATGTTTCTATCGTATTCCACACTGCGTCTTAGGAAAAAGTCGCCTCTTTTTCAATATTTTGTTGCTTGTTACCCGCTACCTTTAATATTAGTTCCTGGAGTTGCATTTGTCTTTCTTGATTTTCCTTCTGCGTTTGTAGTAATTGTTTTTGCCATTCTTCATTTTCCTTCTGCGTTTGTAGTAATTGTTTTTGCCACTTCTCTTCCATTCTTTCTTGGAGTTGTAATTGCTGTTCATCTTGGTATTTTACAAGTTCTACTAAAATACTTTTAAAATCCTCCATAATAAGAGTCTTACAAAAAACTTGCTTTTCCATATTTTAATCCTCGTAAATCTTTTGTCGGCAAGTTGTTGTGGACACTGGCATAGGGCAAAATATTTTTTTTGTGTGGGTCCAAAGTCCTCGTCAAAAAGTTGTTGTGATCGACAAGAGAGAAAATTTTTTTTTTTTTCCTTCCCATGTGAATTCGAATTCCTTGTCGCCAAGTTGATTCCGGGATGAAATTCGGTACCAAATAATAACAAACGCCAAGAATGAATATAGGAAAATAAATGTATTAACGTAATAATACCAACTGGTAATACAGGTTAGTAGTTCCAGGAATGCGGGGTTAGTAGAAAAATATATATATATATATAGTCTTTGATATCGACATATTGCAGTATGACTTTTTACTGAGTCTACGTGCTCGTTTACTGTGACTCTTGCTGCTACGTTCATACGCTCGTTCCTTTCGACGTTTGGCTATGTTCGACCTCTCTCTCTGTCTGTCTCTCAGGTATCCACTAGTATCCAGTAGTATATGTATACCCTGGGTGAGTCCATTTGTGTAAAAAGGGGAAGACCCCTCAACATATATATATATATATATATATATATATATATATTATTATTATTCTTATTATATATATACATATATATTATTATTCTTATATATATATATATTATTCTTATTATATGTGTGTATATATATATATATATATATATATATATATATATATATATATTATTCTTATTATATGTATATATATATATATATATATATTATTCTTATTATATGTATATATATATATATATATATATTATTCTTATATGTATATATATATAAATATATATATTATTCTTATTATATATATATATATATTATTCTTCTTATATGTATATATATATATATATATATTATTCTTATTATATGTATATATTTTCTATATATATATTATTCTTATTATACGTATATATATATATATTATATGTATATATATATATTATTATTCTTATATGTATATATATATATATATATATGTATATATATATTATTATTCTTATATGTATATATGTATATATATATTATTATTCTTATATGTATATATGTATATATATATATTATTCTTATATGTATATATATATTATTATTCTTATATGTATATATGTATAATTATTCTTATATGTATATATATATATATATATATATATATATTATTATTCTTATATGTATATATATATATATTCTTATATGTATATATGTATATATATATTATTATTCTTATATGTATATATGTATATATATATTATTATTCTTATATGTATATATATATATGTATATATATATTATTCTTATATGTATATATATATATGTATATATATATTATTATTCTTATATGTATATATATATATGTATATTATTATTCTTATATGTATATATATATGTATATTATTATTCTTATATGTATATATATATATATATATTATTATTCTTATATGTATATATATATATATATATTATTATTCTTATATGTATATATATATATATATATTATTATTCTTATATATATATATATATATATATATATTATTCTTATATATATATATATATATATATATTATTATTATATGTGTATGTATATATATATTATTCTTATTATATATGTAAATATATATGTTATTCTATAGATCATATATAGGATTGTTTGTAACTATTCATAATTGGTATACATTTAAATAAAAAATTAGTCTATTAGAAGTCCAAAAATTCGACAATTTCAAATGCCCTTTTACTGTTGCAAAAGATATTGTGTTAATGTTTCTTACGATAGCTTTCAATATTTTGATTCTTTCTAACAATGAATGTTGTATAATATTTTAGTATTATCTACTTGCATTTGTGATAAATGATCAATCTTAGGTATTTATTGCAGTCATTAAGAGAATTACATTTTTAATGTTTTTTTTCATTTAATTTATAGTCTGGGTGCATCTGATTACAATAGAATAAGTTAATGATGGTTTTATTTTTGTTTATATCAGTATGGTTGTTTGTTATTTTTTGTAGAATTCCTTATGACTGATTTTATTTTATTGTTAGCAACATGGTTTGGGTAACTATTGTTATTAAGTATTTTATCCATCCCATTATAAAAGAGTAATGTGCAAAGAAGAAATTTAACACACTTAATTATGTTCTTTATAACAGCTATTTTATATTTATGAGGACATTAAATTTGTTAATTAAGTAGACAATAATTTATGCTTGTGAGTTTTTTATATAATATAGTACTAAAATTGTGCCCATTGGTCTGCTAAAACATTGAGGAATTCTGTTATTAATAAATAACATGTTGAACAGTTTTCCTCCAAAATGCCTTTACAGTTTTTTGTTAATTTAAATATTTTTTTAATTGGTATCACCTCATGCAAGCCACTAAAACACAAGGGGTTACGGGGTGTGAAAGAATTAGAAACAGAAACATTAATAATGAATGGAAAGAGAAAAGAGAAATCGGGAGGACAATAAATAGCAATTGACATTGCAATTCATTTTTTCAGATTAAAGTTGGCTAGAAAGCATGGAACTGGAAGGGACAAACAAGAAGTACAAGAAAAGAAGAAACTGTTAGCATAGAACTTATGGTTACATCAGCCAACTTAACTGTAAATTGATGAGATCTTGACACTAGTATGGTACTGTGCTTAAATTCAAAAAATCTAGGTACCAAAATGAAGAGCTTATCCAAACAATTACCATGAAAGTATTTATAGAAAAGGCACAGAGAGCCAACCTAACAACAGTGGGAAAGTGACTGAAGCCGTGCCACCAGATCAGGACCAATAATATTGTTTACTCTTCTTTGGATTTTATCAAGGAGCTGAAAGGGAAGGGACACCAGACCATATGTGGCAGCAATATTCTAAGCATGGGTGAATGGTAGACTTATATATATGTAAGATAGATTCTGGTTAAAAAAATTGTCTCACACAAGACAGCAAAGCAACTTTCTTAACAGATGACCTAGCAATGGATTCAATATAGTCTTTCCACTTCATGTTTTCTGGGAACATTAGCTCGAGAAAGTTCAATGAGTCACTGTCCTGGGGGTTAGCATTAGCAATGCTGATGGAAGGCAGAGAGGGGTCTCTCTCAGATGATTAATGGAAAGAAGTTTAGTTTCAGATGCATTAAAATTAATAAACCATCGTTTGACCCATATGGGCTTAAGGTAGTTTTGGACATCAGCTGCCATTTTGAACTTGTCAGACTGATCAGCCTTACTATCAAAGCAGGAGTAAATGGCTGCATCATCACTGCAGATGCCAAGGTGGGAGCTGATGTCATCAGGAAGGTCACTAATGATAATTAAAAAAAAGAGTAGAACCAAGGATGGAGCCTAGGGAGACACCCGCATTAATACGAAAGAGCCATTCAAGATAACTTTCATTTCATGATTTGATAGGAAAGACTGAATCAGTTCAAAAATGTGTCCAGAGACATCATAACTTTTCAGTTTTTGGAGAAAACCTGTATGCCAGACCCTGTCAAAGGCTTTCGAGATATCCAATGCTACAGCCTGGGTTTCACTTTTTTTTATTTAGTGCATGATAGACTCTTTCCACAATTATCATCAGCACATCAGCAGTTGATCTGGAGAAATGAAAGCCATATTGCTTGTCTGAAAAAAGGCCCTGTGGTGAGAGATGATGAACCAATTCATTGGGGCCTCTAGCAGTTTCCAAAAAAGACGTAGGAAGCTAATAGGCTGATAGATGGAAAGGTCAGATGTTTCATCAGGGTTCTTAAAATCTGGAACAACAGATGATGACTTCCAGCAATCAAGAAATCAGGAGGCAGTGAGGCATTTATTATACAGTTCAGAGAGAACAGTAGCCAGTTTGGGATTGCACTTTTATTACAAGGATACCATCGGATCAACATGCTTTGTGGGGATCAAGGTTAGAGATGATAGCAGAAACCAATTAAAGGGATAATATGCATATCACTCAAAAGAGACTTGGTTCTAAGTGGGAAGTAAGGCAGGGATACACCAGATGAGTTAAGAGTAAAGTTTAAGGAGAATTTATAGGCAAAGCATTCAGTTTTATCAGAAGAGGATGATAACACCTCAAATTGATTGAAGCGGGGAGGAATAGAGAACTTATACTTAATACCCTATTACAGATCTACCATTAATCACAAGAGCCAAAGGTGTTAGAGGCTATGTGGTGCCTCATTCTCTAGCTGCTCACTGGTACTGATAATAGTGCTTAACCCAGTCAGTCAAAGAGGCAGTGTTTGGTGTGCTGTCTCTGCAGAAAGAAAGTAAATGGCTGCCCTGATAGAACAGAGCTGCTGTGAACCCAGGGATGTCTGGAAGAAAAAATTTTATGAAGAAAATGCCTACCATGGAATAATCGGGATGGTAAGCTGAGCGGTGTTGGCTGTGTTACCTATGCAAATGATTCCTTTTGCTCATCAACCACTAAAGTTTTAGGCTACATAAAAGCAGGCACATTTTTTGAAAAGTGGCAGTCTGGCATTGCTCCATTTTGACTGTATAATGGGATTGCCATGTGTTACCAAGGATTTCTTTACATCTTACCTAGTGTCAAGCGTTATTTCCGGTGTCTCAGCTGTGTTTGGATTGTACATGTGGTATTCCCATGTGGAAGTCTTGTTCATGCCTTGCTCATTGTGTTCCAGTCTTTGACTCCTTTATTATTTGATTCCAATGCTGTTGATTTTTCTGTCCCTCCTTGTTGGCAGATATCCAACCAATAAGAAGAAAATCCTTCAAGTTATGGCAATATTAGCTTATTTGAGTGTAGCATACGAAAGAAATTGGTAGTGGAATTCATGCTAAATATATTTGGTAAGTACAGTAGGTTAGTCTAAAGTTTTAGGTAACTGATATATAGGTATAGGTATTTATGAAATTATTGAATGTAGTGGTTTACCAGGTTTATATTTTTTATATTGCCTTAGAAAGAGTAAGGTTAATAATTCATTCTCAGGTGCCATCATATTTTATGACTCTTAATGGACTAATTTTTTAAAATTGATGTAGTTAGAAACTTTACTACATATGACATGATTATTAAAGATACATATATATTTAAATTAGAAATTTAGTGTCTCTAAAAATACCAGCTAATATAAACATTTCTCTATGGCACTGATAACATGAATTTTCCTAGAAAATTACTAGAGATGATCAAAAATACTTCATACCTTATAAATTTTGGATAGTTTCTCCATAAATTTGATTTGGCTGTGCAAATTGGAAGAATGTAATAAAGAAGATTAAACAGATAGACATTATTACTTGATTTTAATAAAATTTGTTTGGTTATATATATTACACAACATCTAAAAACACATTCCCGTCCATCTTCCCAATAGGAAAAGATTTGTTGACAAAACTAATATACTATACCACGAAAATAATAAACAAAAACTTCTAATTCTTAAGGCCCTATATATCAAAAGCAGCCTGCCAACACTCAAAAAAATTTATTACAAGTGTAGCAGAAACATTTTGAAGTGCATATAACTAAAATATTTAATACCATTTTGCATTTTTACCAATTTCCGACTCCCTTATATTGAAACAGCTACTCTATTCTATAGCTACAAATGATAAATTAAAAATCTTAAAATAATTATAACAGAGCACGTCCATGTGTGTTTTTTTTTAAAATGACCATCACAATGAAATGCAGATTTTATCACAGTTACAATGTTTGTCTTTGTAATTCACTCCTGAGGATGACTTACGAGGAGATTGAAAGTACTTGGATAGAAAAAAACTATGGCTCCTTCCTTGATGATTTCATCTTAACATCAAGAAATTATTAGAGAACTGGAAAGGACCATTATAAAAATAGACATAATATGTCTATATCATTCAATGAAACATGTTTGAATATATATTTATATACACACTTATATAGACAGATTTCAAAGAAAGTGTGTGATCTGTGAACATACACTGTTTTGAATTTCTTTGATTAGATATGTGTTTTGCTTTGTGGTGCTTCAGGTTGTGCACATTCGCTCTCTGGAATTAGCCTGGCATATAAATCATTTTGGAATTAAAAGGAAAAGTTTAAAAAATAGTCAGAGGGGAATTCTTGCCTTTTTCTGATTATCAATCACCTTGACTTGGAACAGAGGTGAGAAAAATGGACTTTGATATATTGCTTGTTCATTATGCCATTAACATACATAAATAAATAGATAAAGAAAATAAGATAGAAAAAGGAAAATCGATCTTTCCCTTTTCCATAGACATGCATAGATGCAACAGATGAATGGGAAAGTTATACATATGCTTATATGTATGCATGTAAACCTACATGCATGCATATGTATATATATATATATATATATATATATATATATATATATATATATATGTGTGTGTGTGTATATATATATATATATATATATATATATATATATATATATATATATATATATGTGCATATACACATGTGCAGGTGTACACATTCGCACACGTATATCTTTTTCATTTAATGCATAAATATGTGAGAAAGAGATTTCCTATCTTCCTCTCTCTGTGTGCATATGTGTGTTTGAATTCACATTGATTGAAGAAGCCATATTGACAAACAGTTATAATAGGAAGCTATACATGCAGAAACTTATGTGGAAGGCGTTGGATGTAGAAGTCATAATCGCAAGTAGATCAAAATAAATACACAGCTCAAGAGATTGAGACATATAGATAGATTGCCAACCATGTTGGTAAATATTGAAATATTGAAGAGAATGAGAAGAAATAAGGCTGAAGAACCGTTGAAAAGTCAAAGGAAAGTAGAACCTGAATAAAAATGAGGAAATGATGGAAGGAAAGAAGCAATTTATCGGCTCTTTTTTGAAAACTGATTGATGATGTGATGCAGTTAGTTGACTTCATCATCTTCATCATGATTTACATTTTTTCTTCTTTCATTTCAATATTTTACTCTTTTTTTTTTTTTCTCCTCTGGCTATTTTGTCTTACATTTTATATTTTTTCCTTTCGTTATTTCTCTTTATCAGCTTCTAGCATCTTTGTTTTTTTGTAATTATCATCAGTATTATAAGTAATAATTTTGTTCAGAAATCTCTTCCTCACCAACTCATATAATTATAGGCCATCAAAACTTCTCTTTGACATCATGAAATATTCACAAATTTTGCTGTTCATATTAATTAACTTTTTCTTTTATTTTACTCACCAAAAATAGAATGAATATTCATACGCCGAACATTTTACACACTCTAAAATGAATACACATACCTATATACATGTGCATGTTGACATATTACTCGTCATGATGTCTGTCAGTTTCATACTTTAAAAGATTCAGATCCTATGTTACTTCTCCTTGAGTGGGCTCTATATATAGGCCACTGCAGACTTATAGGAATTAGGGATAGGACAAAAATAAGTTTTTCTCAGTTTTTTTGGTTTTAAGGCTAATATTTTAGATTATTTATAGTTCAAACCTTTAGTTTATTTTATTTGGATTTTATTTATTTATTGATATATTTTCTTTGGTTAGCATAAAATGCTTTGACCAATTCCATAACATAGAAGACATGTACAACTGCATTAACCTAACTTGATATTAAAGATTTCTATCCATCCAACACTGAATCTATATTAGATAAGGCCCTCTTCCTAGCAAAGAAATACACAAAAAGTTAACAAATTAGCTAAAAATGATAAACTACTACAAATTATTACTATTCGATAACAAAACAGCATCGTCAAAGAATGGCAGAGAAGAAACATTTGATGAGCAGCTATGACAGAGCAGAAACCTGCAAACTGGTCAGAATATGCATATTACATACACTGGTCTGTACTGAGACAATTGGCTCATAATCTGAAGCAGCTACAACAGACAAAAGCAAATAAAAATGGAAAATGATTTATAAAAATTTTCAAAGAAATAGGATTCAAATTTTACATCAAACGAACTTAAAAAGGTATATTTCTTAGATGTTACTTTCAACCTCTATAAAGCTATATATCAACTGGTTGGAAAGCCAAACAACAACATACAGACTTCCTCCAACTATCTCCCCAAAATTATCAATTAAATTCACAATCCATCAGCTTCCAATTATCCAAAACCTTGTCAAATAAAGAATTTTCAACAAACCTGAAAACAATTATGAAACAGCACTAAAAAGTAATAATGTAAAAATAACGTTCACACCAAACAGAAGAATTACTACAGTAAAAGAATAATTTTATTCAACCTAACATACAATAAAATGTAAAAAATCTGTGTGTGTGTAAAACATTCCTCGAGTTTATTGGCAAACATTTACTTAAATCAAGCAAACTTTACAAAATATTCAAGAAAGATATTATTAAACTCAAGTATAGCTGTAGTGAAGATGTGTTACAAATCATAAAAAAAACACCAAAAAATCACCAAAACATCACAAAGCCCCACAACACCCAGCTGTAACTCTAGAACAAATTCTGAATGAAGACTAAATGGTAAATGCCTACAATCTAATGTAATATATCAAGCTACTGTATGATTCAAACCAGGAAAAATGTATATAGGAATAATAGAAAGTCTCAGGAAACAGAAAAACAGCACCAGCTTACAACAACATTCAAAACAATATAACCTTTGCCTATAGGAGAAAACATCAATAATCACCTTGTCTGAACAATATCCTTCACAAGGAAAGTGGTTTCCTGTGTTGTGCCAGAATGTTTTTCTTGTCTGAGTCCATCCTTCAAATCTATAAATCAACCATTCACCCTTGCATGAAATACTGCTGCCATATATGGTCTTGTTCCCCTGCTGGGTGTAAGATGAATGGAGGCATGGAGTGGTAAGATGAATGGAGGCCATCACTAGTAATCACTCCAAACACCTTCATAATTACCATTAGATTCATCCAACTCTTTCTGAATCGTCTGCACTGTTCTTAGATTGACACTCAAACACTCTGAAATGTTTGTATTGGAGCTTCCAATCTGAATGTCAAGCAGTACAGTGTGCCATTTCTAAATTTATGGCTGAGTGAATTGAGTCATGGTGTTCTTTTTCTCACAGATGGTGCCCAACTGATCCTACTATACTGTGCAGTTGACAAAATCAAAGATAAACACTATGCATGCATAAAATTAAAAATATAAAATGGCGACAATTTACCCATCGCACTGTGTGTGTGTGTTCGTGCACACACACACACACACATATATATATATATATATAAAGTAACAATTTATACAAAGAATTAATAGAAATGTTAATGTGATTAATGGCAAAATCTCTTCACTAAGAGGACATTAACTTACTGTCAATTCCTTGATAATAAGATCCTTATATTTGAGTTTTTGTCAAATGGAAGACACATGCCAAATACTTTTGACTTTCAAATTGTCATCTTCAGGATGCAATTTTCCCATAGATAAGCAATCACTAAGACAAAATATGTGTAGACCAAAAGATGTTTTATTTTTTTAAATTATGCTATTTAATGACAGTTGAATATATGTTTTGGTGCGTGTGATGCCACAGTGCTAGGGTTCTTGTTCAAATTGATCAAGCAAGAAGTATAGACTGACTGTTATGTAATTAAAATGTTAATGAAAATATTAAGTTAATGCAATGTTGGTACTGTCCATACAGGGATTAGTTTTTTATTTTAAAAAAAAATATTTAGCACTTAAAATAAAGGGATTATAACCATCAAGTTATTTCTTTTGTTTGATAAGCTAGGGTTATTTAAACATTTTATGATAACTAATTTTTCAACAACAAGGTATAAATTACATGCATATACATATATATATATATATATATATATATATATATATATATAATATGTGTGTGTGTGTGTGGTAAAAAATAACAGGGAGATACTGATATGTAATACCATGTGTGCACATGGATGACAGTTAGCTAGCCATGCACAGCAGGTGAGTTGAATGGCAGGGAGTAACGGGATCAGATGTATGGATGATCCACTCAGTGATTGCATCATCGAAGAACAATATGGGCAGAGGGAGTCAAACCTGTGGAAATTCACTGACAGATGTTGGTGAGTATGGAGCACATACTATGGATCAATGAAAGGTGTACATGTTGGTAGAACACTTTAAAATTGGGAAGAAAATTGTAATGGACAAAATCTTATCTGTCCATCAAGATCATACACAGAATAACATATCCTGAAGGTGGATGCCTTGATCAGGCATAACCAAATCATGTTGGCAGAAATGCTAGTAATTGTGGGCCTCTGCTATAGATCTACACAAGCCATAGTGTGTGATGACTTAGGCTATCATGAAATGGTGAAGACATGGCTTTGTGAGCAACTGGAATGAGTGAAGAAGCTCACTGAATATCAGAAGTTATCAGGGAGACTGTCAAAATGTAACACGTAGAATAATCAGTAGAAATAAATGTGTTGTATGGAAATTGCCTTTACTTTTTGATTCACCCTATTAGGTCTATCTGAAAAGTAACAATTTATTTCAATTTCAAACTACATGGTTTCCTCTTCAAAGTAACCCCCTTTAGTCTAATTCACTTTTTCATCCTTCATGGCTATGCTTCTATATACTACTGGAAGGATTCTTCTTGGATGCACCTCAGCTTTGTCGTTACAGCTCCCTTGAAGGTCTCTACACCTTCAAAACTCGTCCCCTTGATGCTCCTTTTGAGCTTGGGAAAAAGACAAAAGTCACACAGATCAAGATCAGGTGAATAGGAATTTCTTCCTGTAAGGCAATCTTCTTCTCAGCTAAAAACTGCTGGATGCTCAGGGTGTTGCTGAACAGGTGCATTGTTGTGGTGAAGCAACCATGATTTTCCCTGCCACAACTCTTGCCTCCTCTCACACACTGAGCAAAACAAGCACCACAGGATCTCTTTGTAGACTTGCTGATTTCATCATTTGGCTTTGTGGCAAGAAGTCACTGGTGACAATGCCTCTCACATCAAAGAAAGTGATCAGTCCTGTTACTTTTCAGACAGACCTTGTATATGTGTGTGTGTGTGTGTGTGACTTTAATCATGAGTTTATAAGAATTTGTGAAAAAGTTCTATTTTAAATATGATTTGAGCCATGGGATCAAAGCAAGCTTAACCAAGAACTCAAAAGATTTGTCTTGAAAGGCTGCAGAAAAACAAAGATGAGAGTTTCTCTTAACAGCAAATGTCTTCATTGAAATGGAAATGAATAGTTTAATATCCTTCTTGACTCTTGACAAAAATTGTGATGGAGTCGATAGATAAGGATTTACATTCACTGGTAAAAGTTTTTTTTTTTAAAGGTTATGGATATTTATGTTAGATAGATTTTTAATTTTAAAAGAATAAATGAATTTTTTTATCTGTGATGTTATAGAATCTTATCTTTTTTCTAACTATTTTTCCTTTTATGAAGATAAATCAAGGTTTTAAAAATATTATTATTTAGATAATTTGGCAAATTAATAGTAAATGATAAATTATGTAGGTTTTAGTATTTTGTTGAAGAAAAAATGTTTTATTTCAACCCTAATGTACTGTATGAATTTATTTTAACTTTTGCTCTAAGATTTCTTTTGTTTTCTCTGCTACTCTGTAAACCTCTGTCTGTTGAGCCTTTTATAGGGTGGGGCTTATTATAAAAGAAAAAGGCAAAAATCACTTTGAAAAGGAGATCAATAAGTCTGGAGCCTGACAGAGGTGAATTTTGACCTGACATTTTCTATGTCATTATTGGTGAGGTGTTGGGTTAAAGGAATTAAAAAGGAATGAGATTATGTTGGAAATAAATGCTTTTTTCATCATTAGGCTACTAACTTATTGATGTACATAAAAACACCATATTGTTATTTTCCAGTGTAGAATGATGCAACTTTTATTATCAGCCACTATGATTCTCAGATAAACATCAATTCAGTGACTTAATTGGATTCTAGTGGGAATAATATTTACTCTGACATAAGTCTGTCCTAAGAATACAGAATTAAAACTATATCATAAGATATAAGTGCATATTTAAGTGAAATCCATAAAAAAGACTTCAGCTATGTCAGAGCTATATATAAAACTCAGTTGCAATCTCTTTTCATATAATCAGGAATCAAACAGATTGTTCCATGATCAGCAAACTTGAATTTTATTGCAAATCTGAAAATAACTTTCAATACTGTTATCCAGGGAATAGTTACACATTATTCCCATCATGCATTTGAAATTGTATTTTTTAACATTTTAATTCAGTTGTTTTCATGTTGTCCATAATGATTTGAAAAGTACAAGAAAGCACTGTGAAATAAACACAAGTTAAAAGAAAAAAACGAAAACTATTTTCAGATGAAACTGCAAATATCTTTTATTATTTTTATACAATTCCACATTTGTTTCAAATTTATCCAAATATTGAGTATGGATAAGCATATTTTTCTTGTTTGTTTTGTATTTTGAATTTGATATTCAGTCGTTTTAGCTTATTTTTTTTCTTAAAATCTGTGCATGACTGACTGATCAATTAGAGACTGCAATCAACTGATGCTTTTCATTAGACATGGTCTATTTTAGGTGCTACCATCTTATTCTGTGACTTGTGTTTCTGAGTCTTTCAATGAATATTTCAATAAAGAAGAATCCAAGAGGCATTGTTTTTACTGGAACCCTACCTAATTGGCCAGCCATTTGAAATTTGGACATTTCAAGCAATTATTCATCCTGTTTTTGTTTCTTTCATTTTTTAGGTTTTCTTAAGAATTTGAAATTTTAAAAAAGTGTGAAATGAAAAAAACAACTGAACATAAGATAAAACAATATAAAAAATCTACTTGGAAATTATATCTTTTATTAGTACATATTCTTTCCAAAGAACTTTTAATAATCATTCTCTGTTTTCTTTTACCTAACTGTATTGAATGACTTGACCTTGATTATCAACTCTTTTTGTAAATCAAGGGTTTAAGTCATATCAAATATATTTTATGCTATGATTTCTCATTCAATATATTATAGGACAGATCTGTTAAATATAACCAGTATAATAAAACCAAAAATGTTTTAAACATTTCCAAGTTCCATTAATAATCATGTTATAATATTCTTACATACTGATACCCACATGCATATATACACAATTCAAGTATAGGATTCCAATAACCAAAAAATACTATTCTTAAGAGTGCTTAGTACAGAGTAGAGCAAATATAATTTATTTGAAAATTATAACATAAATATGTTATAAAATCTCTACAAAAATAGCCATTTTGTTTCAACACTTCTGGTGTCATATCAAGTGATGGTGTTGAATGTAGAATAAAAAGTTTTAAAAGGTTCAAATCGACCAAGTTGCCCTCGATAGGGGAAATGCTGTTATATAAGTTGCAATGACCAATCAGAATACAAGTATATGAGAATTCAAAAAACTTGACAACAAACCTTTGTTATAATTATTAATGCCTTAATGTTAGGGTTAGACGAAAATAGAAATCATTCTGACTAATTAATATTAAATTTTACTATAAAATTAAAAATTACCAATTTTAAATTTTAAATTTAATCTGTATTAAGTTTAATATATAAAATAATTTAAAGAAAAATAAATATATTTTATTATTTATTTTATTTTAATTGAAAGGCCAAAATGTCAGAATAAACATTAATCTAATGGGGATGTAAAACTTCATTTCAACTTAGATACATTTGAAGTGGTAATATTTGGCAGGGGAGGGTGAAATTTTTCAATACATACACAATCAGATTATAATACACACATAGACACATTTAGATATATAAACACGAAAAAACACAAACAAAACAGCAAATAGATATACACGACTTCCCCCCAAAAAACAGACAACATATACATACAATTCTATAATGTGACAAAGATGTGCTCTTGTTTTATATTGAAATGGCTAATCAAATGACATGAATAAATTATTTTTTGTCATGAGAAGCTCCAACATCTATATTACCAATATTTACCAATCATCTCACAGTGATAGAATGACTCAGGGTCAGTTTAAATTGTGGCTATCTGAGTAAAGTGAAAGATTCCCATGTTCCTACAGTCAATTTTCCACCAGCTTCAGAATACTCCAATCCACCCTCTTTTTGCTCAGTGGGAAAGATGCATTTGCAAGGTTGGAATTCCTGGAACAAGGATCACCTTGTATTTTGCTGCATCCTGCCCAAAGACAAGAACATGGCATTATGTCCCACCTGAAATTGAGAATAAATACTTGATTAATCACAGCTTGAAAGCTGGTGAATAATGAAGAAATGTACTTAGATGCCTTCAGAAATGTTAAGATACTAGGTTGGCCAGAAAGGACTTTATTTTGAAGAATAAATGTTGGTGTTGCTTTAGTTTTCTTTCCACTTTCTAAGTAAGTCAGGACTTTCTGGTCAACCTAATATTTTTAGTCCACCTAATAGTCACACTCAGCATTACCTATTTTTATAAGTGTTTAGTGAGCAATATAAATGACAAATTATATTAGTGTAGGTCATATAGTTCCACAAATTATTTTCTTTTGAATTGCTAAATTTCTTTTTATACTAACAAAATAAATGTTGAGGAATGAATTATACATTTATCAAAATATTATGTAAATAAAAATGTTGGATATAATATTATCTTCACCTGTCAATGCAAAAAAGTTTAAAAAAAGTTAACATGTTAGAATTGGAAAAATACCTTACTATTTCCTCTTTTACTTTGTTTCTTCATTTTAGTTCTTGGAGGGAGAAACAAGGTTTTAAAAATTGGTCAAGCATAAAGATACAATTAGGTATTTCTTTTCAAGAAATTGGCTCCCACTTCCTAGTCCAATGCTGAATTCTGTTTATTTTCACTTGTTTCGCTCCATTTTACTCTGTCGGTTCATTAATTACCTTGTTCTTTGCATAAGGTTAAAAGCAGAAAACAATTCCTGAAAAGATGAAAACACACAATTGTTTTCATGCCACCTAAATATAACTACTATATCCATCAACAAGAAAAACAATGAAACAATCTTTTGCTCCTAATGAGAAAAAATATAAAAGGTCCCTAACAGAACAACCACTTCAATGTGCACAGCTTGCAAAAGAAACAGAATTTTTCTTGATATGTAAGCATTATGTTGGATTCCTTTTTATTTATTTCTTTTTCCCTTCATTTTTTTCATAGAAGTTTAACCTCTTATGGTTCCATTTATCACTGGAATCTTCAAGCAGCCCTAGGCATGTCTGCAAGCATGCACATTCCTCATATTTCTGGAATTCATACTGGTCTTTCTTTGTTTAGTTTCTTATTTACCATTTTTCTTCTTCTTTGGGGATCTTCTCAAGAATATGACCTCTAGCATTAAGTTTATTTCACTTTTTGCATGCACTAATAAAGATCTGGTAAATTCAACCACTGGAAGGATGCCAACTGAAATTAATATTTCTTGCTTGTGTGTTTAAAATACCAATATCTGTCTGACTACAGTAGGTGTGTCCGTACACACACATGCTTGTGTGTGTCTGCCAATAGCTGTGTGTCAGAGAAAAACACATGCAGAGAATAGAACAAATTTTAAATGATTACAAACATTTTATACCTGAATCTGAAATATGTATTAATAACCATACGCATCATAGAGGAATTGCATCCCTATAAAAATACTTTTCTTAAATTTATAAATCCTCTGTAAAAGTACTGATCAAAGTAAATTACAACCAACAGGTAAAATTGATGTATCAGGTGTAAAATATTGACTCTAACAGTAGCTTTTGATTAGCTAGAGTTTCCAAGTTGTTGGACATTGGAATACTTTCAAAATATGACTAGTTTTGCATCAAAATACATAGGCATTTCTGCATGTACAAATATAGGTTCCTAAATAAAATTTCTACATTTGCTTTGATAACGTTCTTCAAGGATTTCCTCTTATTTTTTCTAAATAGTCTTTTATTTTGAGAGTTTGTGTAGATTTCAGATTTATTAAATAAAATGTTTGTTAGATGGTTGATATTACTTCACCTTCAAGGAGATTCATTCATTAAAAATCCAATTTGGTAACAAGCTGTGTCTTGCTATCATTTCTCACAGAACATTCTGAGGAATTAGTTAACAAATATCAAACAAAGAATAACTTTTTCCATTCTTTTTCAGAGCACACTATAAAATTATCAATTTCATATCTGACTTTCTTCCTGCTATCTGATCAAATGACTAAGCATTAATTTTTTTTTTAAAGAAATTCTTTGTTTTATCTGAGAATGTTTTGTATTATATAAATGGAGTGTATGAGAAACATTGACTTTGAGGAAAAAGATTTAAATAAAAAAAAAATGTTTAAAAATGCATGAATTCAGTTTATCATTCCAGGTCATTAAATCCCTCATGGCTGCTAACAGTTGAAACTTTCACATTTTACAAAGGGTCAAATTTTTATACTCAAGAAAATTCTTGTATAGTTGAGCCATGCATAACCCATGAAAGTTAGAGATACCTCATTTAACTTATCATAAATCTAAATAACTGCCTGTTTAGAAGATAAAATTAATAAGTACTTTAGTAATACATTTAACTTCAACTCTGAATGTTATGAAGTGATAAAATGACATTTCATTGTACCAGGATTCATAGTTAACTTTTTAAGAACACAGTGAATATCTAAACACACAAACTCTTTTAGTAGTCAGCAACGGGACCTCAGTTCCTAACTTGCATCATCTTACCATTCCATAGTGCAGTCATACAAACTAATTTATGATAACAATAGAATATTTAACTACAAATTTTGTATATCATTATATATATGACTGAGATTTCAGTGTTGATTCAACATCATTTAAACACAGAAATCATATTAAGGCTTTTTATAATGATCAAACAAATCTAATATAAAATTTGTAGGAACAAACTATTTGATTTCAGCATTTTTTAAAAGATCTTTTATTGCTTGTCACTAAGGCTCAATAATTAGTATTCACAACAAATGGAAAATAGATACAGAAAATAAAGGAATCAAAATATTTGATTTCATGACAACGCACAAAAACATTTTATAAATTTTTAAATTTTCATATTGTAATTCTACTATGGAACATTCCAAAACTGATTTTCTGTAAAAATAAATACAAACGTATAAACAAAAAAGCTTATTCATGAGTTAATAAGAATTTATACAAGAATATATAATTCTGATAAATCATTGATGGCCAAATCAACTACAAGAGTTCTTGAAATGATTTTATGAAATATAAAGTCAATGAATAATTCAGTACTCATATTCCAAGTAAAAAGTAATACAACATATTTTTTCCTCTCTGTCATATAAGTCTGAAGGGGTGCTGAAAAATTATTGGCTTGATGCCCTAATCAAAGCAGATCAAATGACCAAACCTGAGAATTTTTTAAATCCATTTTTGTTTGGGCCAAGAACATTTCAGACCCACTTTGTTAAAATATTAGTGAGCTAAAACTATCATATAATTAGATGAAACCCATAGACAATTTAGTATTTAAAGAATAATATAACTGCCCTATTTTACTCTCACATAGTCTAAAATATTATCTTCTTCTTTATGTACCATGTCCCCTGGCTCTCCACAATTTCCTGTCCCTTGCAACTCTAAATAAATTTTGTATTTATTTCTAAACCCTGTTCCACCATCAGTTTTCTCAAGCTCATTAAGTATATTATGCATTGTTTTCCTCTGTTCCTCTTGCTCCCGATCTGTCCTGTGAGTATCAAATTTTCCAAGCCCTCTTTCCCCATTATATATGCCAGAAATTTCAACTGTTGCTTTCTGATTTTAAGTATAAGTTTTTTTTTTGCATCATTGCTCACATGTTCAGTTCATGGTATCTTAAGCATCTTTCTGTAAAAACCACATTTCTGTTACTTCAAGTTTCTTCTTCATCTTTGAGGAAATTATCCAGCAGTCACTAAAATATGATACAAAGTCAAAAAACTAAAAAATTCCGGATATCAGATTTTATCATGCAATCTTTGTTATTATGTTATCAATGTTTTCAATATAGTTAGTATTAATTAACTGATTTTGGTAAAATACTGTGTGAGTTTCAGCTAATCTTATTCAAGATATTGATATTCAGCTTATCTTATTTATTGATATTGTTAGGGGAAATCAGGTTTTATAAACAAATTACATGCTTTATAGATTGTGCAAATAAATCCAAAATATATAAGCCATATAAATATATATTTGATTAACACACAGTGCCATTTACTTAATTGAAATTATTGTTTTATTTTATATCTTGTTATTCGATAACTTTCATCAGGCTTTCATTCATTGGTTTTCTTCATTGGTTTTCTTAACTTTTCTACTGTTTCAACTTCTGCATTACTTGACAAAGTACTAGCAACTTTAATCAACACCGAATTGATTAAGCATCTCACCTTGCAGGGACTTCTTGAAGACAAGCAATATGGTTTTCATTTCTCTAGTTCAACTGATGATGTGTTGACAGTTATTGCTGAAAGAGTCTATCAAGCTTTAGATAAAAGTGGCAGAAGCTCATGCTGCTGCTTTGGACACATCTTGAAGGCATTTGACAGGGTTTGGCATGCTGGTCTTCTTTACAAGTTGAAGGATTATGGTGTTTCTCGCCATTTCTTATATCTTTCTTATCACACTGAATAAGGAAAGTTGCTTTGAACAGCTGCTCCTCTAAATTTTCTTTTGCATTAATGCAGCCATCCTCCAGGGCTCTATGCCTATAGATATATGCTCTATACCACTTTGTTCCTTATTAGTTCCAAACTCGATACCTATGTTAATGACACAATTATTTACTCCTGTCTTAACAGTATATCTGATAGGTTTGATAAAATCAAATTGGCAACTGCTCTTGAAAATGACCTACAATTTGTTGTTAACTGGGGCAAGGAGTGGATTGTTTATTTTAATACCTTTAAAATGAAACTACTGTCTATTAATCATCTTTAAAGAAGCTTTTTTGTGTTTCATCATTGTTGTGGTAGGATCCACCTAATTTGCATAGTGGAGTACCGACGATATAAATATGGTTGGTACCGGAAGACAGGAAGGCAAATCAAGAGATCCAACTAGAGACTCTGCCCGACTGCGACTTAGTCAACACATTCTCCAGTAACGGTCTTCCCAGGAATATACAAAAGCCTATATGTAAATATTGTGTACACTTTCTTGTTTCAATACATTTTATTCTAACTACATTTTGTGTTTGCATTATTATTCCATGCATTAGTCAAGTTTCAACAATCATCATGGCTGATGCAAAGTGCCAAAACTGTAAACGACTTGCATTTTCTTGGTCTCACATCTTCTACTGATGTCTCCAAGTGGAATGAGTATATTGAATCAAATGCTAAATTTGCTGCTAGGAAAGTCGATTCCCTGTGTTGTACTAGACAATGCTTTTCTCCAGAATCTATCATGCACATTTATAAGTCTACCACTCATCCATACCTCAAGTATTGCTGCCACATCTAATCTGGAGCTTCTATTTTATATCTAGAGATTCTTGATAAAATCCAAAGAAAAACCAGCCATGTTATCAATGCCTCTTGGCAATCAATCATTTTCCACGGTTATAATATAGCTTTCTTTGTTACATCTGTTAATATTTTCTTAGTAATAATTCTTCTTTGCTACCTTGACTTTACAGATTTAAGCATAGTACCAGATTGGCAGCTTGGTCATATAATTTCACTGCTGAAATTGCTACTTATAAGCATAAGTTAATTGTTTCTTGCACTTCTTGCTTGTGAAACTCCCTTCCAACTTCCTGCTTTCCTATCAGCTATGAACTTCAAAAATATAAATGCAATTACAATTATTGTCCTGTTTCTTTTAATTCTCTCAGTAACCCCTTGCATCTTAGTGGCTTTTATCCCTTGCTTGGGGGGAAGTGATTAAAACATATTCTCATAAGCATCACTGATAATGATGGATTCAAATTTTTCTATTGGATTAATATTTGGTGGGGCATGGAGCCACTCTATTAATTTGGTGTGTTTGAAACCTTCTTTTGTCAATTTGGGCAACAGTCAACTTTACAGGATATGAATGAGCATTGTCTTGCATGAATCTCTATTCTGTTGCTTTATGTTAGGCAACGATTTCTGTGAATGTCATGAGCATTAGTCCATCATTATATGTCCATCCAAAGCAGCTCTTCATTCATCCTTACTGCTGAAAACTTATTTTTTAACCAACTTACACATTTATCTTTTCTATGACGATTTCTTGTGTTCATGTCTTGAATATTTTGTATTTTTTCCACTTACATTCATAACACCAACTTCTTCAAATATTTGTTTGCCATTCAATTCTTTTTTCTTGTTTCTTACCCTTTAAATTTTCTCAGGTTTTGGCTAGTTTTATTTCTTGTTATTACTTTGCCAATATTTCCAGTTTCTTTTTCAATTGTTATGATCTATTTAATTTTATTGCAACTTCCAATATTGTGTTTCCATCACTCAATAAATTTATAAGATCTTCTTTCTCTTTTTAGGTTATATCTTTCTTATGATCCCCATTGATCTTTATGTGTAAAAATTATAAGAGTAAATGCCAATAACTATATATGATAAAAAACACTAGTTGCATAATAAAATCTGACACAACAAATAGGTTATTGTAAATATTTTTAATAAAAAGCTGAAAATTCACATGGAGTGTTTATTATACAGGGTGTCCATAAAATTTGTGTGCACTTTAAAAAATGTATAACTTTATTTGTATTTGCGATAGAAATAATCTGTAAAAAATGTTATAAAGTTTAATGTACCTAGTTTTAAGTATAGCTAAAATAACTAATGTGATTTCAGGCATGACTGTAAATCAGTTGGCAAATGTTTTCTGTGAACTGCAAAATCATATTACCCTTTGTATTGCTAATGATGGAGGACATGTGGAAACTTAAATAAAATTTCAATAAAACCTTAAAAAATATAGATTTACTTCTTTCTAATCCTTTTTACAAATTATTTCTATCGCAAATACAAATAAAGTTATAAATTTTTTAAAGTGTACATGAACTTTATGGACACCCGTATATCATTTATACCCTGATAATATTGACATTAGTCAATATCAATTTTATTGTAAAAACATTGACATTCAACATCTGTCTATATTTCTGAGATGAGGCATTGTAATTATTTACATTGTTCAGATTGTTGTCCTCATCATTATTGTTATATTCACAATGTTATGGTCGTTGTACAATCTGGCCTTCTTCAGGTGATATACATTGTAATTTTGAACTGAACCCTTTATTTAGTCCCCAAGGACACATAGCCCAGTGGATAAAAGTGTTGATTGTAATTCAGTGACTTGACCCATACAGTTGGCCACAGCAAAGGTGAACAAAACTTTGGAGAGTTGAGTTACTAAAGGGAAATAACTGAAACTGAGATATCCAGAAAAGGCATGGCACTGGGAGCAAGAACAGTGGATTAAATAAAGAGTTTGATTAAGAATTCCAACACATATAACCTGAAGAAGACTAGAACATACAATGGCTGAAACATTGTGAATATGGCAATAAAGATGAGGACAACAGTCAGAACAATGTAAATAGTGTAAATAGCATTGGCATTCATAATAAAAATTCATATAGTTTCTAGAATGAATCCCATATCAGTTTTATATTCATTAAGTGTTCTAAACAAAATCAGATTCAAGCAAAGGATTCCACAACTCAGAATCACTTAACCCTTTGCTTTTTTCTCTCATTCTATTTATATTTTATTAATCTATCACTCATAGAAAATCTGATGTGCCTTTTCTTTAAAAGGTTTATATGCAAAAGACAGAGAAACAAAGATAAGAAAAAAATATGTTGTTTTTTTTTCATCTGTTTGTGTGGCTAGGAGTTTGGAGAGAATACAAAGTTTGAAGTGGACAATGGTGTTATAAAGGAACAAGTTATTTCCTGAGAGACAGACAAGTGCTTCTTGCCAGTCAGCAGAAAGAGATCAAGAAGGATTAGATTATTCTGATCTAGACATGTTGTCAATCAGCAAAACATAAGAATACAATTGATACCTATGATGGTCAACAAAGGTAAACTGAACATACACATGCACACACAGACACACACACACACACACACACACACACACACACATATATATATATATATCCACATACACATTAAGTCAGAGAGCATATGGCTACATCACATTGAAATACAGATTCTTGTACAATCACCAAAGTTAAGCAATGTTGAGCCTGCTCAGTACCTAGATGGGTGATCTGACCACTTGCAAATACCAGGTGCTGTAAGCTTGAATGTGTGGGTGGTGCAATGGATAATGGCTTGAAATTGTTAATTGGAGTGTTGAGTTCCAATTTTAGTTGGGCTCGTTATATTCACTTACGTGCAAATACTCTTCTCCTGCAGTTATTGGTTAATTAGTAAAACTTGTATCACTAAAACTATTATCTCCAAAAATTTGCATACAAAATATCTAGATGTCAATATTAAATAAACCATAGAGGTTGAAATGCTGATAAACAAAAACAAAGAACCAACCAACTTTATATTAGATTTTATGTTAAGTCTGAGTTTTCACAATACAATTGGTAATAAACATCTGATGTTGGTATAATTTACAGCATATATTTATCTATGTATGAGGGAAAAAACATGAGTTTCAGTTTATAATATATAGATATTATAAACTGAAACTTACATGTTGTTTTTCCTGTTAAAATCTCAATAATGATAAACAATATAAGCCATAGAAATATCTAGTTGATTAATGCAATATCATAGATACCTGAATAAATTATTTTATTATTTGAGATGTTAATGTAGCCTCTTTGACATTCTCTAACATCAGTCTTTTTAGCCATTGATTTTGTTAATTTTCTGGCTATTTCAATTTTGACATTACTTGCAGCACTTTTTACTGCTTCCCATAGATTTTGAATATTGTTTACCATTCTCATGTAAAATCTCTTTTAATGATGGACTTAATGTGGGTTAATATTTTGGGATGTTGGGATATTACATTATTTGGTAGTCTTTGAAACTTTTTCTTGGCAAGGTGGGCCATAGGCTGTTTTGCAGAATGCGAATGAGTATTGCCAGGCATGAATATGTTCCTAAGATTATTTTAGTTTTGACTGACACCATATAAAAATCATTTTCTCCAAAAACTTGGAATTTACTTTGACACAAGGAAGAGACTTATAATCTATTGCCTAAAATACTAACCAAAGCATTACTTGACATCTCATCCACCTGTGTTGTCTTCTAAGTCTTTTTAATTGACTATTTCCTTGAAGGACCCTAAACTCAAACATCTGTCACTTCCAACCAATGTAGATCTACTTTCATTCATATAAATTAACTTTGACAAATTAGCTTTTATATACTTATTTACCCAATCTACCCAAGACCTGATGTGGCTTTTGAGGGTTGCCAAGTGACCAATTATGGAAATGAGGCATTGGTTTGAAGTCTTATAGAAGTGAACAAATCTATCAAAAAACTGAAATAAATACCACTGAATATTGTATTTTCAAACCTTGGGGATCCAAAGTCAATGAAAATCATTGTTTATTGTGATGCTTCACATGCCTCATTAATGAATGGTGCATCTCAAGATGCAAACATCTGAAGTATCTGCTGTTGTAGATTCTGCTGATTATGGCTACTTGATTGAATCAATGGTGAAGGAGCTATATGCACTGGAGGATCTTCCGATTATTAAAGTGTATACAGATAGTAAGTCTTTAAAAAAACATCTTGAAATAACAAGAATAATTGCAGATCTTTGCTGTCAAGTGGACACAGCCCATCTGAGAGAAACGGTTGCATTAAGAGAAATTGAGTGTATGACAACTGGCAGACTGCATGACTTAAAGAGGTGCTGCATCAGAACTACTGTGAATGGTGTTGGCTGATGAAACCTATCAAGAAGGATGAGTTAATACAACCAATCTTTTTACAGAATCCAGTCAATGTTATTGATCTATATACTTGTGTATTACCCAGCACAGGAATTGAACTCACAACCACCAGTTAATAGAAACTAATACTTATGTTTTGTTGTTGTTGGATTGGCCTATCTCACCTGTTCTTTGTAGTGGATTCTGTCATGGAGCTCAATAGAAGTCCAAAGTATTTCTCATAGGGAGTTTGCATTTATTTGCCTGGCGGATTCCTGACAGGCCACTTTAACGGTTGTGTTTTTCACTTAAATAGAGCTAATTTATTTGCTTTCATGATTTTAGCTATTGTTCTATGTAGTCTGCATCTTTTCTCTCTGTTTAAAGTTGCAGCACCAGCTTTTTCAAATATGTTCTTATCATTCCACTGTTCATGCTTATTAGATTTTTCATTTTTTTAAATATTTTTTTGCAATATAATGTTTTTCATCCTCTAAATGTTTTCCAATACTTTTTCATTTTTCTATATAAAATCTCTGTTCAACTTTTTTAAATTCCCAAAGTTGGGTTTGCATCAATAAATAACTTTAAAATATTTTGTTTCTCTCTTGAGATGATATCTTTCTTACAACCAAATGTAATCCTTAGATATTTGAAATTAAAAGATGAATATCACTGACTATTGTGTTATTATATAAAACCTTAAGTTGTATGATAGAATCTCACATTACCAAATAAATCAATGAAAATATTTCTAATCAAAACAGATTCTATGTTAAAATTATAATGGTATATTTATCATATAAATATAGGTATATCCTGTATTTTTTACCAATATTGATGGGTTAATACCAATTTCATTGTGTAAAAATGACTTAAAATATACGAGTGAGAGAGAGAGAGAGAGAGAGAGAGAGAGAGAGAGAGAATGAATGAATGAATATTTCTGTATGTTAAATATAGTTTTATGTTTATATTGTTTTGGTAGTTGGAATATGTTTAAAATGTAAAATTATATATAATAGAGACTTGATATACAAACTTGCTTCATGGTACAATTATTTGAGTATATCTGTAAATATACATAGATACAGACAAATTTATAATGGCATGTACCTGTAATTATAGCAGTGTACAAAAATAAAAAAAGGTCATCTGTGTGTGTGTGTGTGTGTATATATACATGCATATATATATATATATATATATATATATATATATATATATATATATGTGTGTGTGTGCACATGTGTAAATGGTGCTGTGTATGCAAGCTAACTTCCATATCCCTCCAACCAAATATATATATATATATATACATATATATATATATATATATATATATATATATATATATATGTCATTATTTTTGCATTTATCATATCCTTCTTAAATCTGTTCTCAAGATAGTTTGCCTTGTTTACCATAAGATGCATTTGATTTTGATGAGTTGTCATTTTCAGAGTGCCAAAGATCCAAAGTTTTTATGAGACTTTCTAAAGTTTTGTACAATATAAGGAGTTATTCCACTGACTTCATCTTGAATATTTATACAATGTCTAGACAAATGCTCTTTCCTCTCTCCTGCACACGTGCACATGATAATACACACACACACACACACATATAGTAATTTTGTCAGCTTTCCTTTTGAGCCAAAATAAATCAAGGCCAAGTTTTGCAAGTACCTTTCAATGATTTTAATGCAATCACATTCACTTCTTAGATGAGTGTCTATTTTTTTTATATTTCATTTTCTTGCAATTGATATGAATCAGATGTGCTGGCCATGTTCCATCCCTGTAACTTCAGGAACTAAAATTAGATATATATACACATCAATCACTGAGAAAGGTTACTTTCTTCTTTACATGGTTATATGTCCCCACATACTGATATAGTTACAAATGCATATATAATTATATATACAGTCTTGTAACTTAACAAAATATAATAGTAATATTATTTTTTTTTAAAAAGCTTTCAATTAAAGATACTCCAACAGTTTGGTTGATGTCAAGAAGTGTCCCTCCGTTAGAATCTCCACTGTTCAAAGATTTAATCCATAGCTGAATATAGATGGAAAACTATCCGAAAATGATGATGAATGAATAAATGATTGAGAGAATCAGCTTGCATTACTGTCATGTCAAAAGGAAACTAAATTTGATTGATCTTTCATTAGTTTACTATTGAATGAGTCTTATAGGAATGTGTTAGAATCCCCTCAAGTTCTACTGTAAAAAAAACTTTGCAGTTTCTTATGATATGAATAAATTGGGAAAATTTTATGTCTTGTGCTATTTATAAATCCTCAAAGAACTTAGAAAGTCTTCTAACACTATTCTGTAATGTTACTTACAATTTATACCAGCGTTTTCAAATTTTTTTTTACTGTGACCTACAGCAAGAACCACATTTTGCATTGCAACTCATTATATGTATGTGTAATAAATCAAAGACAAACTCTGTTCATTAGGTTCATTTACTTAGCATCAACAATTTATATTTCTTATAATCAGCCCATATTGGAATTACATGTATCTATTTATATGAATATAAAATTATTACTTTAAAAAAACTAGCCCATTCTTAAATTTTGTCGAAACAACAACCAACTCACTGAGAATTCTGAGATATCAAATGAACATAATAGATCATCTTATGACCGCAGAAAGAATGTACGGGTACTTGACTTCAACATTGAGTTGGAAAATTCACTTTTAGCCCTGACTTCAGATGCAACTGAATTATTAAACAATGTTAATGGTATTCACCAATCACAAAGATGAATACACTGCACACATTTGTAGCTAGGTTTTGGTACAAGGTCTCTTTGTGAAAGAGAACTGACATCACTCAGTCCGCAACAAGTTTTATTTTATGTACTTGTTCATCAATGAGAACAGACTATATATAATTATATTTTAAAAAGTAAAATATAATACAAGCTTACCTTGATGAAAAACTAGCAATGATTTATGACGGCTATGCAACATTTACATTTGTTTATATTCTGCACTTTGCTCTTCCTTGCATTTTGTTTTCTTTCTTTTTTTTATGACCCATTTTATTTATCTCCTGACCCACTAAAGGGTCAGGACTCATAGTTTGAAAAGCCTTGATTTATACAGTGGTGACTGAATAATCACTTATAATCTATTCCTAAAAAAGTATTTCATTTTTTTTTTTCATGGCCTATCAGCCATTTGGGGATTAGTTAAATTGAAACATTACATATTTTAGATTGTAAGATTTTTTTTTTGAGAGTGAATATTGCATTAACAACTTTTGAAAACAATTCCTACTATTAAACTCTGAGATGGATTCGTAGAGTGGAAGCATCCTATTGATTTGCATGAACAAATTCTTAAAATTATAAAAGTTTAGTGAACTGGTTGTTGGATTATCTGAAAATAATCTTATATACTAATAGACAATGGTCTAAATAAAATGTTAGTTATGCTAACCTCACACCTAGTAGAACACTAATAGACACATGCCCCCTATCATTTGGAAGTTACAAATGTGGCAAATCTTCTAACTATAAATTTGACAAGTCTTCCATTGGACCTTTGGGACTGCAGCAATTGAGTTCGGATGTAGTTAAGAAACCAGAACACAGCTGATGACACTAGATTCAAAAACATCATACTTCTGAATAGAAATATGATGAGAACAGAATTTCAATCTGGAAATATCTTAATAAATAAATGTTTCCTATTAAATTATCAAATTTTTTTAATTCTTTTTGATACTATAAAGTAATTTGTTTTCATTCTCAGATTGAAAAGAAAATGAGAAAACTAGGTTCCTAAAGATTACCTGCCTTTATAGAACCGATTCCTGGAAATTTAGGATGCCAACACAGCATTCATACCTTTCCTAACTAAGCTAACTGAAATTCAAATACAGCTATCTGATTTCTCATTGTGAGCCACTATCCATTATTCCACCTGTAAATACTCCTTAAAAATGAAGAGTATTCTGGTTAAAAGGTGGACATAGTCTTTGCTGACTCAAATCTACATCTGAGATTTCCAGCATGCACTGCTATATCGGAGGACAGATATTATGTAATAGTTCATTAATCTTTTCTTTATTTATAATAAAATTTTCCTGTTTCTTAATAATTTGCTTAGCTTTTGGAAGGCAACTTTTGCTATATCAATGAACCTTTATATTTCAGAGTCATACTGTCCATCCTCTGTTAAAACCTTTCCCGGATATTAAATTCTTGTATTTGTCTTATTTTTGGTATCTCCAATTTGTAATTTGCATGTTGGGCTGTTCCTTTTCCTGACAAGCATGACTATGTCAACATCAATGTCCTCATTTGTACCAAAGCTAATGACACTCGAACAGTAGGAATTTTACAAGGACAAAATTGAAGAGAGTAATAAAGCATTTTTGAAATTACGGATTTTCTTTTCATAATTGAGGTATGTTTAATGATTGTAAGGGAGAAATTATCTTATGTTCCTTAATTAAGAGTTGAAATTATCCCATGACCTTTACACTGCCACAAAAATATTGGTGTGTATTTGGTCTACTTAATTAAATTTTATATCTAAACAGCAAACATTTTCAGCATACAGAAAACTAACCATGGTCAGGTGGACCGGTGAACATGTGGACGTATATGTGAACAAAATTAGGCAGCTTGTTGGATTGGCTGGGTTTGAGGGAGCTGAGGTAGGTCTCACCAAACTAGCCTTCATCATGGGGTTTCCTGATACGATCTCAATTGAACTCCGACAGGCACTGAATGTTGAAGCTCTGACTGTGGGGGAGTTATTAGCAAGAGCGAGTGTGCTGACAACAACCGGAGATGAAAGCCAGGATGTAGTTGTGGTTGTGTGCCCACCCTGTAGTGACGACATGTTTCCCACCAAGAGTGGCCCAATCACCAGTGTGAGTTGCTTCAGCTTCTGGGATTTGACCTGCTATTGCCATAACAGCATTGGAAGGCGTTGCTGTTGGGCCAACAGGACAAGTACAGATTGGCAATGGACCCGGGCCACTGATTGGTGCCATCCATGTGGAGAAACCGGATGCAGACCAAATCACATCCATCCACAGGAACAGTGGTCACCCAGGAGTGCGGTGCACTACCTACTTCACCAGGATAGTCTGCCTGTCAACAACAAAAGCAGACATTAGATCACCTATACGGACGTTTGAAGAATGTGAGTCTATTGACCCCGCACCATCTCACTGGGAAAAAGGAAAGCTTGAGGTAAGCAGGATCTGGCAGAGACTGGGAATGGATATCACCCACTATGGTGCCCATCATTTCTTAATCCTGATGGACTGCGGCCCATTGCGTTTTTCAATCTGGAAGCAATTGGCGATACAGGATTCGGTGGCCGTGATTTACCAGCTGAAAGCAGTGTTTTTTGAGTGGCACCCACCCCACGAGCTCCTCACAGACAATGACCCAGCTTTCTGCAGCAGGGAATTCAGAGCCTTTGTGCATGAGTAGGGAGTCAACTTGCGGTTCCATTGCACATATGCCCCAGCTGGGAATGCGATAGCAGAGTGATGCCACCGCACAGTAAAACGAATTGTGGCCAGGATGCGCTGTTCTGTCCAGAAGCCGTCTACTGGTACAATGTCACAGCAAAAGAGGCTACATCACCCCAGACTGCGCCCACCAATATGAACTGAGTGTGAAAGGGGGTGACGCTCTGATGATGTCTTCAGATCTCAGGCACGGCTCTTACCAGGTCAGAGATCGTGTGTGGGTCAAGGCGCCAATGAGTCGGTGCACCACCAGGTTCAACAGGGGTCGAGTGATGAAAATGATCAGCCCACAGTCATTTCTGGTGGACAGAATACCCAGCCACGTTAAGGATCTATGCCCGTGCTACGATTTCATCACATCCGAGGAAAATTCCAATGACACAGATCTGAGAGTGGAGCAGAAAGTTTTCTGCTTGATGCAAAGAAGCACCCATCGAAAACGACTGTCGCCGGGCTGCCACCTTTGTAATCATGAGATCAGGGAGGGGTATGATGAAAGACATGACTTACCTCAGAATTCAAAACAAGTGTGAACATATCTTGCCTGCAAAGTGATGACAAAAAGAAATATGGCTATTGAAGACACGATTTATGCATGCCAATTTCATCCAAAACAAGACAATATTTGCACACATGCAAATTTTGGCCGTATTGGAATAGCATAAAAAGCAGTGTTCCAGCAGCACGACAGAAGGGAAGTCATTCAGCAGACTGCGTGCAATAGAGCTGGACATATGGATTGAAAGACGGACAAAGAGGAAGTCGAAGTAGGCGCGGCTGAGTTGGTGTCTGTTTCACAACTGCCCAGTGTAACGGCTGGGAAAGGGAGTCATGCAATACATTTCCTTGAGGCGACTGAAGAAGAAGAAAAAATAGCTGGCCTGCCGTCTAGAACCGCACTGCACTTTTTGACCCCATTTATCACCATTTTTCTTTACAGAATAAATTTTTCTACCATAGCTCTCTCCCATTACAAAACCATCAATAAGTACTACTTTTCAGATCCAGGTGTTTTGAAAAAAATCAAATTTTTTACAGGTGATTCAAAAATGACCAAACAGTATTATTATGTAACAAACAACTGGGATTATTTACTAAAAATTAACAACTGGTATATATTATTTTAACTCCCATTTTTATTGAAAGTGTCAAGACAATTTCTCAAATTCTTCTCTAACATCTTTATTAGAATTATCTAAGAAAAATGATTCCTATTATTAAAACGACCATTGCTGAAGTTGGAAAGACAAATCATCTCATCATACAAATTGGCAATAATTCAAGAAGCCACAATGAACTTCATTCAAAAAGAAATACTGACTGGCCACTCAGTCTAACAAGTGTCAGTCAAAATAGATTAGGAAAGCATCAAGAAAAAGGATCAAGTTGAGCAAGAAATTCTTGATGGAGGTTATTATTAACAATGGCTGCAAATATAAGAAAAAATGACATTGAGCTATTAACTCTGCTACTTGTAAGTATTAAGATATCTATATTAAACTGAAAATGGTCACTGCAAAGTACATTCTTAAATGTTTGCAGATGAGAGGATTTAGTTGACTGGGTGTCAGCATGAAAAGCTAACAGTATTTTCTTGATTAACATAATGTCAGAACAAATCTTAACTTCAGGTTGCTTTTCTCTACAGGTCAAGCAGTTCTTGTAAAGATGTCAAATTATTGCTGATAGTTATTTTTGCAACTTTAACTCAAGATTTGTCAATATGTGACAGAAGACTTTCCTTTTTAAAGATTATAGTATTAGTGCATTCTGACTCAGAAAAAGTTCTGGAAATAAAGACAGGTGATTGATAAGTATATTAATTTTGTAACAATATTTTTTTTTAAATGTTGTGGTAGCATCTCAGCTAATATAGATTAATAGCAGGCTTCATTTGCTCACTATCGCTTCACAAATTAAGATATATTCACTATTTGAAATCTTTGAAATAAAATTTTAAATGAACATTTCATTCACAATTTGGTTTGTTATAGTTAAGGAAAGTTTTACAACTAGATGCCAAATTGTTGAAGGCCAAGTAAAATGCAAATTTCAAACACTTTTCTGCACTATATAAGATGATATTCCTAAACAGAACTATTTTTGATATGAAAATCAAAACAATCCTTGAATAAAAGAACAGTAATTAAGGACAGTTAATTAATGAAATAAACTTTAAAATCTGTATGCAAATTAGTTAAACCTATAGAGTGATATTGCCTAGAAGTAGATAATATATAATACAGATATTGAGGCTTTAGCATGTAGAACTGGGGAGTTTTAATCCCAGAATTTGTGTTAGAATCGAGCTCCAATTTTGCATTTATTCATATAGATTCCATAATACAGGATTTACTTAATTAGCTATTATGTTTATCTAACTCTTTAAATATTGAAAGTATAATATTTCAGCATTAAATAACCCATAGAGGTGTTGATATGCTGCTAACAAAAAGCAACTAAACAATATCTAAAATGAAAACAACTGGCATCCCCTCTTCACCTCAGAAACTCTGTGTATTAACCAACATTGATATATTAACTTTTATGTTTTAATTTCAAATTACAAAGAATATAAATGATTAGAATGAAACATATAGCATTGGATATTTCTTTAACCCACTGTGGAATATAGGAAGTGATACAATATATATATACTGATTAAAGTATCAGCTAGTTAAAAGTTTTAAGAATAAAAGCAACAATTTCAATAAATAACTTTGCAAAAAATGATTCAATCCTACTGTTCCAATAAAAACACTCAATATACAATCTGCTGTAGAGATGGTGATACTAGCTTCAAAACTGGAAGAGAGGAATAAGATAAGAAATCTATTGATAATAAAAATCAGCTCATCACTGAAGTTTAATATTCCTAAAATACAAACATAAATACTCTTATTATGCAAATTAACAGTCAAAGGTGAATATTAAACTTTAAGAGATTTTTTTAACTTAAAGCATGTGTAAATAACAGATTCAAACTTTTGAGATCAGCAAAGAATAAATAATACTAATGTGAATGTACATGACATATAAGATAATTATGACAAAGCAAACAAATTAACAATATAATCATTACCTCCTCTTCATTTGAATATTGCTGAAAAATCCCAAAATATGATTTTAAAAGCCTTGTAAACAGACAAAGAACTGTCTCTCTGAAAATATCTTTCCATTGTTTGAGGAAAACATTTTTTTTTGTCTCATCTCTTCATCTTTTGTTTCCTGGTTTAATTACTGACTGAGTGTACTTGAGAACCAAGCAGTCATGGTAGCAACGAAGTCTGTGACAGTGTTAAGTATCTAAAGCATTCATCTGGGGAATCAAAATGGGAAATCAGGTACACTGCTTTTATTCACTTAAGCTCTGATAAAATTACTGCATTTGTTTTTATTGGGTTTCTTTATTAACACAAGAAGAAATCTTTTGTAATTGCATTTACATCACTATTCTCAAGTGTACAATTCTAATATAATTGGGGAAAGCATATTAAAACATATCAACAAATACACATGTGCATAAATATATAGATAATGTATTTACATTGATATATATATATATAGAGAGAGATAGAGAGAGAAAAATAAACATTCACACACAAGTATACATCAGTGTATTTACATACAAGCACTCATATATATGAACACAGGAATCAGAGTAAATGGAATGTTTTGAGTGTTTAAGCTTTTGGAATTGTAATGAAGATAGTCTTAGTTTGATTTTTATACCAAATAACTCAAAAATATTGATATCATTTGCTGCTATGCCTGTTGCAGAAATGACATATGAAAGTCTAAAAAGTCATACTATAAACACAATCAATTAATATCTATAAATCAATAGATTAACAGATGTTCCCTGACATGTGAATTGGGGATCTTTCAAATTTCCAATTACTTGTTAATAAAATTTGCCCTTCATAAGCAATTACTTGAAGTCATTTCCTCTCTCCTCTCCAAGTAACATATGGTAGTTTGTCATCAAAATCATGTAGATCATGATATCAACAAATCATCTTGAATGGATAGACACACAGATGCATCTGTCATGTCTCTTGGTTCATAAGAAGCATAAAATGCCAGTTTCATCACTTAATAATTGTCAATACAGAATATTCTGCAAAGGTACTGTAGTCTTTGAAAATCATAAATATAATGGCACTCAAACAAAGGATACAAGCATTTTGAGATCATAAAATACAAAACTTCAGAGAATATTAAACAGAATTAATTTTTATTTTTCTAAAAATGTAAATAGAAATGAATTTTATTCTTCTTTCAACTAAAAACGTAATAAATGTATTTTGGTATTCCTGAGAAAATGTTTCATAATATAATGTTTTTCTTGTATATTCTTTTGCTACAAAATAAAATTCAAACCTGCAAATGTTTGTAAATATTGAGGAATTTGCTAATGAAGGCATTTTATTTGGTGAATTAACATATTTCTTTTGAACTTGGAAATATTTCAAGAATAAAGAATCAGTCTTCTATTACTTTTGCAATAAATTTGTTTTCTGCTTTCAAATTATATGCTGCCTTTTTAAAATACTCATAGGGCTTATTCTGAATGATTCTTTTATTATCTACTGCAATCACAAGAATACAGAGTCTTGCTAACTTGTCAGCTATTACATTTTTACTTATGTACTTTAAATCACATATCCTTTATTATAGAAAACTATATGCGTAAATATATTAATTTGTTTAATTGTTAAACATTTATTGATCCTTTTCAGTTTCAGTTTCTAAATATTCCAGGTAAATTGCATGATTTCTTTAATTTTTAATATGTTTTAATAACACTTCCTTATTGTTGCTAAATATGAAATGTTTTTGTTAGCATATGCAACAAATGTGCCTACTTAAAGAAGACTTATAAATCAAAGTTTTAAATTAAAGTTTTGTGACCTTTCAAAAAAGTAATGTAATTTTTATGCCATAAATGTAGCTAAAGTAACTATTTCGTATGTGTTTTTGTCTTTGCTGTTAGAAAAGAAAATTAAGCATTAATATCTAAAAGCATTTGTAGATACACACAGTGTTGACTAGAATCAAGACTGTCATTTTAAACCCTCAATGTAATGAAATATATAATAAATAAATAAAATAATAATCAAACTATAGATTATATGGAAATCATCTAAAACTAATATTTTGGGTTATTTAAACTCTTATTACCTTTAGGTTTCCTGAAACAAAAGAACTAGAAAGAACAGGTTTCCACTTTTTCTCAATTCTGTTAATCTTCGATTTGCCTATACTTAAAGTAGTCATGAACAATTTAGTTGGCTGAACATTTGACAGTTAAAATTTCACATTAAAACTCAGGTAATAACTATTTCAGGTTACACACATATTTATTCCCATATATATGTGGAAAATTTTAGTGGTGACCGATTTGTAATTTTATCTAGGTCCCACTCCACATTTCATCTCAAGGTTCTAGAGTCCTTGTATATCAGATCCCGTGAGCCTTCCCTTTGTAAGCAGAGGGAATGTTTTCTGGGTCTGAATGTGATTGGACTCTAGTTTCTTGAAATTCATAATTTTTTTTTCCCCTCTTTCATTCCATTACATTCATTAATTTAAATTAATTTACACGCCTTTTTAAATTCCCAGAATAAATAAACTTGATAAGTCCTGGGATGAAACCGGTTGTTTTTATTTTAGCTTTTGCTTTAAAAAATGCCTTATAAATATTGTCTTTTCCTATATATATATATATATATATATATATATATAGGAAAGGTTCTAAAATAGTTGACTTCCACTCCACTGGTAGGTGTTTAAAGCCGCCATTACAGCATATCGCATTGACCACCTGAGAATTGTGTACAAAATGTGCATATGAAAGTCAGATTAATGAACTGCCATTGGAAACACCTTTTCTATACATAATTTATATTTGCTCTGCTATCAAACATAGAGCACTTTTTGTTTCCCCAAAGTCCATTTTTAACTCTTTAGTGGCTATTTTTATGCATTATAATATATACATATATATTTTTCATATGCACATAACACACACACACACACACACACAATTTGTAGTGGCATGTGTAAATTTATATGAAAAATGAATTATTTTCTGTAACTTCTGTTACTATGAATCAAACAAATCTATCTATATATAAATTAAATATATATTCAGTGACTTCCATTAGTCTCTCACACCACCTAAAAATTTGGGGGAGAAGTGCAAACAGGTAAGGGGGTACAAAAACAATTGATTTTACTAAGATGTGTAGTAATATATATATATATATATATATATATATATATATATATATATATACAGTGGGGTTGAATAAGTGATTGTACAGCAAACAAATGCTTGTTATTCTCACTTATAGCGAAAGAAAACCTCAAATAACAATGTTATATATGTATTTTGGGACATAGAATCTGCAATCTAAAATTAGAAATTCGTCGAGAAGTGATAGTTATGCAAATTTTTATATTTTGAATAGTGGAAAAAGTGTTCATACAGTATCAATTTCTGCATTATAATACCGTAGATTTTGGTTGTACTTCAAAGTAGAAGATCCTAAACTGTTCTAGAATATTCTCAGTAACTCTATTGCAACATTCAGTTCAAAATTGGATCATTCTGTTTTTGTTGTGCTGTACGATCATTTTTTAAACCCCTAAAAATTTAAATACTGCTATATTTTCTTAACCATGGAATATTATTTAGTTTTATATGCATACATTTTTAGTATGCAATCTGATACAGTAGATATATTCCCGTTTTGTTAATTTAATATGTTACAAATAAAAATATGAAATATTTTCATGTGTACGATCACTTATTCAACCCCACTGCATATGCACACACACAATAAATTTTCATTTATTTTTTAAATTAAAAGTTTTATTATTTAATATACAAAATACTCCCATTTTAAAAACAATTTAATGATTAAAATAACAAATACTTATTTAATAAAAATGCAATATTTTTTTGCATATCTTTAAGTTCTTATATACAAGAATCCAGTTTACAATTTGCTCTGTGCTTGCGAGAATTATAAACAAATCACAAGGCCAAATACTTCAAAGAGATAAAATTTGGCTTCAGTAAGAAATATTTACACATGGTCAGTTGTAGGTTGCATGCTCAAGAGTAAGAAATCTTAAAATGGAAAAAAAAATTTCTTAAAACATTATTTACCATGAAGTCCTATTAAATTAAATTAAAGAAATGATTAAACTGCATCATAATATTTTTGTCAAAGTATTTTTCCAAATAAATCAGCTTATTCAAATTTCATCGATTGGTTTGCAAAATTGAATAAAACATAGTTTGTAAATTACAACAAAAAAATGTTAGCAATAATTTCAACAATACTAAGTACTGTGAGGATTTCAACATGTGTCAGTATGTTGCAAAAAAATTCTAATACATAAAATTAAGATGTAAACCCTGTAACATATTCACTACATCAGCATTCTTCTGCTTGAATTAACTTATAGCAGAGCACACAAATACTATACAGATCCTAAGAAAAAATAGCTGGGAAATGGCATTTTCATCCTAGACAGAATGCACCGTTAGTCTGATCCAAGGCAAAAGTGCCAGTCTGTAAATAATAGAATCTGTTTTGACAGATTTTAAAAATGCTTTTGACTAATTAAAATTAAATAAAAATGTTAAAGTCTAGTTTTTATTTTCATAGAGTTTTTTTTTTTTGTATTTGTCTTTCGCATCACTATAAATACAACAAATATATTTTTTTAATTCTAGAAATATTCATATTTAACAAAGTGATTTTAAACTTACCCAAATGGAAAAAAGCCTTGCACAATTTTACATTTACATGTGTAAAAATGAATTGTGTATTGTAGGAGAAAGTCATCACTAATATCTGCAAAATCTTATTTTGGATTTAAGAGTGAGATAGGACTTTAACTGATGAATATATTCTTTTATGTGCTATACCCTCTTCAGGACATAGGTGATCAAGGCTTTCCACAATTTCCTCTCTTTTGCTGCTTTTAATAAATTTTATCTTTTTGCTCTCTCTTCTAAAGCGTCTTTGCTGAATATATTTGAAATTTAAATTCTCTAAGGTTTACCATATTTGTTAATGGGTTTGAAAGAAGACCTTGTTTTAATATTTTATTTATTGATCAGACAATAAATACAAGAAAAATATACTAAACAGCAAAAATTGACTTTTTCACAGTTGATTGATTAATATATTATTGAGTAAACTCTAATCAAAAATATACTCAGACCATAACAATCACCATGTTTACTTTTTTCTTTTATATGCATTGTTCTTTCAGGACATGGATGATCATGGCTGTCCACATCTTCCTGTCTTTTGTTTCTCTAAGTGATTTTTGATCTTTTATGATGTCACTTTGTCCTTGTTCTACCACTCAATCACTAAAACACATTAGATTATTTACTATTTCCACCTCCTTTTCTTGCTTTTGAGTGTTAAATTCTCCAGGCCCTCTTTTCTCATTATGTGTCAACAAGATTTCAGCTGTCTTTTTTTAACTATACTAGTTTATTTGTAGTACTTGCTTTACTTAAATGTCCTTGGTATTCTCAGCATACATTGGTAGTACCATATTTTCTCTTTCTCAGCTTATGTACGATCGCTGAAGTTAAGCAAGGTTGAGCCTGGCCAAAATACCAGGTGCTGTAAACTTGAATGTATGGGTGGTGTAATGGAATAAGAAATCAGAAAGCTGAGTTTCAATTCCAGTTGGGTTTGTTATATTCACTTACATGGAAATAACCTTGGGAAAAGTATGAATCCACCTCTCCCCCCACCAGCTATAAGTTAATTATTAGGACTTGTATCAGTAAATCATTATTATTTACAAAACAATTCTTACAATCTAAAAATATTTATTGGCTTTAAATAACCTGCAAAGGGTTGATAAGCCGTAAAAGGCAAATCAATCAGTCAATCAAACTCTCTTCAGATTTGCCTGGCGTTCACCGTAGATATTACAGAGCAGTTCTGCACCCTTTTCTTTATTTCTAAAGACGTTTACTCTGCTCATTTTCTGAAAGACACCTTTTACCATTTCTATGTACATTCAGCTTTCTGTCACATTTCTGTTACTACACAACCCAGATAAGTTTTGTACCTGCTTGGTTTGATATTCCCAATATGTAGCTCCTACCTTGAGCTGTCTCTTTTTCTGTCAACCATACATTCTATCTTCTTTCATTTAATTGTTAGTCCTTTCTTCTTACTTAAATTGACTACATTTTCTAAGAGTATTTTTCAATGTAGTCTGAAATCTACACAGTGTCATCTGAACCTCTTATGTTACCAACATTATGTCCACCAATCATAAAGTCCCATTGGTAACCTACTTCTCTTAGGATTTTTTGATTGTATAAATTAAATAAATCCAGTGAAATTTTTGTCATGCCTCTTTTTATTTTTGTGTAGTCATTAAACTCCCTCTCTATCCACATGCAAACTCTTTATTCCTAATAGAAGTTACTTATTACTCAGATATCTTTCCTATGTAAATCAAGCTCTTTTAATAGTTTAAGTAGCTCTTAATATCATACCCTCTCAAATGTCTTTGTGTAATCTATGAAACATAGATATAGGTTTGTCCACATTGATATTTCTTCCCCTAGTAACATTCTGATCATAAAATAGCATTTCTTGTTCAAGTGCCTTGAACAAAGATACTTTTCTTATTCACTTTCCAATCTAATGCTAATAATTTTAGTTATGCAGCTCATCAAGCTCATTGTCTATTAAAGTTTACATTAACTTGTATCTTTTTTTTGTTGGCATCTTTATAAAGATGGATATACTGGGGTTTTGTGGTATTTTGAAACTGAAAGAAAGTAACAACACACTCCCTTTCCTGGATGTTCTAATATCTCAAACAGAGCATGGGTTCAAGACATCCATATACTGTAAACTGACATTCACTGGACAGTACCTCAATTTCAACTCCCGCCATCCATACCGTGTAAAGAAAGGGATTGTCTGCTGCTTACAACACCGAGCAAAAGTCATAAGTGGTGACCCAGAGACATTAGATAAAAAATTGGTCAGTATAAGTAGTACCCTACAACATAACAACTACCCTGGGTACATGGCAGCAGCCCCTAAAAACTGGGATAGGTGGGTACAAGAGGAGGAGGAGGAGGACAACAACACTCAGAAAACAGTCTGCCTGCCTTATGTGAAGGGGTTATCAGAGAAAATACAAAGGATCTTGCAGTCCATATAACATCAGGACAACCCTCAAAAGCTTGACGACACTTTGCAGATATCTCTTCCGAGTAAAACCCCCCATAGAGAACATGACTAAAGACTGTGTGTACGCTATCCCGTGCAGCTGTGGAAAGAAATATAAAGGAGAGAGAGGCCACCCCCTTAAGGTGAGGCTTCAAGAACACCAGAAAGCTGTAACATGAGGAGAAGTGGAAAAATCAGGTGTGGCTCACCACATATGGAGAGAGAAGGGAGATCACTGCCCTCTGTGGGATCAGGTTGAGATCATAGACAAGGAACACCATTCGAAAATTTGTAAACTTAAAGAATCAGCACATAGGCTAGGCCACAAATATCTCCTGAGCTGACCAAGCATAGAAATGAATACAATATGGGAACCAGTAATAAGGAGTGCCAGAGAAAAGCGATAATAACAACAATGTTGCAATATGAGCTCTGGTAAAAACATGGAATGAAAACAGCAAAAAATTGCAATATGAGCACTGGTAAAAATGGTTGCTGAAGACATTAGGTTTATAATACCCAGAAATTCATACACTCAAGGACACATGGCTCGGTGGATAAAGGCGTTGGTTAGATGCAAGGACAGGACCCAAAAGTGTGAGTTCAATACCCGGTTAAGGCAGTGGAAAACTTTCAGAGGGAAATTAACAGGAGATAACTGATAACTGACATCCATTAAATATGGCCCGTGGAACTAGAACAGTCTACCCAAGTGAGTGAAATAAAGGGTTCAGTTTGACATTCCAACGGAATGGAGTGTACAACGGCCGAAACGTTGTGATAAACATGGCGACAAAGATGAGGACAATAGTCCTAATAATGTACATAATACCTCATCTCAGAAATATAGACAGTTCTTCTTCCATATTTTGCATTATGGATTTTTTATACTATTATGGTGTCTGTATTGAATAGCTTCCCATTCAATTTCATTAGAACTCTGACAGTTGCAATTCCTCTTGTTCTTATCTAATGATCATGCATATATTTAGATTAATATAACTTCTTCTCATTGGTTATGAAAAAAATTTGCATCTCCACTATTATTTTTTTTTACAGTAAGATTCCTGTAGATGGCCCGGGGGACATTTGAGGTAGAGAGTTACATTAAGGTGTAGTTTATATGGATAAGAGGGGTTAACTCTAGACTTGAACATGTTAAGATTGTAGTGATCAGGGAAACATCCTCTTAGGAATCTGTTTCTCATGGCAGTGCTTCATGAGAAGAAGCTGTTTGAATGAAACACTTCTCACCCATGGAATACAGAGGGAATGTGGGTAGATTGCTACTATGTAAGTGGCATGGCAGGTCCTAGCCATAATGGTTAAACCTGGTGGAACCAAGGAATGTAGTTTGTCCAAGTACTTTCCGTGGAAGTAGTGATAAAGCAGCGTGAGACTTGCCACATCCCACCTGTGAGTGAGAGGTTGGAGGGTGGAAAATAATTCTTCTCCAACAAGAACTAGGAGATACATTTGGACATTAAGAGTACTGGAAAAAGAAGACTAGGTCTTACGTTCATATTCTCAGCTTTCATTGTTTCTTTGCTAATGAACCCAATTTTGTGTCTTTCATTTTACTCATCATTCATGTTTCTTTGTATGCATGTGCATGTATCTGTCACTTCAATAGTTTGTATTAACATCAGGAAGACACAAACTAAACCTGACCCTGTTTTCTTCATTAACAGATAGTTATTTATGATCATATAACCAACTTTCTATATTGATATAAGTAAATACATCAACACATCTGTAGCATAATGATAAAAAGAATTTATTTTACACAATAAATATTGATTTTCTTCAGTCATTGTCACTGCACTTAATTCAGAAATGAATAATAAACACATAAATAAAATATTATACAGTGAAAACTTCATATAAAAATTCAACTAACAACTGTTGTCTCTGTAGTGACATATTGATCCAACCTCCTAATTAATGTTATTGTGAATGTCCACTTGTGAACGAAATTCTACTTTTGCAAATCACTCATCCTTACTTTATCTGATAAGGACCTTCCAGATCACTGGTGTGCAACTATAATGACAATCATTTCAATTCTGAAGAAAACAACATTATACTGAAGGAAGAAAATATCATTGCAAGTTTTTATTTATTTTTTAGAATATTTTCATATATGTCTTAGATATCCTAGAATAAAGACTATGGATTTATTTGGTGAGTTACTACAAATTATGGTTCCTTAGAACTGTCTCTTGACCATAATTAAACATTCCATAAAGTTTGTGGTAAACTAAAGTGCCAAAACCTTTGAGGGAGCTGACTAATAATGTGTAGCTCCTTGCTTTGCCTGAGTAACAGCAGCTGGACAATGTGGCATAGTGTCTACACAAGGCTAGAGTTGCTGCATGAGTATATCTACTAAGGCATATTCTAGGGCTGTCCATAACCGAGTGGTTGTGTCTCCTGGGTGTGACAGCAGTGGATTTAGTCATATCTGAAACATATTCCGTGAGGTTTAAATATGGAAAGTTTTGGGGGCTAATAGAATATATATAAATGTGCTGAGTGTTCCTGAAATCAGTTTCATGTTATTTACACACAGTGGGAGAGGTTATGTTATCTTGCTGGACCGGACTATCATCACTTGGAAATATAGTGAGCCTAATGAGTGCAAAAGATCTGCAACAAGATCTGTCCATGTGGTCTTTTTCAAATCAGAATATACCCCATACCATTATAGACACATGATCAACTTGCACAACATTTTGCTGACAAGAGGATTCATTGCCTATTTTTATACAGGTCTCCTTCCTACATGAATTTTACCTGTAAAAGCTGAAAAATGATTTGTCTGCCAAAGAAACAGTAATAATCTTCTATGACCCAGTGATGATATTCTTTAAACAAAGTAAATAATTCTATAATGTTATTAATGATACTTTGTCAGTTGACTATAAAACTCTATAGAATGTAGTCTATATAATACAGTGAATTAACTGATGGGCTGAAAGACACCAACATCAAATTGGAATATGATTTGATACAATATCCCACTTTATTAAATAATTAACATTGTATCTATCATTGACAGTCACTTTTGATCCTGTTCTTGTATTCCCCGTGGATGCTGGCATATTCCTGGTAAAACCTTTCAATAGCTGCCTGAGAAAGACCTAGAACCTTTGACACATTGGAGAGAACATTATCCCATATTTGGCTCTCACTAACAATCATTTTGCAATCAAATGGTGTTATATTCTGTCTATGTTTCATCACTGCCACAGTTACACTACCTGTTTACCTACTACATCACATAGATGTCATACAACCTAGTCTATTTCTAAGTGAAGTTGGTAAAAATAAAACTATCCAGTATATTGCTGTCTCTATCTTTTTGGCACATCAAATAGCAATGGCTGTAGCTTTTTGAAAATTATTTACAATTTTTCTTATTGGAAATGAAAATCTATTTCTCTAAGAATGTAAATATTTTGAATGTTAACATCTAGTTCTGTAATAGATGATGTGAGGATTCATCTAAAAGTTATTAACACTTTTTTCATTTTAATTTTACTTTTTTATTAATTATTTTGACTCTATGTTATCATTCTGTTATAATTCACCCTATTTAAGTGTAAATTGAAGAGAACTGTACAATAAAAAGCAACTGAAATGAATATAAAAGAAATGAGTTAAAATTAATATTTCACAATGTTTCAGCTGAGAAATTTGAATGTTTCTTCTTTACACATCTACTCACACTACTCCTCTATGTACCATTAAATGCTTTTCTATTTCTCCTCCTCTTTTTAATTGAATATTGTTGGAATTGAAAAGATTTCTGGAGTTTTATATTCCCAGTAAAAAGTCATACATACCCACTACCAAACACGGTCACCATGTACAGCAGCAAAATTTACTCCTTTCTTTTATTTAAATTATCATTACAAAGCCCATTATTTTTTTAGCCTCTACACCTGTGTAAACATCTCGCAAAATGATTTTGGGATGACAAAGTTGAAATCCCAAAATATAACCAGTGTGTTAATTGCATTGCATATTGCAAATTGATTCTATCATTTTGAAAGAATACATTCATTCTAAATGATTTTAAGTTAGACAAATTTTCATACAAGCAAATCTTTAAAAGTGAAAAAATATTTGTGTTTCTACATGTATTGATAGTTTATATACATTTGTGTGTGTATCTACATATTTTTACATATTTAAATTTTTGTACAGTTTAAAAATATGAAATCTGTGATTTTGCCAAAGTACATCTATAAAGATGTTTTCAAAACTTGTGTATTTATTTTACTTTGATTATTTTTAACCTCGTCTATATTGCATAGTCTCTTTTGTTAGATAATTTTAAACATTGATTTCCAATCAAGACTAAAAATATTGTGAAATAATGATCTGTGATTTTTCTGATTTTAATTAAAACTCATTGTGTAAGCTGAGAGTGATTAAATCTCATCGGTACACATCCCTTCCAACAGTTTTATATATATATATATATATATATATATATATATATATATATATATATATATATAGAGAGAGAGAGAGAGAGAGAGAGAGAGAGAGAGACTGAGAGAGGTGGAGTCATAAAAAATGTAAAGCTTTTTAAACTTAACATTATACCTATAAGAATTTTTTTCTTACCATTAAATTATGGTGTAATGTGACTTCACAAATATTTTACTTGTACAGCTTCTGATATAAGACAGCTGAGATTAAAACATCCTTAAAAAATAACAACTCTTTTATTTGTGCTGAAACATGGCTTCTATAATCATAAATTAGATGGAGGCAGTCAGCACTTCTTTCCAAAATCTTTTCACTAAATATTCATCATGTATAGTTATTGAGAAAAAAGTTAATGTTATTTTTTTTATATGAAACTTTGTTGATGTTATAAAAGGAAATTGTTCAGCCCTAAACAACTTTGTATGTTTGATCCTTCAAAGTATTTTAAGAAAATTTTTTATTTAAGTTCTTAAAACATTAAAACATTCAAGCATAAAAATACTATGGGCATACACAAAAATCTACCTAAATTGACAAATGTATATTTTATATTTAAATCTTTGTATATTATTGTATCAGTGTATGTATGTATGATGTTTGTATGTAAATGTGTTAATGATTATTGCAAATCTTTGTGTATTTATATTCAGTGCCTGTCTGTCTCTCTATATATATATATGTGTGTGTGTGTGTGTGTTTGTGTGTGTGTGTGTGCACTTTTATGTGTTTAGCTGTATCTGAATAGATTCAAGCGCACAAAAAGTTATTGAGCAAATTTATGGCTCTGCACATATATGTATATATGATTTGCATATATAAAAAATCTAAACAATATTAAGCAGTGAAATGGAACTGTGTACATTTATTTAAACCTGTGTTCTGGCCTGCATGTTCAATGTAGGAGCAAAAAAGAACTAATGAAATAAAATATATTTATCTCTTTATAAGAAACATTTTCCTTTTCCTTTTCTGCCACACACACACACACAGAAAGAAAGATGTGCTATCTTTAGAGAAGAATAGAGTTAAAAAGAAAATGCAATTTTATAGTGTTCATAGTTTTATGCACACACACACACACACATATATATATATATATATAAAATCTACATTTAAGATTTTAAAAAAGGAAATGTTTCCGCAAGTAATCCAATTTTACTCAAAAATTTATTGCTGAAAAAAATGTGAATAGTTAAGGCTTTACATTTGTTTCCTTCAAAAGGTTATTAATCTAAAAATATACAAATTTTATAAAAATAATCAACTCTGTTTTTATGAAATTTGTAAACATAAAAACATGTTTATCTTAAAAAATAAATATATTTTAACATTTGACACTTGTATAGCTTAAATATATGTCAGTATACCTCCAAAAGACATGACTGCACAAGTAGTGTGTATGTATATATATATATATATAAAAGGTTTGATAAAAAGTCTAGAAATATTTACTTGGCCAAAGGCCATAAACATGGTGGATTATTGAGAGATGATCAAACTATTCAGCAGTAATGATCTGTGCAACCAACTTGCTAAACACTGCACCAAAATGATGTACTGAATAATTATAAATAATAGTATAATATATTTAGTTTGTATATGTGGGTGTCTGTATAAAGTCTATATTAATGACTGTTCATAGTGGGTTCAAACTAATTTGCATATATTGATGTTTATTACTTGGTACACTTATACACGCATATATTAATATTATTTAAAATATGCATTTAAGGCATTTTGAGTACTTAAATATTATATCATGTAAAAGCAAGAAATATTGCTTCTTTCAACAGAATTGTAAATGTTCACTTATTTATAAAGCAAACAATACTGTTCTTTTACCCTCTTAAAACTAAACATAGCATTATAAATGTCTTCATCCCAACAGGCATGTGTGATAAAGAGGAGGAGGAGGGGGGAATGGAGAGTAAGGATGTGAGATGATGATGATGGTGGTTGAAAGAGGGTAAGGAGAGAAAAAGAAAAGAAAGAAAAATGAGATTGAGGGTATTAGATACTGGGTGGTAGATTGAAAACAAAACTGGGTGAGAGTGCTAATGGCAAGGCAGTACAAATGATAAATCATTTGTGCAAACTATGTACAAGTTAATCAGTCTTATTGATTTTTCTCTCAGCCAGTATAGCCATAAAGTTTGCCCACAACTATTTTGGAGATGTGGCCAGTAAATATTTTTATGTCAACATTTGAAATGGGACTGTGTTTTATCCTTCATTGGACAGACCATTCTTAACACAGCTCAGGTCATATTTGTATACAGATGCTACAAGCAGTATGTGTGTTTGGGAGAGAGAGAGAGAGATGTCAATGTCTATTACTTAATTTGATACATGGGCCAATTTCAGTTTGAGCAAGTTTCACAATCCGAAATAGTAAAAGCCAGTGCAAAATTACAATCATTTAATAAGAAAAATTGTTTAGATTTTGTAATAGATGAGAATATAAAAGACACACACAGTTAATTTATAATTTTTTATTTATTGTGTTAAATTGGATTCTTGAAAATGAGCCAACTTTCCAATATTGAGTGTTTTAAGGAAGTTGAAAAGAATTTCCTGTCTAGCATGAAATATAGTAATATAAAACGGTTTTTCTTTTGGCAGAGCAATCTATGTAAGTTCACTTAGTGCATCTTAATATTTCATCATATTTTGATTTTTTTTGTTTTGTTTTTTTTAAAAGAAAAACAATATTTTAGGGAATTTATTTATGAGAGTCTACCACTTGAATGTACCAATTTTTAATCACTTGACTCCATTAGAAAATAAGAATGGATGGTGAAATTGTTATATTTTTACTGATTTTATATTGTTAGGGTGACTTATAAAATTTTCAGAAGCATTCTCTTTGATAAACTCATAATAAAGTACATAATAACTTTGGGTAGTACTCAGACATAACGTTGGTTTTGCTTTTGTCAAGTGTAAGATAAGACATATTACAAAATGCATCGTTATTTATTCTTCTTGTAACTGCTCAATGCACAATGAAATTGGACAACAGTCCTCAGGTGCACCAATACACACAGACAAAAAAAAACTCCATTGAATGAAAAAAAGTAATAACATTTAAAATATGTTAAATTATCAGCATATGGCAATGTTTATTTTACACAGAGCCCAGCTATCCTTCAAGCACTTTTTCTTAGAACTAATAGAATGAAAACATTGTCCTGGGGATAACAGTTCAAACAAGTGGTACCAGTATGTTCACTGTCTTTTTTTTTCTGCCCTGCTGGGATGATGGGAATTATAAATGTCTTCCAAGAAGGGTAGTGAACAGTTGATTATTTTCTGGGCAACATCTATAATACTTTGGAGAGCTCTCTTGTCTGGTGCAGAGCAACTGACATACCAAACAGTGATATCCTTCCACATTTTATTCTTACATAGACTGTATGGAATAACCCACAACAATTATACTGTTAATTGCTATAATTAATAGTGGTCATTATTATTTTGCAGAGAACAAATTAAAAATAAAAAGAAGATGCAGACATACATAGCTGTGGGTTATTTTTGTTGTTGTTGAGATAGGACCCGGGTTAATCTTGCTCAAAGCAAGATGGGTTCTGCCTGACAAAAGGACTTGTAATAATGTTTTGAGCCAGGGTTTTACAAACCTGGCATTCTTTTTGACACTCAACATAGTCATGATAGTTGAAGTAAGCTGAGTGTTTTTATTGAGACATCATCTCTAGGAAGATTTGAGACACTATCCTAGGCTTATATATATATATATATAGGGCTAGGATGGGGTTTCAAACCTTCCTAGAGATGACGTCATGATAAAACACTCAGCCTACTTCAACTACCATGAGTGTTTTGAATTAAGTGGCAGATTGTACTAAGTTACATGTTACCAGTAAGAGGCCTAAGATGAAAGAGAAAAAATATTTGGGTTATACAAAGACCTTCAGTTAATGATTTTAAAAGTATTCTTAATGCTTTTGCAAATGTTATGCATTAAATAGCAGAGTAAACTTGATTCTCTTGCCTTGAATGATACCCAGTCTAATTGAAGGAAAACTCTGAATTCAAAACCATGAAGAAGACAATGAGAAATGACTATATTTCCAAAGAAGTCATTGCTTTTCACAGAAAATAAAAGGAAGTAATATTTCAAGCCATGATCACCTATGTCTTTAAAGGACATGAAATTAAAAAATAAATTAGATACATTTATGGGTACATCAAAAATGCTATTATAAAATTTTTTCAGTGATAAATCGCGATGATATTTTAAAATTATGATTTTAAAATATTTCTTAAAAATATTTTGTAAATTTAGGTCATGAAAAATATACATTAATATACAAATAATATTTTACTGAGTGAATTTATTAAATTTCCATGAAAAAAATAGGTACATTATATTTTTTGAGACTCTAATGTTGACTTACAGACATGCTTTTCATTGGCTGAAAATCTCAGATAACAAGAGACAATAACCTAAGTACAAAATCTAACTTTTTGGCCCTTTATGTTTTTCGAATATTGTTGGAAAAAAGTATAAAATTAGATTTTCCTCTTTGGTCCAACGTCTATACTGATAATGGTTGTTATTTTAACAGTGAACCATTTTACCACATAAACTTTCAGTATGCTTTTTTCCCCACTTTGGATTAAATTATAAGGGCTTCCTCTTTTCTCCTACAAATTATTCCATGTGAGAATTGGGTTATTATGGCAAATTATGATAGATTAATCTAAAATCAGCTTGGCATGATTTTAGTTTGAATTTAGACAAGACTAACATTTTATATATAAGTACTGTTGATATTCATGTATAAATATTTCAAAGCGAAAGACAATTGATTTACTCAGAAATATTACTGATGAAAATTTACTCATAATCGTTAGGATTTAAATGTCATTGATGTCCTGCAAATGATGATGCTGACATTAAGGAATATGATTTTGAAATAATAATACAATAGAATTCAAAAGAGCAAATACAGGGTGTGATGGATAAATTGAAAATAACACTGACATCTTATTTTAGCAGATATATTTACCAAAATTACACATAAATACCTTGAAATACTAAACAGTAAATTTATTCAATAAAATTGCCTTTGGCTTCAACCACGGCCTCCAGATGACTTCAGAATCTCTTGCAATTGTTCTGGATAGTCTCCTTGTTTAAGTTGGTGAATGCTGCCATAATCCTTGACTTCAGTTCATCTTTGGTATTACAAGGAATTTTGTTGGTCTCTCACTCAACTGCACCCCATACATCTGAGTCTGAGGCTCTGCTGGAAGATGAATGGAGTCATAATGTTGCAATCACTAGTGATCACTCAAAACACCATGATGTTGCCTGGATATGTCATCCAACTCTTTCCAAATCTTCTGCACTGCCCTAAGATTGATACCCAAATACTTTGAAACAATTTAATCATCACACCCTGTGTGTGTGTGTGTGTGTGTGTATTTATATATATATATATATATACACACACATATAAAGACACATCTTATACATATACAAATATAAAATGGTGGAAATTTACCCATTGACACCCCGTATACACACATATATACATATACTCTCCAATATATCCCATAAATATAATTTATATACAGACACATCTTATACATGGTGACAATTTACCCATCGCATCCTGTATTTGTCTTGCTGTGTTTTTGAGTGGTTCATGGTATAAAATAACCAATTTTAAGCATAGGCATCATGATATTTTGTTCATAAAGCAAACTAAACTATATGAATATTTTTAACTTTATCAGTTAATCTGAAGAAACTGGTAAATTTCTTACCATTCTAGAAAGTTTATTATTCAAATGTTAGGACAATACTTGATTTTTTTTTTTTTTTCAGATATTGCTTGCCAATATATATACTTGTATGTATAAAATTTGGATTATGTTGTATTGATCAGTAATATGACAGTTTCAGTAGAAATTGGACAAAGAAGAGTGCTGTGAAATTGTTTGACTCCAAGAGAATAATAGAGTATGGATGGAAGAAGTAGTTTAAAGCCTGCCTGTAAGGAGATATACAAATAAACTCTCAAGTGAAGGGACTTGATAGTAACATGAGCACATATAGCTGACAGTGATTGATGGCTCATGCTAGGACCCTTACTCCAGATCCCTCCTCCTTTCCAATGTGGGTGTGGCCAATCACCATAACATGTGGGACCAGCAGGAGAAGAATTTGTAGCCTAGCAACAATACTTACTAACACAAAACATGAGAAGATTTTAAATTGAATGGAGACTTACTGATGCAAAGATGATCATTTCGATAGTCTTTGTTTTTTATAATTTCTTTTTGTTCGCAAACTGAGAAACAAATCTTTTCTACACGTGCCATTTTTATGCAAATTATTTTTTTATGAATTTATTTTACTTATGAAAGCAATACCACATGCACTACAAAAATTTCAGAGTTACTGAAGTAACATAGATTCAGTAATTTCAACTTTCTACACAATAAATAGAACTTTCTGAAATCATAGGTCTCTTAAGCTCTCTTTGCTTTTTATTCTTTTCTTCTTTATTTTTCTGCTTTCTTTCAAAATTTCCTTATTTTTAATGTCTCTTCCTTTTTTTTCCTTTTCTAATCTGTCTCTTCCTTTTTTTCCTTTTCTAATCAGTCTCTCCCTTTTTTTTGTTTTCTAATCTGTCTCTTCCTCTTTTCCTTTTCTAATCTGTCTTTTCCTTTTTTTCCTTTTCTAATCTGTCTCTCCCTTTTTTTCCTTTTCTAATCGGTCTCTCAATTTTTTTTCCTTTTCTAATCTGTCTATTCCTTTTTTTTCTTTTCTAATCTGTCTATTCCTTTTTTTTCTTTTCTAATCTGTCTATTCCTTTTTTTTCTTTTCTAATCTATTCCTTTTTTTCCTTTTCTAATCGGTCTCTCCCTTTTTTTTCCTTTTCTAATCAGTCTCTCCCTTTTTTTCTTTTCTAATCTGTCTTTCCCTTTTTTTTCTTTTCTAATCTGTCTATTCGTTTTTTTTCCTTTTCTAATCGGTCTCTCCCTTTTTTTCCTTTTCTAATCTGTCTCTTCCTTTTTTTTTCTTTTCTAATCTGTCTATTCCTTTTTTTCTTTTCTAATCTGTCTCTTCCTTTTTTTCCTTTTCTAATCAGTCTCTCCCTTTTTTTTTCTTTTCTAATCTGTCTCTCCCTTTTTTGCTTTTCTAATCAGTCTCTCCCTTTTTTTCCTTTTCTAATCTGTCTCTTCCTTTTTTTCTTTTCTAATCTGTCTCTTCCTTTTTTTCCTTTTCTAATCAGTCTCTCCCTTTTTTTTTCTTTTCTAATCTGTCTCTCCCTTTTTTCTTTTCTAATCTGTCTATTCCTTTTTTTTCTTTTCTAATCTGTCTATTCCTTTTTTCCTTTTCTAATCTGTCTCTCCCTTTTTTCTTTTCTAATCTGTCTATTCCTTTTTTTCTTTTCTAATCTGTCTCTTCCTTTTTTTCTTTTCTAATCTGTCTATTCCTTTTTTTCCTTTTCTAATCTGTCTCTCCCTTTTTTTTTCTTTTCTAATCTGTCTCTCCCTTTTTTCTTTTCTAATCTGTCTATTCCTTTTTTTTCTTTTCTAATCTGTCTATTCCTTTTTTTCCTTTTCTAATCTGTCTCTCCCTTTTTTCTTTTCTAATCTGTCTATTCCTTTTTTTCTTTTCTAATCTGTCTATTCCTTTTTTTTCTTTTCTAATCTGTCTATTCCTTTTTTTTCTTTTCTAATCTGTCTCTCCCTTTTTTCTTTTCTAATCTGTCTATTCCTTTTTTTCTTTTCTAATCTGTCTCTTCCTTTTTTTCTTTTCTAATCTGTCTATTCCTTTTTTTCCTTTTCTAATCTGTCTCTCCCTTTTTTTTTCTTTTCTAATCTGTCTCTCCCTTTTTTCTTTTCTAATCTGTCTATTCCTTTTTTTTCTTTTCTAATCTGTCTATTCCTTTTTTTCCTTTTCTAATCTGTCTCTCCCTTTTTTCTTTTCTAATCTGTCTATTCCTTTTTTTTCTTTTCTAATCTGTCTATTCCTTTTTTCCTTTTCTAATCTGTCTCTTCCTTTTTTTCTTTTCTAATCTGTCTCTTCCTTTTTTTCTTTTCTAATCTGTCTCTTCCTTTTTTTCCTTTTCTAATCAGTCTCTCCCTTTTTTTTTCTTTTCTAATCTGTCTCTCCCTTTTTTCTTTTCTAATCTGTCTATTCCTTTTTTTTCTTTTCTAATCTGTCTATTCCTTTTTTCCTTTTCTAATCTGTCTCTCCCTTTTTTCTTTTCTAATCTGTCTATTCCTTTTTTTCTTTTCTAATCTGTCTCTTCCTTTTTTTCTTTTCTAATCTGTCTATTCCTTTTTTTCCTTTTCTAATCTGTCTCTCCCTTTTTTTTTCTTTTCTAATCTGTCTCTCCCTTTTTTTCTTTTCTAATCTGTCTCTCCCTTTTTTCTTTTCTAATCTGTCTATTCCTTTTTTTTCTTTTCTAATCTGTCTATTCCTTTTTTTCCTTTTCTAATCACTCTCCCTTTTTTCTTTTCTAATCTGTCTCTTCCTTTTTTTCTTTTCTAATCTGTCTATTCCTTTTTTTTCTTTTCTAATCTGTCTCTCCCTTTTTTTTCTTTTCTAATCTGTCTCTTCCTTTTTTTCTTTTCTAATCTGTCTATTCCTTTTTTTCCTTTTCTAATCTGTCTATTCCTTTTTTCCTTTTCTAATCTGTCTCTCCCTTTTTTTCTTTTCTAATCTGTCTCTCCCTTTTTTCTTTTCTAATCTGTCTCTCCCTTTTTTCTTTTCTAATCTGTCTCTCCCTTTTTTTTCTTTTCTAATCTGTCTATTCCTTTTTTTTCTTTTCTAATCTGTCTCTCCCTTTTTTCTTTTCTAATCTGTCTATTCCTTTTTTTCTTTTCTAATCTGTCTCTTCCTTTTTTTCTTTTCTAATCTGTCTATTCCTTTTTTTCCTTTTCTAATCTGTCTCTCCCTTTTTTTTTCTTTTCTAATCTGTCTCTCCCTTTTTTCTTTTCTAATCTGTCTATTCCTTTTTTTTCTTTTCTAATCTGTCTATTCCTTTTTTTCCTTTTCTAATCTGTCTCTCCCTTTTTTCTTTTCTAATCTGTCTATTCCTTTTTTTTCTTTTCTAATCTGTCTATTCCTTTTTTCCTTTTCTAATCTGTCTCTCCCTTTTTTTCTTTTCTAATCTGTCTCTTCCTTTTTTTCTTTTCTAATCTGTCTATTCCTTTTTTTTCTTTTCTAATCTGTCTCTCCCTTTTTTCTTTTCTAATCTGTCTCTCCCTTTTTTCTTTTCTAATCTGTCTCTCCCTTTTTTTCTTTTCTAATCTGTCTCTCCCTTTTTTTCTTTTCTAATCTGTCTATTCCTTTTTTTTCTTTTCTAATCTGTCTATTCCTTTTTTTTCTTTTCTAATCTGTCTCTCCCTTTTTTCTGTTCTAATCTGTCTATTCCTTTTTTTTCTTTTCTAATCTGTCTATTCCTTTTTTCCTTTTCTAATCTGTCTCTCCCTTTTTTTTCTTTTCTAATCTGTCTCTTCCTTTTTTTCTTTTCTAATCTGTCTATTCCTTTTTTTTCTTTTCTAATCTGTCTATTCCTTTTTTTCCTTTTCTAATCTGTCTCTCCCTTTTTTCTTTTCTAATCTGTCTATTCCTTTTTTTTCTTTTCTAATCTGTCTATTCCTTTTTTCCTTTTCTAATCTGTCTCTCCCTTTTTTTTCTTTTCTAATCTGTCTCTTCCTTTTTTTCTTTTCTAATCTGTCTATTCCTTTTTTTTTCTTTTCTAATCTGTCTCTTCCTTTTTTTCTTTTCTAATCTGTCTCTCCCTTTTTTCTTTTCTAATCTGTCTCTCCCTTTTTTCTTTTCTAATCTGTCTCTCCCTTTTTTTCTTTTCTAATCTGTCTCTCCCTTTTTTTCTTTTCTAATCTGTCTATTCCTTTTTTTTCTTTTCTAATCTGTCTATTCCTTTTTTTTCTTTTCTAATCTGTCTATTCCTTTTTTTTCTTTTCTAATCTGTCTCTCCCTTTTTTTCTTTTCTAATCTGTCTATTCCTTTTTTTTCTTTTCTAATCTGTCTCTCCCTTTTTTCTTTTCTAATCTGTCTCTCCCTTTTTTCTTTTCTAATCTGTCTCTCCCTTTTTTTCTTTTCTAATCTGTCTCTCCCTTTTTTCTTTTCTAATCTGTCTATTCCTTTTTTTTCTTTTCTAATCTGTCTCTCCCTTTTTTCTTTTCTAATCTGTCTCTCCCTTTTTTCTTTTCTAATCTGTCTCTCCCTTTTTTTCTTTTCTAATCTGTCTCTCCCTTTTTTTCTTTTCTAATCTGTCTATTCCTTTTTTTTCTTTTCTAATCTGTCTATTCCTTTTTTTCCTTTTCTAATCTGTCTCTCCCTTTTTTCTTTTCTAATCTGTCTATTCCTTTTTTTTCTTTTCTAATCTGTCTATTCCTTTTTTCCTTTTCTAATCTGTCTCTCCCTTTTTTTTCTTTTCTAATCTGTCTCTTCCTTTTTTTCTTTTCTAATCTGTCTATTCCTTTTTTTTTCTTTTCTAATCTGTCTCTTCCTTTTTTTCTTTTCTAATCTGTCTCTCCCTTTTTTCTTTTCTAATCTGTCTCTCCCTTTTTTCTTTTCTAATCTGTCTCTCCCTTTTTTTCTTTTCTAATCTGTCTCTCCCTTTTTTTCTTTTCTAATCTGTCTATTCCTTTTTTTTCTTTTCTAATCTGTCTATTCCTTTTTTTTCTTTTCTAATCTGTCTATTCCTTTTTTTTTCTTTTCTAATCTGTCTCTCCCTTTTTTTCTTTTCTAATCTGTCTATTCCTTTTTTTTCTTTTCTAATCTGTCTCTCCCTTTTTTCTTTTCTAATCTGTCTCTCCCTTTTTTCTTTTCTAATCTGTCTCTCCCTTTTTTTCTTTTCTAATCTGTCTCTCCCTTTTTTTCTTTTCTAATCTGTCTATTCCTTTTTTTTCTTTTCTAATCTGTCTCTCCCTTTTTTCTTTTCTAATCTGTCTCTCCCTTTTTTCTTTTCTAATCTGTCTCTCCCTTTTTTTCTTTTCTAATCTGTCTCTCCCTTTTTTTCTTTTCTAATCTGTCTATTCCTTTTTTTTCTTTTCTAATCTGTCTCTCCCTTTTTCCTTTTCTAATCTGTCTCTCCCTTTTTTCTTTTCTAATCTGTCTATTCCTTTTTTTTCTTTTCTAATCTGTCTATTCCTTTTTTCCTTTTCTAATCTGTCTCTCCCTTTTTTTTCTTTTCTAATCTGTCTCTTCCTTTTTTTCTTTTCTAATCTGTCTATTCCTTTTTTTTTCTTTTCTAATCTGTCTCTTCCTTTTTTTCTTTTCTAATCTGTCTCTCCCTTTTTTCTTTTCTAATCTGTCTCTCCCTTTTTTCTTTTCTAATCTGTCTCTCCCTTTTTTTCTTTTCTAATCTGTCTCTCCCTTTTTTTCTTTTCTAATCTGTCTATTCCTTTTTTTTCTTTTCTAATCTGTCTCTCCCTTTTTTTCTTTTCTAATCTGTCTATTCCTTTTTTTTCTTTTCTAATCTGTCTCTCCCTTTTTTCTTTTCTAATCTGTCTCTCCCTTTTTTCTTTTCTAATCTGTCTCTCCCTTTTTTTCTTTTCTAATCTGTCTCTCCCTTTTTTTCTTTTCTAATCTGTCTATTCCTTTTTTTTCTTTTCTAATCTGTCTATTCCTTTTTTTTCTTTTCTAATCTGTCTATTCCTTTTTTTTTCTTTTCTAATCTGTCTCTCCCTTTTTTTCTTTTCTAATCTGTCTATTGCTTTTTTTTCTTTTCTAATCTGTCTCTCCCTTTTTTCTTTTCTAATCTGTCTCTCCCTTTTTTCTTTTCTAATCTGTCTCTCCCTTTTTTTCTTTTCTAATCTGTCTCTCCCTTTTTTTCTTTTCTAATCTGTCTATTCCTTTTTTTTCTTTTCTAATCTGTCTCTCCCTTTTTTCTTTTCTAATCTGTCTCTCCCTTTTTTCTTTTCTAATCTGTCTCTCCCTTTTTTTCTTTTCTAATCTGTCTCTCCCTTTTTTTCTTTTCTAATCTGTCTATTCCTTTTTTTTCTTTTCTAATCTGTCTCTCCCTTTTTTCTTTTCTAATCTGTCTCTCCCTTTTTTCTTTTCTAATCTGTCTCTCCCTTTTTTTCTTTTCTAATCTGTCTCTCCCTTTTTTTCTTTTCTAATCTGTCTATTCCTTTTTTTTCTTTTCTAATCTGTCTATTCCTTTTTTTCCTTTTCTAATCTGTCTCTCCCTTTTTTCTTTTCTAATCTGTCTATTCCTTTTTTTTCTTTTCTAATCTGTCTATTCCTTTTTTCCTTTTCTAATCTGTCTCTCCCTTTTTTTTCTTTTCTAATCTGTCTCTTCCTTTTTTTCTTTTCTAATCTGTCTATTCCTTTTTTTTCTTTTCTAATCTGTCTATTCCTTTTTTTTCTTTTCTAATCTGTCTCTCCCTTTTTTCTTTTCTAATCTGTCTCTCCCTTTTTTCTTTTCTAATCTGTCTCTCCCTTTTTTTCTTTTCTAATCTGTCTCTCCCTTTTTTTCTTTTCTAATCTGTCTATTCCTTTTTTTTCTTTTCTAATCTGTCTCTCCCTTTTTTTCCTTTTCTAATCTGTCTCTTCCTTTTTTTCTTTTCTAATCTGTCTATTCCTTTTTTTCTTTTCTAATCTGTCTCTCCCTTTTTTTCCTTTTCTAATCTGTCTCTCCCTTTTTTTCTTTTCTAATCTGTCTATTCCTTTTTTCCTTTTCTAATCTGTCTCTCCCTTTTTTTTCTTTTCTAATCTGTCTCTTCCTTTTTTTCTTTTCTAATCTGTCTATTCCTTTTTTCCTTTTCTAATCTGTCTCTCCCTTTTTTTCTTTTCTAATCTGTCTCTCCCTTTTTTCTTTTCTAATCTGTCTCTCCCTTTTTTCTTTTCTAATCTGTCTCTCCCTTTTTTTTCTTTTCTAATCTGTCTATTCCTTTTTTTCCTATTCTAATCTGTCTCTCCCTTTTTTCTTTTCTAATCTGTCTCTCCCTTTTTTTTCTTTTCTAATCTGTCTATTCCTTTTTTTCCTTTTCTAATCTGTCTATTTCTTTTTTTCCTTTTCTAATCTGTCTCTCCCTTTTTTTTTCTTTTCTAATCTGTCTCTCCCTTTTTTTCTTTTCTAATCTGTCTATTCCTTTTTTTTCTTTTCTAATCTGTCTATTCCTTTTTTTTCTTTTCTAATCTGTCTATTCCTTTTTTCCTTTTCTAATCTGTCTCTCCCTTTTTTTTCTTTTCTAATCTGTCTCTCCCTTTTTTCTTTTCTAATCTGTCTATTCCTTTTTTTTCTTTTCTAATCTGTCTATTCCTTTTTTTTCTTTTCTAATCAGTCTATTCCTTTTTTTCCTTTTCTAATCTGTCTCTCCCTTTTTTTTCTTTTCTAATCTGTCTCTCCCTTTTTTCTTTTCTAATCTGTCTATTCCTTTTTTTTCTTTTCTAATCTGTCTATTCCTTTTTTTCCTTTTCTTATCTGTCTCTCCCTTTTTTCTTTTCTAATCTGTCTATTCCTTTTTTTTCTTTTCTAATCTGTCTATTCCTTTTTTTCCTTTTCTAATCTGTCTCTCCCTTTTTTCTTTTCTAATCTGACTCTTCCTTTTTTTTCTTTTCTAATCTGTCTCTTCCTTTTTTTTCTTTTCTAATCTGTCTATTCCTTTTTTCCTTTTCTAATCTGTCTCTCCCTTTTTTCTTTTCTAATCTGTCTCTCCCTTTTTTCTTTTCTAATCTGTCTCTCCCTTTTTTTCTTTTCTAATCTGTCTCTCCCTTTTTTTCTTTTCTAATCTGTCTATTCCTTTTTTTTCTTTTCTAATCTGTCTCTCCCTTTTTTTCCTTTTCTAATCTGTCTCTTCCTTTTTTTCTTTTCTAATCTGTCTATTCCTTTTTTTCTTTTCTAATCTGTCTCTCCCTTTTTTTCCTTTTCTAATCTGTCTCTCCCTTTTTTTCTTTTCTAATCTGTCTATTCCTTTTTTCCTTTTCTAATCTGTCTCTCCCTTTTTTTTCTTTTCTAATCTGTCTCTTCCTTTTTTTCTTTTCTAATCTGTCTATTCCTTTTTTCCTTTTCTAATCTGTCTCTCCCTTTTTTTCTTTTCTAATCTGTCTCTCCCTTTTTTCTTTTCTAATCTGTCTCTCCCTTTTTTCTTTTCTAATCTGTCTCTCCCTTTTTTTTCTTTTCTAATCTGTCTATTCCTTTTTTTCCTATTCTAATCTGTCTCTCCCTTTTTTCTTTTCTAATCTGTCTCTCCCTTTTTTTTCTTTTCTAATCTGTCTATTCCTTTTTTTCCTTTTCTAATCTGTCTATTTCTTTTTTTCCTTTTCTAATCTGTCTCTCCCTTTTTTTTTCTTTTCTAATCTGTCTCTCCCTTTTTTTCTTTTCTAATCTGTCTCTACCTTTTTTTCTTTTCTAATCTGTCTATTCCTTTTTTTTCTTTTCTAATCTGTCTATTCCTTTTTTTTCTTTTCTAATCTGTCTATTCCTTTTTTCCTTTTCTAATCTGTCTCTCCCTTTTTTTTCTTTTCTAATCTGTCTCTCCCTTTTTTCTTTTCTAATCTGTCTATTCCTTTTTTTTCTTTTCTAATCTGTCTATTCCTTTTTTTTCTTTTCTAATCAGTCTATTCCTTTTTTTCCTTTTCTAATCTGTCTCTCCCTTTTTTTTCTTTTCTAATCTGTCTCTCCCTTTTTTCTTTTCTAATCTGTCTATTCCTTTTTTTTCTTTTCTAATCTGTCTATTCCTTTTTTTCCTTTTCTTATCTGTCTCTCCCTTTTTTCTTTTCTAATCTGTCTATTCCTTTTTTTTCTTTTCTAATCTGTCTATTCCTTTTTTTCCTTTTCTAATCTGTCTCTCCCTTTTTTCTTTTCTAATCTGACTCTTCCTTTTTTTTCTTTTCTAATCTGTCTCTTCCTTTTTTTTCTTTTCTAATCTGTCTATTCCTTTTTTCCTTTTCTAATCTGTCTCTCCCTTTTTTTTTCTTTTCTAATCTGTCTCTTCCTTTTTTTTCTTTTCTAATCTGTCTCTTCCTTTTTTTTCTTTTCTAATCTGTCTATTCCTTTTTTCCTTTTCTAATCTGTCTCTCCCTTTTTTTTTCTTTTCTAATCTGACTCTTCCTTTTTTTTCTTTTCTAATCTGTCTATTCCTTTTTTTTCTTTTCTAATCTGTCTATTCCTTTTTTTCCTTTTCTAATCTGTCTCTCCCTTTTTTCTTTTCTAATCTGACTCTTCCTTTTTTTTCTTTTCTAATCTGTCTATTCCTTTTTTTCTTTTCTAATCTGTCTATTCCTTTTTTTTCTTTTCTAATCTGTCTCTCCCTTTTTTTTCTTTTCTAATCTGTCTCTTCCTTTTTTTCTTTTCTAATCTGTCTATTCCTTTTTTTTCTTTTCTAATCTGTCTATTCCTTTTTTTTCTTTTCTAATCTGTCTCTCCCTTTTTTCTTTTCTAATCTGTCTCTCCCTTTTTTCTTTTCTAATCTGTCTCTCCCTTTTTTTCTTTTCTAATCTGTCTATTCCTTTTTTTTCTTTTCTAATCTGTCTATTCCTTTTTTTTCTTTTCTAATCAGTCTATTCCTTTTTTTCCTTTTCTAATCTGTCTCTCCCTTTTTTTTCTTTTCTAATCTGTCTCTCCCTTTTTTCTTTTCTAATCTGTCTATTCCTTTTTTTTCTTTTCTAATCTGTCTATTCCTTTTTTTCCTTTTCTTATCTGTCTCTCCCTTTTTTCTTTTCTAATCTGTCTATTCCTTTTTTTTCTTTTCTAATCTGTCTATTCCTTTTTTTCCTTTTCTAATCTGTCTCTCCCTTTTTTCTTTTCTAATCTGACTCTTCCTTTTTTTTCTTTTCTAATCTGTCTCTTCCTTTTTTTTCTTTTCTAATCTGTCTATTCCTTTTTTCCTTTTCTAATCTGTCTCTCCCTTTTTTTTTCTTTTCTAATCTGTCTCTTCCTTTTTTTTCTTTTCTAATCTGTCTCTTCCTTTTTTTTCTTTTCTAATCTGTCTATTCCTTTTTTCCTTTTCTAATCTGTCTCTCCCTTTTTTTTTCTTTTCTAATCTGACTCTTCCTTTTTTTTCTTTTCTAATCTGTCTATTCCTTTTTTTTCTTTTCTAATCTGTCTATTCCTTTTTTTCCTTTTCTAATCTGTCTCTCCCTTTTTTCTTTTCTAATCTGACTCTTCCTTTTTTTTCTTTTCTAATCTGTCTCTTCCTTTTTTTCTTTTCTAATCTGTCTATTCCTTTTTTTTCTTTTCTAATCTGTCTCTCCCTTTTTTTTCTTTTCTAATCTGTCTCTTCCTTTTTTTCTTTTCTAATCTGTCTATTCCTTTTTTTTCTTTTCTAATCTGTCTATTCCTTTTTTTTCTTTTCTAATCTGTCTCTCCCTTTTTTCTTTTCTAATCTGTCTCTCCCTTTTTTCTTTTCTAATCTGTCTCTCCCTTTTTTTCTTTTCTAATCTGTCTATTCCTTTTTTTTCTTTTCTAATCTGTCTCTCCCTTTTTTCCTTTTCTAATCTGTCTCTTCCTTTTTTTCTTTTCTAATCTGTCTATTCCTTTTTTTTCTTTTCTAATCTGTCTATTCCTTTTTTTTCTTTTCTAATCTGTCTCTCCCTTTTTTTCCTTTTCTAATCTGTCTCTCCCTTTTTTTCTTTTCTAATCTGTCTATTCCTTTTTTTCTTTTCTAATCTGTCTCTCCCTTTTTTCTTTTCTAATCTGTCTCTCCCTTTTTTCTTTTCTAATCTGTCTCTCCCTTTTTTTTCTTTTCTAATCTGTCTATTCCTTTTTTTCCTATTCTAATCTGTCTCTCCCTTTTTTCTTTTCTAATCTGTCTCTCCCTTTTTTTTCTTTTCTAATCTGTCTATTCCTTTTTTTCCTTTTCTAATCTGTCTCTCCCTTTTTTCTTTTCTAATCTGTCTCTCCCTTTTTTCTTTTCTAATCTGTCTCTCCCTTTTTTTTCTTTTCTAATCTGTCTATTCCTTTTTTTCCTATTCTAATCTGTCTATTCCTTTTTTTCCTATTCTAATCTGTCTATTCCTTTTTTTCCTATTCTAATCTGTCTCTCCCTTTTTTCTTTTCTAATCTGTCTCTCCCTTTTTTTTCCTTTTCTAATCTGTCTCTCCCTTTTTTTCTTTTCTAATCTGTCTCTCCCTTTTTTCTTTTCTAATCTGTCTCTCCCTTTTTTTCTTTTCTAATCTGTCTATTCCTTTTTTTCCTATTCTAATCTGTCTCTCCCTTTTTTCTTTTCTAATCTGTCTCTCCCTTTTTTTCTTTTCTAATCTGTCTATTCCTTTTTTTTCTTTTCTAATCTGTCTATTCCTTTTTTCCTTTTCTAATCTGTCTATTCCTTTTTTTTCTTTTCTAATCTGTCTCTCCCTTTTTTTCTTTTCTAATCTGTCTATTCCTTTTTTTCTTTTTTAATCTGTCTATTCCTTTTTTTTCTTTTCTAATCTGTCTCTCCCATTTTTTTCTTTTCATATCTGTCTCTTCCTTTTTTTCTTTTCTAATCTGTCTCTCCCTCTTTTTTCCTTTTCTAATCTGTCTATTCCTTTTTTTTCTTTTCTAATCTGTCTATTCCTTTTTTTTCTTTTCTAATCTGTCTCTCCCTTTTTTTTCTTTTCTAATCTGTCTCTTCCTTTTTTTCCTTTTCTAATCTGTCTCTCCCTTTTTTTCTTTTCTAATCTGTCTATTCCTTTTTTTTCTTTTCTAATCTGTCTCTCCCTTTTTTTCTTTTCTAATCTGTCTATTCCTTTTTTCCTTTTCTAATCTGTCTCTCCCTTTTTTTTCTTTTCTAATCTGTCTCTTCCTTTTTTTCCTTTTCTAATCAGTCTCTCCCTTTTTTTCCTTTTCTAATCAGTCTCTCCCTTTTTTCCTTTTCTAATCAGTCTCTCCCTTTTTTTCCTTTTCTAATCTGTCTCTTCCTTTTTTTCTTTTCTAATCTGTCTCTCCCTTTTTTTCCTTTTCTAATCTGTCTCTCCCTTTTTTTCTTTTCTAATCTGTCTATTCCTTTTTTTTCTTTTCTAATCTGTCTCTCCCTTTTTTTCCTTTTCTAATCTGTCTCTTCCTTTTTTTCTTTTCTAATCTGTCTATTCCTTTTTTTTCTTTTCTAATGTGTCTCTCCCTTTTTTTCCTTTTCTAATCTGTCTCTCCCTTTTTTTCTTTTCTAATCTGTCTATTCCTTTTTTCCTTTTCTAATCTGTCTCTCCCTTTTTTTTCTTTTCTAATCTGTCTCTTCCTTTTTTCTTTTCTAATCTGTCTATTCCTTTTTTTTTCTTTTCTAATCTGTCTCTCCCTTTTTTTCCTTTTCTAATCTGTCTCTCCCTTTTTTTCTTTTCTAATCTGTCTCTCCCTTTTTTTTCTTTTCTAATCTGTCTCTTCCTTTTTTTCTTTTCTAATCTGTCTATTCCTTTTTTTCCTTTTCTAATCTGTCTATTCCTTTTTTCCTTTTCTAATCTGTCTCTCCCTTTTTTTCTTTTCTAATCTGTCTCTCCCTTTTTTCTTTTCTAATCTGTCTCTCCCTTTTTTTTCTTTTCTAATCTGTCTATTCCTTTTTTTCCTATTCTAATCTGTCTCTCCCTTTTTTCTTTTCTAATCTGTCTCTCCCTTTTTTTTCTTTTCTAATCTGTCTATTCCTTTTTTTCCTTTTCTAATCTGTCTATTTCTTTTTTTCCTTTTCTAATCAGTCTCTCCCTTTTTTTCCTTTTCTAATCTGTCTCTTCCTTTTTTTCTTTTCTAATCTGTCTATTCCTTTTTTTTCTTTTCTAATCTGTCTATTCCTTTTTTTTCTTTTCTAATCTGTCTCTCCCTTTTTTCTTTTCTAATCTGTCTCTTCCTTTTTTCCTTTTCTAATCAGTCTCTCCCTTTTTTTCTTTTCTAATCAGTCTCTCCCTTTTTTCCTTTTCTAATCAGTCTCTCCCTTTTTTTCCTTTTCTAATCTGTCTATTCCTTTTTTTCTT
>OZ038487.1:64608241-64743241 GCA_964036315.1 Acanthosepion esculentum
GTCACAGTAAAGTGAAAATTGAATCAAAAGTCTGCATCAGAAAAATCCTACTTTGGCCACTAACTTTATAAACTTAAAGTCATAGGAACAAATTTCTTTGAAAACAAAAATCTGATTAAGCATTAAATGCATTTATATTTTTTACATTATGCACTTTTCTGTTTCATTATTTTGAGATTCTTTCTCTTAAACTCTTCATTCATATATTCCTCCCACTATTAAATATTCCATTTACATTGCTTCTGCTCATGTCTGCAATCATACCATTCCAATGGCATTAATATAATTAATTATTTATATTGTAACCTTTGCTATAGCCTCTTTTATGTCATGACCCATAGTATTAATGCTTATACCTTCAGCATCACCCCTCATTACCATTATACCATCTTCAATGTCTACCATTTTTACTTCTCTTATAGTATGAGCTTCACTAGCAGTTATATAAAGTTATTTTTTAATAATTTCACCCCAAGTAAGGTGATAAAAGCCTCTAAGATACAATGGGTTGGTGAGTGTGAGAGAAACAGAGGACAATAAAGGAACAGGTTTCAAATATACAGAAGATAGAATAGTATAAAAAACTACAAAAGTAGATCAATATGTTCCTGGCCTAAAATATAGTTATGAGCTAAATTTTGATCTGAAATTCCCACTGTATAATGTTCTATCTTTATGATTAATATAGGAGTGTTAAGTACATTGGTAAGGAAGGAGATTATAATGTAAAAGAAATATATTTTTATCAGTAGTACATGTGCTAATATTTAGTGATTTATCAATATATACATATATATATATATATATATATATATATATATATATATATATATATATATGGCACTTACTGGTGAGTGATGTTTAGAAAACTAGTCTTGTAAAATATTGCTTGTTAATTTGATTGTTACAGAGTATCTCTCTGGACATTTTAAGGAAAATGGCAACAAAAAGAAAACAAAAAAACTAATGCTAATAATCAGGAACAGACAGTTGAAATTCCTTGGGTGCATGATGGGGAAAGAGGGCTTGGAAAACATAACCATCACAGGTATATTGAGGTCAAGAGAGATAGGGAAAGGCAATGACAATGTTATGTGAATGGATGGCGAAACTGGGTGGGGAGCCTTAGCAAAAGTGAGAAAAACTGCCCAGGGCTCCAAGAGGTAGAAAGTTTGGGGAGTGATGACAACCCATATCCTGAAAAGATGTGGCACATAGAAGAATAAGACTGAGGTTCATAAATATCTACATATATGACTGATCTTGACAACGGGCATCATTACCAGCTTGGTAGTAAGTTAATTATTGGAGAGTGGTTTAATCAAACTCACACACTCTGTTCTCAATAAGCTATCATGGAATGCTAGATATATTATTGTCAAAATATCTGGTGATAATAAAGAGTGCATGGCTTTCAACATTGGTAAGTGAAGTGCAGTATCAGTCAGATTTTAGATTGGTTTCCTTTTACTGTTTTCCCCAACATGCTACCTGCATATGAAGTGGAATGCACAAACATTGCAGAATGTATGTAGGCCATAGCTTTGATATCAAAATATACATGTTAGCATATGCTCTCATGCACAAACACGCAGATATATATTAACATAGATTTTAGATATTTATCCTAATTATTTGATATATGCATATATAAGTATAGACATATATCCATACTTAAAGTGACACACACACACACACATATATATATATATATATACAGATACATACCCATATATATATATATATATATATATACACACACACACACACACCTCTATATATATATTTATACACACACACAAGCAGATGCACAGATGCATATATATATACATACATGCACACATATACACACACACACACACACACACACACATATATATATATATATAAATAAACATACACATATAAAAATATATATACATACACACACACACACACATATAAAAATATATATACATACACACACACATATATATATGTATACACACATATACCTATCTATCTATCTATCTGTCTATCTATATATATCTATATATATATATATATATATATTCTTTCTTTGTACATTAGTCATGGTTATATGATTGCATCTAGTTTGAGTCAAAAAGCATCCATCCAGGTCTTGGTCAATTCTTTCATGGCTGGTACCCACCATAGATATTTTCTCTTGTGCAATTGCAAAAATCCACCATACTGGAGCACCAATAAACATGTACATATAAACAGAAGGCATGCATATGCACATATTCACACAGTCATATACATATGGAGATTGGTAATGTAAATATCTCCTTGATCTTTTCAAGCTACCATTGTTTATTGACATGCAGTTATTGAAGTATTCAAAGGCATCGAAAGGCATCATCTTCTTCCTTTCTGTGGTGCCTGCCAACCATACAGTTAACACATGCCAGTCTCTATTGCTTTGAAAATGCACAATTATGAAGCACTGCATAAAAGTACATGTTTGGTGGTGGGGAAATGTGGGACACAGATCAGCGGTGGGGGTTATTGGCCACGGATAGAAAAGAAAGGAAAGAATGAAAAAAATATTGAGAAAATCACGCTTTTGTTCATTTATGAAATCCTCTGAATAGTGTATATGTCAACCACTTATTTAACAGACTTTTTTTGTTTCTATACGTTTTCCTTGTTTCTTAGGAATCAATACTTAAGCTATGTTTTGTTTTTATTAGGTTTATTCTTTTTACTTTATTTTGTATTATTCCTCTTAAAAAACTTCTCTTACTTCATTTTTCTTAAATCTACTTTATCTTTCTTTCACTTTCATTCATCTCTTCCTCTCTGTTTTTTTCTTTCATTTATTGTGACTTGAATTTCCTCTTTTACTCTCTTTTTCTTTTTCTTTTTACTTCTCAATTTTCAAATTAATCTTGTTTGTACCTTTTGTGCTTTTCTTTCTTTTAGTCTTTTCCTTATTATAATTTTTATTTTTCCTTGCGGATTTATAAATTATGCAACCTTGCCAATGGTTTTTGAGCCTAAAGCTTAAATTTAAGAAAAATGTATTTCCTGTTATTCACTATTCAGCATTAAAGTAAATCAACAAAACATCTTCAATTTATTATTTTTTATTTCTTATTTAGCAAGACTTTTTTTCTTTTCCATTCTTTGTAAAGAGCAAAAGGACATTCAGTTTTATTGTGTTTGTCTTGATGCTTGTTTCAATTTATGAGTTCAAGTTTTAAAAAAAAATGAGATTCTCTTATTTTTATAGATTTCTATAATTTAAGATGACAAATTAACTGTAGCATATGACACATACACAATAAGTAATATCTCTATTTCTTCAATTCTGTACATGGGTGTATATTTGGGGATATGTGGATAAAAAGAAGATTGTTTTACATTGTTTTGGGAGCTTTTTATTAACCATTGGCTAATTTTATTTGTCAAATTCATCCTCACTATGGGTTATGCTCCTGGCATCAAACACTAGGGCTTTTTAGTTTTGTGTTGCATAATTGGACTAGGCTTAAAATACCAAAATTAAAGGCAAGCAGTTAATTTATTTGAATAGATATATTTTTAATCATCTCAGAGTATTAATGCCACTAAGACACTAGAAATTGCTGAGAGTGAAAGAGAATAAAAAGATTAGCGAGGAGAAAGGAAAATAAAAATACAGGATTCAGGAAGACAGAAGATGGCAGTTGATGTTTCATTTAAATATTTGAAGATTGTAGGTGGAAGGAAAGAAGCCAGAATAGAGTTCCACAGGCAAGAAAAGAAACTGTTAGAATAGAACTTACAGTTATACCTTTGCTATTTCAACAGTAAAATAATGAAACCTAGTTTCCAATCTGTTAGTACACTTAAATACATTTGGTTTAAGTTAACAAGGAAGAGAGTTCATTTGAGTAATTGCTTTGAAAATGTTTATAGAAAAAACATAGGGAAGCCATGTCAGTGGTGGGAAAGTAACTGAAGTTGTGTTGCCAGTTCAAGACTGATAGCATGCCAAACCCTTCTTTAGATTTTGTCAAGAATCTCAAGATATATAGCAGGAGACCAGACCAGAAATATGCAATGCCTGGATGAATAGTAAATTTATAAATTTGAAAGATGGATAATGGCAAGAAAAATTGTCTGGCATGACACAGTGAACCAACTTTCTTAGCAGCAGACATAGCAATTGATTCAATATAATGATTCCACTTCATGCCAGTGAAAGACATGAGACAAGAAGTCACAATGAATTGCTCTACTGGAAGTTAGCATCAGACATGTTTATGAGAGGTAGAAATGGTTCTCTATAGTGACATTTGGTTTAAGTTAACAAGGAAGAGAGTTCATTTGAGTAATTGCTTTGAAAATGTTTATAGAAAAAACATAGGGAAGCCATGTCAGTGGTGGGAAAGTAACTGAAGTTGTGTTGCCAGTTCAAGACTGATAGCATGCCAAACCCTTCTTTAGATTTTGTCAAGAATCTCAAGATATATAGCAGGAGACCAGACCAGAAATATGCAATGCCTGGATGAATAGTAAATTTATAAATTTGAAAGATGGATAATGGCAAGAAAAATTGTCTGGCATGACACAGTGAACCAACTTTCTTAGCAGCAGACATAGCAATTGATTCAATATAATGATTCCACTTCATGCCAGTGAAAGACATGAGACAAGAAGTCACAATGAATTGCTCTACTGGAAGTTAGCATCAGACATGTTTATGAGAGGTAGAAATGGTTCTCTATAGTGACTAAAAGATAATAGTTTAGTTTGTGAGGCATTAAAATTTACAAGCCAACTGAGATAATTTTTGAGGCCAGTTTTACTTTGTCAGATCAATCTTTTTTATGCAGGAGACAAGGGATAAAGCTCTATTCCTGTTCAAAATACAAGGAAGGAGTGTGAACTGGCTGATAGGTGAACATATCTACTCTTAATAAAAAAAGAAATATAATCTTAATGTGAAGGTGGGTTTGAAATATAGATTTAAACTAAGAGCATGTGGGATTCAAGTGCTTGAATTTCAGTAGGGTTATTTAGGGAACAGACAATATTAACTATTAAGTTTTAATGTAATATAAGTTCCATTGTCAAATAAAAGAAAAACAAGGTAAAACTGAACTACTCTTATTATTAACAATTTATTTTATTTTTTAAACACTAGAGAGGGGATAAAGTAAAATAAATTACTATAAATGTACATTTTCATGAAAAATACAATAATACAATATTTGAAGCCATTTTATTTAAAATGGTGGAGGAGTCATCTATCATAAAATAACAGTAGTACTTCTACCTTTGCTATCTTAAAAAAAGGAATATTTTTTAAAATACAAGATTAAAAATGTTATTTTGTATATTAGTTTAATGAAATAATTTTTATTGCCATAATTTTAATAACTATTCATGGAAATTGAATGTCATATGCCTCTGGTACTTCTATGGATTTTGTTTGGGGCAGACAGACAGGCAAAGATATAAATTTATTCTTGTGTGTGTACGTGTGTGCGCACATATTTGTTTTGAGTAAATACTCAAATGAAATTTTAGCTTTTTTTTTCAAATCTTGTTTTTCATGGAATTGAATCTGTCTAATTGGGTAACGATACACCTTTATTTTAGGTAAGCCTTAATTGTGCAACTTAAGTACCAAGATAAAAACAGGATTTGAAGTCAGAAAATAAACAAAAAATTTGATTATCGTCCATTAAATTTGCCTTTCCCAAGGAACAGCAGATATTTTTATGAAATCAATAAAGTCCAAATATCCAAAGATATCTGCTCGGCCTAATTGCATTTTCGCAAACAAGATATGTAAAGCCACTACTTTTAAATATAATCATCATTTTATGGTATTATTATCTAAAGTATGGCTTTTTTATTATAAAAAATATTGAGGAGAAGGTTGTTGTCTGTAACCTGTGCAATGCAAAATCATATATGTGTGAAGTGATTTAATTTTAGTTCTCATTAATGGAAAGTTTATTAATTGATTTAGAATATTAATGCACTGTCTGTCAGAGCTGATTTACTCTGATTAAAATCTGATTTAATTCACACATTAGATGAAACACTCTTATTTTTAGTTTTAACAAATTATTAACTCTTGCCAGTTGTAGATAAGTTGAAGTATATGGAGAATCTGTAAGTGGTGTAGTAACAACTTTACAAGTTTCATCTGACTATAAGAAGGAATGTCTTTTATTTCAAAATTTTGTTTTCTTTTTTTGTTGTTTTTAAGCATTTCACCCTAAGTAGGGTGTAAGTGCTAATAGTACACAGGGGTCTACAGAGAGTGAAAGTAAGGGAAAAGACTGGATATAGAGGGGATTGAGGAAAGAATAAAAAGAAGAATGAGGATCAAGGCATCTGAAGATCTTGATTGACATTACATTTAAATTATCAAGGAACTAAGTAAGCGGAAGAGAGTTCCACTGTCAGGAAGTGTGAGGAGTAGAAGAGGAGGTTACATTTAACTGTTTCAGCTGTAAAAGGGTGGGACCAAGATGCCAACCTAGTAGTACGCTTAAATTCATGTAGTTTGGGCACCAGTGAAAATAGCTTGTCAGAGCAGATGCCATGAAAATATTTATAGAAAAGACAGAGGAAAGCCACATTACATCAGCGAGAAGGTGACTGGAGTCGAGACCCCAAGTCAGGACTAGTCAGATTGCATATCTGTCTTTGGATTTTGTCAGGACTGAGTGAGGGCTCCAGATGATATATGCCAACCTTATTCCTTCCATGAACAAATGGTAGATTTCTAGATGTGAAGGGTGGACTCAGACAAGAGAAACCTTCTGGTGTGACACAGAGAACCAACTTTCCTTGTGCTAGATGCAGTTATTGATTCAGTGTAGTTGTTCCACCTCAGGTTAATGGAAAACATGAGACCAAGAAAGTGCAGTGAGGCACTCTTGTTGAGTTGAGCATCAACCATGCTGATAGGAGGCAGGGAAGTTTCTCTACGGTGAGTAAATGACAGCAGTTTTGTTTTGGATTCATTAAAATTCACAAGCCATTTCTTGCTCCAGTCAACCACAGATTGGAGGTCATTTTCAAGACCAATGGCCAGGTTAACTTTGTCAGCAATTCTGGATTTACTATTGAGACAGGAGTAAATGGTAGTGTCATCTGCATAGATGCCTACTTGAGAACAGATGATTTCAGGAAGATCAGAAACAGTGTAAGACCAAGGATAGAGTCTTAAGGAATACCAGCATTCATATGGAAAGAACTGGAAGAGAATCCAGTTTCACGGTTAGACAGGAATGATTGGATTAAATCAAGTAATTATCCTGTAATACCATATCCATGAAGCTTACATAGGTCAGCATGCCAAACCCTGTCAAACACCTTCGATATATCTAGTGCAACAGCTCATGCTTCACCATTATTATCAAGAACTTGGTATACATATTCAGTTATATGGCATACCACATTGTTTGTATGAGCACAGATCATGGTAGGGGAGTTGGTTAACTACACCAGCATTGATTAAAGCCTTCAAGACCTTGATGAAGAGTGGTAGGAGATTGGGATGGTAGCTAGATGGGTTTGAAGGGTCTCCAGAGTTATTAAAGACCAGGACAACAGAGGAGGATTTCAAACAGGCTGGAAAGCAAGTATTGGCAAGGCAATAGTTGTAGAGTTTGGAAAGAGTTAGAGTCAGCTCAGGAGCTCATTTCTTTAGGACTATGACTGGTATCTCGTCACCATCACTTGCTTTATGAGAGTCTAATTTAGAGACGATGTCTAATACCATTGACAGGCTTATGCACATCTCACTCAGTATAGCCTCAGTTCTAGGGGGAACATCAGGTGTGGGTATCCCAGATAAGTTGTGTGTTGAGTTGGATGAGAATTTCTGACCAAAGCATTTTTCCATATCAGCTGAGGATGTTAGGACTTTGAATTGATTGAATAGAGGAGAGGTTGAGGATTTGCTGTAGTTCAGCATCCTCTTGCAGAGCCAACAATAATCTTTAGAATCAAACTTGCGAGATGCAGTACAATGTTTCATTCTATCAGCAAATAGTATCTTTGCTTCATTGAGAACATTCTTGCACTCATTATGAACAGAGACAAAGAAATGTCAGTGGCGATCAGACATGTCACTTCAGTACAGATGGAAGAAGTGATTCCTATGCTCTGTAGTGGCAGAGCAAGCAGGTGAGAACCAAGGAGATGAATGCAATTTAACTTGGTATTTTCTTGCTGGGATGAAATCCCCGATGCCAGCTTTTACCCAGGAGGAAACCACATATGCACATTTTTGTACGGGATAATTAAAAAACACATTTCATGGGATGTCGCAAAGGAAATCATGAAAGGAGTTTCAGTCTGCATGTTGATAACAGAGAGATATTCTGTTAGTAGGAGGTTCATTGCTGGAGGGGGAGTGAAAGGAGATGTTAACAGACACCACCATGTGATCAGAGTTGCCAAGAGGGCAGAGCTGCATAGTGTGACAAGAATCACAGATGGAGGTAAAACAGAGATTGAAAAGAGAAGCATTACCATTCAGGTTACTGAGGAAGCACACAGGAAAGTCAGCCACTTGCGTGAGGGATTGAGTAATTGAAAAGTGAAAGGTTTGGATGTCAGCAAGGTCAGTTACAGATTGTTTAAGCTACATGGTACATTCATTAAAAGGAATCACCTGTTATAGACCGAGAGTTAGCAAGCTAGTCCTGTAACAAGTGTGTATATGTGTGCATGAGAGTGTAAAAAGTCAAGAGATTGAAAACCATAAAATGAATGTGCCCCAGCGGGGACACTTTATCCACATGTGACTGCATCTGAAAGCCAGAGCTAAAAAGGGCTAAAAGAGAGTGAGTGAGAATATTATTACCTTTTAATAGGCTTAAAGAGCGCCCCCTAGTGAGCACTTTTTGTAGATCCAAGTGGGGTTACCCACTGTCCTATTGATTGAAAGTTCAATTTTCATCAGGTGCTCTTCTTTTTGGCCTTGAGCCAGAATAAGCTAGGCTTAATAAGTATCTACTGTCAATAAAAGATTAAACTCTATTACTTTGGCCAACTGAAATTCACAAATATTCACTAATTTTTTTTTGACTAAGGAAAATAATGTTTGCTTTTAGTAATTAATTAAAATGTCTTATTTTCAAAATAATTCGACTCTATGTTGATTTTATTTTTTGTCATAGCATAAAGGGCATTTTCCTGAAATTACATACAATAAAATTAATACGAAATGATACAAATGAAAGTTTATGCAGAGATAAATTTTACAAGCAGCTAATTGGAAGGTGTTTTTTAGCAATGTTTCTGATGTTTCTTACGATACAATGAAATCAGAGTCAAAATGCAGCAACAAGGCCAAAGAAACATGGTATTCTAATGAAGAATTTGGTACATTCTTTTGGGAAATTTAAGTAACTTATCGGATATTTTAAATAAAAGTTTAAATAACATTTTAAATAAAAATAAAGCAAATAAAATTAAAAAAAAAGTTAAAATGAAATTTCTCTCTCGTAATCAATTGAGAGACCTCCCCCCCCACCTTCTACTTTCTAACAGCATGACTGATGCAAACCTCCCGTAGTGACACATTGCGTCATCTCAGGCTAAAATTCTCTGCTGACATGAAATGGAAAGATTATATTGAATTAATTGCTAGGCTTACTTCTAAAAAAATTGGTTCACTGTTGGGCTAGACAATTTATCTCTCCAGAATCTATCTTACACCTTTATAAGTCTACCATTCAACCATGCTTTGAATATTGCTGCCACATATAGTCTGGTACTCTATATATTTAGAGATTCTTGATAAAATCCAAAGAATCTGCACTGTTATTGGTCCTGACCTGGCAGCCTGTTTTCAATCACATTCCCACAGCCATAATGTAGTTTTCCTGTGGGTTTTCTATAAATACTTTCATGGTAATTGGTCTGAAGAATTTTCTGCGATGGTACCAAGACAATGAATTTAAGAGCAGTACTATATTGGCAACAAAGTCTCATCAATTTACAATTGATTTGGCTAGATTGGTTGTATGTTAACAGTTTCTTTTCTTGCACTTCTCACTTGTGGAATTCTTTTTTGGATTAATACTTTCCAGCCAAATTTGATCTTTAAAAATTGAAATGCAGTGTTAGTTGTTATCTGCTGTCTTCTTGATTCTTCTTCATTTATTGTTCTTGCTCCTTAATGTTTCTCTTTTTGTTATTCTTTCAAACTCAGTAGCCCCTTGTGTCTTAGTGGCTTTGTTGTCTTGTTTGAGGGTGAAATGAGTAAAAGAAATATTCTTTCCCATTAATGAATATTTAACTTTGCATTTGACTAATTAGATTTTTCACAAAGTAACACAAGTGTTTCTATTACAGATACCCAGATCTTTCTCAGTATTAAAAAAAGGCTCATTTGCTTGAAATTAAAATTCAATTTCTTATTTGATTCATTGTAATTGTCCTCACTAGATTGCAACTTGGAATGCCAATCCTTAAGTCTTTGTTCTTCAGTCCTCTCTATAAGTGACCAAACGTTTGGAGATCTTCTTTTAATGATGAAATTACTGTACAAGACAATTATACAAAAAAGATATGTAAAGCAAAATGCCATATATGAAAAAAATAAAAATTGAGAAGATTTCTTTCAGGCAACTCCAACTATACACCTTCATATTTAAGCCCATTGGCACAAATGAAAAGCATTTTGCTTCTAAGGTAAACAATTAATTTAATTCAGTAGACTCTAATGAAATTAATATTTCCTTCTAAAAGTGCCCTCATTGAATAGCTCTGAATCTCCTGCAGGCAAGATGGTGCCTCATCTCTTATTTTGAGACGATGGTAACAATAAGTCGTTCTGCTTGAGTTTTCTTAAATTTACCACGTTTAATTTTCTTGTTTTCTTTGTTAAACATTTTTCCAATATTCTTGCTTTTTGTTTTCATTCTCCATTTTTTTCTTCCAAACAGCAGAAAATGCTTCAAGTTCATATTTTTATTATTTCTTGAAAATGAAAATGCTTTAAGGAATACAACAAATTGTAAATTGACTTGAAATGATTTTATTGTAAACTTTTGCCAATTCTTTTCTGATATATTATTTTATTCCACTGTTGCACAATCATTTGAGCATATTATTTACTTTAAGTCTGGGAGGTCCTTAATGATTTCTTTTCAGCTTAGTGTTATTATATCATCATAGATAACTTGACATTTGATCTGTTTGAAAGTAGTTTGTAATTATGTCTAAAACTTATTTAGAATCTATTAAAGAAAAAGAAAGAATAATATCACTCTCAATATATATTTTTAATAATCTATATGTATGCTTGTTTAAATTTCTAAATATGGATTAGCTGTATTTATAAGTTGGGATCTATCCTCTTATCTAAAGGCACTTTAATATGACTATAAGCCTCAAGAGAATGTTATTTTTTACTAACTAATATGATGTTCAACTTTACTTGACTATATTCAAATATTTCATAACAGAAAAACCTACAACAATTTTCTGTAATCTGTTATTTCTTTAAAATAATTATAAAGCTAAAGAATATTTGCCTCACAATATGAACCCGTTACCTGAGGTATAAGTAGAATTCAGTTAATATAATAATAGTATCTATATTAATTAAACCATCAGTTATAATTTTGTAATGACATTTGCTTGTAAAATATTTGCTTTTTACCTCTCTATAGTTTGCTGATAGAAATGTTTTTATGCAAAACATAGTGGCTCTGTAAAATTTAAAGTGTCTAATGTAGAACTTTACTGCAAAAAACTGAAAGCAAATACATTTTATAGAAATTTTAGTTTCCTTTTTTTACATACTAAGAATCATAAAGTATTTGCATTTTAGATATCTAACTGGTTGTTGTCAGCATCAGTCTAAGCTTTTGCTAATAATTGTTTGAATATTCAAATGGTCATTTATTTCTGTACTGACCAAGCTCAATTGAACTGCTGCATTGAGCAGAGGTTTGTATTTTGACCAACAGAAGACAAATGACAACTTTTAAAATAATGTTACTTTTTATACAACAAAAACAAAATCCTATAAACTTGATATGTAGTCTGTTTTGCAAAACAAAGCATTTGACAAAGATCTCAAAAGAACAATCAAAAAAATAAAATAAAGTTTAATTGGATTTGCTTTTATGAAAAATGAAGAGAAAGCAAAACGCAACTGATATTTATACAAATAAATTCTTGAAGGCTACTTTGAATTCCCACTCTTTCTTTCTTTCTTTTAGTCAAAAAATGAACAATAAAATTAAAAAAATGTTGATCATCTTTGCTTGCCATTTTCTGGCAAAATTCATCTTTTTTTACTCTGATTTAGTTTCCATGGTAAATATTGATTCGCATTGTTCTGCACTGTCCTTTCATGTTAGTTTCATGGAAAAGTACAATGTCACTTGGCAAACAGTTTCAATTTCCTTGGTCTGGCAATGCTAATGTTGGCTTAATGTTTCTTTGTTCAATTTGCCTGCACAGCCTCATACTGGTCTGGTTAACTTTCAACTCAGTATCATTTAATTATTTTTATTGTAATATAAATGCATTACCTATAAACAAACAGCAGTAAAGTACTACAAGTTAGAAAAAATACATTGTGGGAATTATCAAATGGAGTGAAATAATTTTGATTTCATTATTATTTTTCTTAACTGTTGTTTGGGTATGAAGGATATACGGATTATTTACATTATTTACACTCAGACTATTATCCACATCTTTGTTGTTATCATCATAACTTTTCAGCCATTGGGCTCTCCAGCCTTCATCAAGTCCTTGTTGATCTCGGTAATTTTCAGAGAAATTCAAACTGAGCCCTTTGTTTAATTGATGAAGTTTGTTCTCACAGCAAGCACTTGATGAAAGCCAGAGGTAGAGCTGCTGAAATTATGATGATAAAAAAAGGTCAATAGTTCAAGTCTAAATAATGTAAGTAATGATAATACCTCATTCCAGAAATTCAGAGAGATAAATATGTGTTTGCAGAATGTACAATAGTATCTTAAACAAAAGTGAATACAATGAGACAAAGTAGAACATTTTATTAAAGATGCTTTTCACTGGAGAAGCATATGGTGTCTTTGGCTTCCTCAGTTCAAAATGAAAGAAAGACAAAATTGTGTGTGAGGAAAATATTTTGGGATCTCTGAGGATAAGTGGGTATCATAAATTTAATTAATTACACTGGTTTATCAATCTCCAGGTTTGGAGAGTATCTGTCTGCCTGTGTGCTTGTTTGTTTTATCTATATCTGTATTAGAAATGTTTGGTATTGTAGGATTTTAAATCAGATTTTATATATATATATATATATATATATATATATATATATATATATATCCACCCAGGCATATATTACATGGTTATGTGAGCATGTGCATATGTCTACATGGGTATATATGAGGTAGCATATATATATATGCGCGCGCGCGTGTGTGTGTATGTGCATGTATAGATATATATAAATGGTTGTGTGTATGAATATGTGTGTGCAGATATAATTATAATATAAAAAAAGACTATGATGTGTATATGCGTGTGTGTATTATATGTATACGTAGAGCCATATATCGATGGGCACATATATGTGTACTAGTAAGCAAAACAAAAGAGGGCCTCTAATATATGTATATGCCTGGGTGGATGTGCATGTATATATACATGTAAAAGTGTGTGTGTGTGTGTGTATATATAAAATCTTTTCAACAGGAGCTCCAAAATCATGAGCTGTTGCATACATACAAACAAAATTCCACTTAAACTCATATAAGACTGGTTAAAAAAGTATGTACATTTCAATTAGCCTCCTGACTAATACATTTATAATACCCTTGCTTTTCTTCTCCTCCTATCACACTCAAAACCATGAGTTTTTTTTGTTTTTTTTAAATAATATAGTATTCACTGTTTTATTTATTTTAAAAAAAAATAAAGTACTGATAAAAATCACCTGAGGCTACAATGAGGTTGAAACCAAGGTAGTAGTATCAACTAATCTCCTAATTTTTAAAGTGTGTGTGTGTGTGTGTGTGTGTGTGTGTGTGTGTGTGTATATATATATATATATATATATATTTGTTGAATAAATTTACTCTTTAATATTTCAAGATATTTTTGTGTAATTTTGATAAATATATCTGTTAAAATGAGGTGTCAGTGTTATTTTCATTTTTGCATAATTTAGACAAAAATTTATCCATCACACACAGTATAAAATAAAATTTTTTAACAATCCCTGATTTAAAATCCTACAATACTAAATGGATCTAATACAGATATAGATAAAACAAACAAACATGCAGGTAGATAGACGCTCTCCAAGTCTGGACCTTGATAAGCTCGGGTAATTAATTGGATTTATGATACCCACTTATAATCAGATTTTCCTCACACACAGTTTTGTCTTTATTTTCATTTTAAACTGAGGAAACCAAAGAAAGCATACATTTCTCCAGCAAAACACGTCTTTAATAAAATTTTCTACTTTATCTCATTGTCTTCACTGATACATATGGATTATTTATATATTTGAAAATATCCTGAAGTTTAAATTTGTTTAAAAATCTAAAGTTTAAATATTTACTGGATTTAAATCTGAGTAACATGTAGAAATGCATTCAAACAATATTTATTCTCTTTTATACAGGCGTGTGTACATTATTGGAGATATTTTATTGAAATAAAATGGTACTTATATTTATAAATGGATTGAGGCTAGTTATCCAGATAAATATAAATTCAATATATCTGTATATTACAGTGTCAAGAAGAAATAAAAATAATTCTTCTTCTGTGTGCTATGTCCCTTCAGAACATGGGCAATCATGGCTCTCCACAATTTCCTATGCTTTGTAGTTCTTAGTAAAATTTGTTTTTTGCTATCTCACCTAATCTCTGTCTGACAACTATTTACCCTCACTCATTAAGTAGGTTATGCATTGTTTTCTTTGCCTTCAATATGTCCTTTGAGTGTCACATTTTCCTAGCCCTCTTTCCTCATTATGAATACTAGAAATTTTAACTAACTCTTTCTGATGTTAAGTATAAGTGTCCTTTTCATTTCCGTTTTCTCTAAAACTTCCTTGTTCCTCACATGTTCAGTATATGGTATTCTCAGCATCCGTCTATGGCAGCTCATTTCTATTTCCTCAGGTCTCTTCATCAGTGAGGAGATTGTCCAGTATTCACTGTCATATAGAAGGACTGTACTAATTTAATATTTTACTGTACATAGTAGGTTTTTAAAAAAATTCTTTCATCACAAAATATCATGAAATACTTAATGGTATTTAAAAACACTGCAGAGAAAAATAGATAAAAAAAGATTTAATACATTCTGTATTAAAATATAAAACTCATTAATATATTTTTTATTAATATTCATTATCAGTCCTTGGATGACTGTTTAGAAAAGTTGTTCCGAGATCCTTCCATGACAATTGTAGCATAGCTATTCTCTACCTCAGATTACCAGCAAGCCACTCTATTTCAGCTTTTGGTTTTTCATGTTTTTTTTATTTGCCAACTGGATTTTCTTTCTATTGGACACAGATCAACCTATCATTTGCTTCATCTGTAATCCTTTCTTTTTGCTATGTGTTCTGTTTACATCTATTTTGGTCACTTAATCACTTCTAGCGCTTACATTCTTTCTTCTCAGACCTGTATTTCACTCTACCTATCTCTGAAAGTAATCCCTAGCATTACAATTTTCATTGATTTTTGTCCATTTCTAATTTGTTTTTGAGTGATCTTGTAAATTTCCATGTTCTGCAAATGTACAGCCTTTATGCAAGATGCAAGTTAAGAATGAGAGATGCCAAAATCAAGCAAGTACAGAAGTTCAAATATCTGGAAATTGTTTTAACAGAAGACAGATAATGTAACACTAAAATCAAAAGATACATTGGAGTAGCGAGAGATGCATTCCAAAACTAAGCAATGTATTAAGAAAGATGAAAATGTTATTGGAAACAAGGAAAATAGTGCTCAATGGTTATGTAATATCAGTCTTCCTACATGGAAGTTAATGCTGGATAATTTCCTCACAATGAAAGAGGAAGCTTAACGTAACAGATATAGTTTCATGGAAGGGTGCTGAGAATACCATTGCAATAACATGGCAGCAATATTATAAGCATGGATGAATGGTAGACATACATATGCAAGATAGATTCTGAAGAGAAAAATTGCCAAAACCAACATGGTAAACCAACTTTCTTAGCAGCTGATCTAGTGATGGATTCAGTGTAGTCTTTCCACCTCTTATCAGTTGAGAACATTAGCTTGAGAAGTAGCAATGAGTTACTTTGTTGGACTATAGCATCAACCATGCTGATGGAAGGCAGAGAGGGGGTCTCTCAAATGATTAATGGAGAGAAGTTTAGATTTTTAGTTATCCTTTGCCCCAGTTAATGATTGTCTTGAGGCCATTTTGTACATCAGCTACCAAATTGATATTCTCTGACTGATCAGGCTTACTATTGATGCAGGAGGAAATGATAGCGTCATCACTGTAGATGCCAAGTTGAGAGCTGATGTCATTGGGAAGGCCATTAATAAAGATTAAAAACAGCATAGGACCAAGGGAGGAGCCCTTAGGGACACCCACTTTAGTACAAAAGGATGTAGACTAGCAGCTATTCAGGACAACTTTCATTTCACGATTAGATAGGAACAACTGAATCAGCTCAAAAACATGCCCAGAGATGCCATAGCTTTCACCATTTTTATCTTGAGCATGATAGACTCTTTCCATAATTCTTGTTAGTATATCAGCAACTAATCTGGAGAAACAAAAGCCATATTGCTTGTCTGAGAAAAGGCCTGTGATGAGAGATAACAAACCAATTCCGCATTGATTAGGGCCTCTAGGAGTTTCCCAAAAAGAGGCAGAAGGCTAATAGGCCAATAGTTGGATGGTTCAGATGGTTAACTAGCAAAAAATAATGGAACAACAGATGATGACTTCCAGCAAGCAGGAGACAGCAAAGCATTTATTGTACAGCTTAGAGAGAACAGGAGCTAGTTCGGGAGCACACTTCTTAATGACTATTACAGCGATGACATCAGGTCCACATGTTTTGTGTGGATCAAGGTTAGAGATGATAGCCGAAACCATAGAAGGGGTCAGATGCATATCACTCAACAGAGAATCAGTTTGGAAATTCAGGCAGGGATACACCAGATGAGTCAAAAGTAGAGTTTGAGGAGAATTTATGGGAAAAGCATTCAGCTTTTTCAGCAGAGGATGATAACACGTCAAATTGATTGAAGAGGAGGGAATAGAGACCTTGCACTTAGTTAGTAGCCTACTAGAGAGACATCAGTAGTCATGAGTCAAAGTTTTATAGGCTATGCAGTGCATCATTCTCTCAGAAAATAGGGACTTAGCAGTAGCAAATAGGCACCTATTATGATGAGAGCTGTCATGCTGGTATACCTGGAAATATTGGTTCCTGTGTGCTATGGTGGCTGAGCATGATTGTGTGAACCATGGAGAGGATTGTGGTTTCACCTGGTATTACATCCCTTTCCATTTTTGCATATTTATTGAACTAATTTTCTATCCATTTGCAGATCGTTTGCTGCCAGCATAGGTTCTGGATTCTATTATCCTTCCCAAGGTTAGCAGTTCAAAAGGTTCTTTGTGATATACTTTATCAAACTGTTGAGAAATCTGTTTTTGCCCAACTTACACATTTCTCTTTGCAATGTTTACTTAAAGGTGGTAGTTTGCTTGCTTTTAAACAATGTTCTTAATATTATTCATCTTTCTTTGGTTAATATCAGCTGTACCAGTTGCTTTAAATATTTTCTTTGTATTTAATCCAATTTTCTTGCTCTTATATTCTTTTTAATTTCCTGCAAATATTTTTCGGGAGATTCTTAAAGATAATGTTTTCAATTTCTGTTTTGATTTTTAGTGAGCACTTTGAAACTTTATCACTACTTCTAGCTTCCCTATCATTCAATAACTTTATATTTTGTGTTTCTCTCTTAAACATCTTTCTTTCTAACAACTACTGGTAATCTTCATGTATTTGAAATCAAACAATAAATATAAATTACTATACTCTCATATAACTATTTATTTACAATATGGTGAACAACCTTTGGATTGCATAATAAATTCTCACCCCTATAAATGCATTATTGTAAATGTTTCTAGTAGAAACAGATAAGCCATAGCTCGCATGATATATTTATCATAGAAATATAAGTCTACCCTGAAAATTTTAACATTGTTTAATACCAATTTTATTGTGAAAAAATTGACTTGCATAATAACATCTGATATAATGTTTACATATTTGCATATAGTTAAAGAGGTAAATGATTTATCTCTCTGAATGAATTTAATGCTACCATAAAAAGGACATAAGCAAGTATACATGTATATATAAACTATTAGATCAAATATCTGCTCATTTGTCTGAATCTGTCCCAAATATCAGCTATTTATGGCCTATTTACTTGAAACCCTATACTTTCATTTTAGTTTCATCCTAATCATATGGGATATCATTTTGGTTATTATCTTCTACTCAATATAGATTTGTTAGATTTCAATTGATCTGACTGTTGCCTATGCTTATCCTATTTCATGTTGGTCTGGTTATTATAGATCAAATCGATTTATCTTAATCATTATTTCTATTGTACTTGTTAGGTGTTGGTCAACTTTACAGACACATTGACAGCTTTTATGTGCAATAAACCTACACAATTCTGATTTTTGTATATTAATTAGAAGACACTAGAATATAGTCTAGATGTTAACAAGGACTGTGGTGTAGGATTTCACATCGGAAAGACAGTCACAAATCATTTAGTGCAAAATATTTTTGGAAAGAGTGCATAACTTATAATTTCTGACACAATTTCCATATTCATAAATTATTAAGAAGAAAATTTGGTTTCAAATCAAGCTGAGAGCAATAGGGAATAATCACTTAATAAAGATGTGAAAATAAATGTCTCTCAAGATAACAGCCTAGTAGTTTAAAGCATCGGTTCGTGAATTTAGTGACAGTAATTACAAGTTCAATCCCTTGGCCAGGCAGTGTGTACTTGGTCTCAGTGGAAACCGGGTGAGCAATGACTGAATAGTACTAAAAATAAGAATAAGACAAGATATCCCTAGATATGGGCAGTGGAACAAAAACAGGATACCACCATAGATTAAATACAGGGTTCAGTACAGAATTCCCTGTAGATTACCTGATGAAGGCAGAAGGGCACAATGGCTGAAATGTTGTGATAACAGTAAAGATGAGTATAATTAATGATAACTCCTCAACCCAGAAATTCAGACAGAAAGTTATGAATAATGTCAGCTGATAAGCATAATTCTTATGACAGTTGTTATGTATTTGTGGCTCACCTAGAAATTTTTATAAGTCTGTTCCTATATATGTATATATTGTATCACATTCTGTTTGTGCCTGTTTAAGTTGGACAGGCTACAAAAATCATCAAAGACACCATACATAGAAAAGTCATTCAGTGCATGTTAGGAAGCATTCATGTAACAACTATTACCTAAGATACCCAATGTTGCCCTCATCTGCATAAGGCAATGTAAGACCCTAGCTGGAGTAAAAAGCCACATCTTCACTTTCCATATTTGAGAATGTATCAAGTGATCTCATTGCTTGAAATTGAGTTGTAGACATCATTGTATACCATACAAACAGGTGAATATGTGAACCCATACACACACACACACACACACACACACACACACACACACACACATATATATATATATATATATATATATATATATATATATATATGTATATATAAGTTATTGTACATTGAGTGCTGGTGTTAATAAAATAGTGCTCAGTGTAAATAACAGAGCACCTGAAGATTGTGTTGTGCATGAAACTCTGAGTCATACTACAGGTAAGGAGTAAATATATATATATATGTGTGTGTGTGTGTAGAGAGGGGGAGAGAGAGAGAGATACATACCATATATGGGAATATATACAAGGTGCTATCCTTAGTTTTAAGGAACTTGTGGCATGAAAAGACTTTTGAAAGAAAGAAAGAAAAAAATGTTCTAAAATGATAGTTTTTATTTTCTGTTGGCATTATATTATAATGATTACATACCATATGCTGCTCAAAGATTGAAAAAAAATGATTAACACCTGGAAAGAGTTGACTAGCAAATTTTTGTTACTATTACCTGAGCAGGTAGTTGTGGAATTATGGCTTTTCCCACATGAGCATGAACTCACTTTCTTCTTGGTCAGAATTTCTCAAGATATTTTTGCAGGACAAAATGCAGGCAGAATGGATTTCATATCTTTTCTGAAAGCAGGGTTTTATATAGGTTCAGCAATTCGGTATTGTTTATACCTTGGTTTAGCACTTGTATTGGCTATTAGGTGTAGTAGGGTTACAATTATGTTAGTCTATTAGGTATAGTTCATATCTAGGTTTAGGCACAATATTAGCTATTGGGTATAATTTATCCCTAAAATTAGAGCTAGGGTTAGATATTAGATATAACTTAAACCTAGTGTTATCTATAATAGATATAGTTTCTACCTAGGTTCAGAGGTAGGGTTTATACTGAGTGTTAAAGCTAGGATAGACAATTATATTTTATACCAAGGGTTAGAACTGGGATTTAGCTATTAGGTATAATTTGTTATTCAGAAATATCTAAACTGTCAGCTTTATACAACCATTTTCTCAGTTTGAGAGTTAAATATGGCTTTAAGTGTGTGAAGCATGTGCATATCAGTAATGACCATCCTTTTTTTTGGACCTCACAGACTGGTGCTACAAAATCACAAGCAAAGAACTGTACCAAATAACAGAAACCAAGCAATTCTATAAACATTGGAAATGAGCATGAAAACTATAACTTAGCGTGCATGTGCAACAGTGTTCAAGGTCAGTCTGTGCCAAAAAGCTTCATTCTGCATTCTTTCAGTCCGTTCCCATAGGAACAGTCGATATTTTTTTATCAGACCTTGTACAGGGTGTGATGGGTAAACTGTCACCATTTTATATTTTTAATTTCACACATACGGATTGTTTGCTTTTGATTTTGTCAACTGCACAGTAGGGTCAGATGGGCACTATCTGTGAGAAAAAGAGCACCATGATGCAATTCACTCTGCCAGAAATTTGGAAACAGCATGCTGTACTGCTTGGCATTCACACCGGAAGCTCCAATACAAATATTTTGGAGTGTTTGGGTGTCAAGCTGACGACAGTCCAGAGAAATAGGTGGGGGTGTCTAATGGTTATTACAATGGTAGAGCAGCTTAGAAAACTCACTCTGATCATTCTGATAAGAAAAGAACTCCCAAATTTGTTGATGAGGGCCTCAGACTCAACACAGAGGCCTACATCAAGTGTCTTAAGGAGTTAGTGCAGCCCTGGTTCATCAGGGTTGCTGCTGGAAGACCTTATGTATTGCAACAGGACTCTGCACAAGCAGGAGAACCCAGTCATGGCTGTCAGACAATTTCTGTGATTACATCACCCCTTACATTTGGCCACCTAACTCCCCAGACTATAATCCCCTTGATTATTGTCTATGGCATGCAGTTGGGCAAAAGACCAACAAATTCCTGGTAATACCAAAGATGAACTGGTCAATAATTATGGCAGCATTCACCAATTTAAACAAGGAAACAGTCCATAAGAGTTGCAGGAGACTTGGAAGTCATCTGGAGGCTGTGGTTGATTTTATTGACTAAATTTACTCTTTAATATTTCAAGATATTCTTGTGTAATTTTGGTAAACATATCCATTAAAATGTAATGTCAGTGTTATTTTTATTTTTGCATAATTTAGATGACAATTTAACCAACACACCCCGTATATATAAAATTAATGAAATAGATCAAAAGAATAAAAACAGTAGTTAAGAGATTTAAATATACAATAAAACTTGATACATTTTAACTTTATCAAAAATAAAGCCTACAACCATACACAAAGAGGAATTTAAAATGGTGACAGAATGGTGATAGAACTACTGTATATGTATACAAACAACCACTCTGTATAAGATTGACACATAATCATCTTTTTAAACTATTCTTACACCAATGCTGTATTTTAAATATTGTTTTCCCCTCTATGTGCCAGTGATACTGGATGTTTGATTACTAATGTGGCAAATTTAAACTGCTGCCACGCCTCTTAACACCTGATCAAAATCATTTCCATATCTGTTTCTAAAATAACACTGTTTGCTTGTAACTGAAATGTAGATATGTCTCTTTTTATCTCCTAAAAATTGAGTTGAAAACTTTGAGGTGTGATGAGAAAAACTCAGATTTTGTTAACGTGTGAAGCGACACCAAAATATTATTGCTACATAATTTGTCGTTTTGGATTGTAGCCTTTAAAATTTCTCATATTCACTTCAATGCAATTGTGCTTTAATCTCTTTCCATTTTCATCTGTATCAATTTTATTTATATTTTTAAAAACTTTTTACTTGTAGTAGAGTATGGATGTTTAATGACAGTTTTTCAGTTCAACTCTCTTTCTGCTTTACATTAATGATCTTTCTAACAGTCTATTCATATCTTTTGTGGATATCTATGCAGATGACACAACAATATATTGGTGGATCTACAAAATTCTACATAACCAGAACCTGGCAGCTGATTTCTCTTCTGACCTACCTCTAACAACTAAATGGGTAAAGAACTGGCTAGTCACATTCAGTATCTCAAGAAGCAAACTAATAACGTGTCATCACCGAGTGGACCCTGAATTTTTCCCTATTGCAATGAAAAGTGTTTTTAGAAGAAAGCCTCTACCTTTGAACTCTAGACCTCAAATGAAACTCTTGAATACAATCCATCATTAAAGATGCTGAAAAGATTGTCTGGTCTCTTGTACCATTCCAATAAATGTTTGATTTTTCCTTCTATCTACTTCCTTTATAAAAACAAGGTCTGGCAGAAAATGGAGTATTGCTGTCATATCTGAGCTAGATCTGCTCAGTCTTCATTTTCCAGTTTCAAAAGCCCCTTCCTACAGATGAAACATTGCAAATCTCTCACTAATCACTATTTCCATGGAAAAGTGTTCAGATGAGATACATTTATTAGATCCACCAGTTCTAGCCTTATGATAGGACCTGCCATACCACATACACTGTATCTAGCCACCTCCATTTCCATTATATTCTATTAATGAGAAGTTCCACTCAAACAAATTCTTACCACAAATTGCTTCTTTATGGAACAGACTCCCAAGATGATGCTTCCCTAACCACTACAATCTTAACCTGTTCTAGTCTAGGTTTAACTATTATCTTTACCGCATATCCTCATAAACTGCACTTCTTACTCTTGCCACTAACACAATAAACTCCTTCAGTAACTCTCAACCTCAAGTGGATTTTGGGCCTTGCATAGGGTGAACATTAGTTAAAAAAAACACTGAATGAAAAGCTGTTGACAATCTAGTTTCACAAACTATGATTGCTGAAGTAAGTTCCATCTTCATTGTCGTCTCATATTTTGGCATGTTGCTGTACTAAGTTAAATATACACCAGAAACAAAGAGCTGACTGTAATTAACTTGGGAAAATACAATCATCATAATTTGTGTTAATGTGGTTAGTTGTTTTGAAATGCATGCAACCTTCATGAGCCTGGACATCAGCCTTATGAAGACTAGAGCATAGTATTAAATGATTTCTTTTACTGATTTCATTCAGTAGTGTCCAATTTTATGATCTCAAATGTTGGTGTTTTGTTTTCTAGAAACTGCATTACAGAAGACACTAGGTTTTTTTTAAGTATACTCTAAATAGAATCTCAATAGTAATCAAGTCCATTTTTAAGGTTCACTGTCTTTTATATATATTGGTGCATGTGTGTTTAATTAAAAATATACAAATGAAGATGTTAGATACATTTTGTTTTGCAAATATCATCAGATCAGCTTTTTAATGCATTTACATTAGCTGCTGATTTCATGGTGGCTAATATGAATAAAATATAAACCTTTTGCTGGAAACCCAATTTCAATAGATTGTACACTAAAATTTAAGCAACACTGCCAAAATTATGAATGTGCTTTCATATGATCAATCTCAATTTGTAATGCTTATGGCCATATTGAAATATTGGTTACTGGAAGATCACCAAAGTTAAGCAATGTCAAGCCTGGTCAGTACCTCAATAGGTGACAGCTCAGGAATACTAGATGTTGTCAGCTTGAATGTGTGGGTGATGTAATGGATAATGGCTTGAAATTGTTGATCAGAGAGTTGAGTTCAAATTCCAGTTGAGTTTGTTACATTCATTTACATGAATGAGAAAGGTTAGATAAAATTAATACAAATCTCTTAACATTTTCAAACTGATACAAATCCAAGTTAGTTTTTGAATGTACATCCAAGTCACAGACACAAAAAAATAAATAAAATTTAAACGCACTGACCTTTTGTGATTCCCTTGAATTTTATATATGTGAAGAATTCCAAGACATAAACCAAATTTTTCTTCAATGCTGAAAGCATTTTTCTCTTTATTAAAAGTTATATTCTCCACCAGAAATGATTCATTCTCAGCCATTGATGATACCTGTCACCTCCTGTTTGAGACAGGGACATTCCTGCCCACACTATTTAGTGTCAGAAATGATATTTCTGACCAAGATAAAAGCAAGTTTTAGATTTTAGATTTTCTACACAGGTTAGTAGTCCTCCCTCCCCATTTTGAATGTTAGCATAATACAGTCTTTCTTGATTCATTTTTGTCCATATGACCTCAGCTAAGTAACAAGATGCTTACCACTTAAGAAAAACATGAAAAGTTATTTCTATATTATAGGGTTACTTGAACAAACAAATATTGCATTATAATTAATAAAGTATTTTGAACATAACGGAATGCAGTAATGTAATAATAAATAAATAATGGAGAATATTTATGTGTTTGTCATTTTGCATCTCCAAATCACAGTTGTCTATCTGTTATCAATGATGGACTAGTGGCATCAAACATATCCACATATTTACCAATCTTAATATTCTCACATACTTCTTTTATGGTTTGAATCCATCCAATTCTCTCTCAGTTATCAAATGTTTACTTTTTTGAGGTTATCACCCCTTCTTATGATTTTTATTAATATTTTTCTCTTAGTTGAAACTGCAGTAATAATTATACAAAATAATCCTTCCCACAGAATGTTGCAAATTTTACAACTTCTATACTGATCATTACTTTGAAAACTAAAGCTTTTAACTGATCTTTTTGTCATGAGAATACAGCCTGAGATTTTTTTGTTTGTGGCAGAGCATTATAATTTCTAAACAGCAAGTACCATCAATAAATATTCACAGCTTTAAGTAATATCATTTTTTAAGTACCTAGACTAATTACCCAGACCACTGAATAGAATAAAACTTACCTATAGTTGGTGATATAATAGCTTTTCATAAAACATAAGTGCTCATTAGGTTTTTGTTTGTTTATTTTTGTAGATTACTTGTGGAGCACAGAGATGCAATTATACTGATGTGATTGAGTTGCTTGACCCACTCCTAACTCTTTGGTAGTGAAATCAGAGTATTTTAATTTATATCGTCAATAGAAGATAAAACGTTTTTACCCAATGAACCACAGTGTTCCCTTCTTTCTTCAAGTGCACCTGTTCCACTTGTATCTTTTGGCTGTGCTTAAAAACAGCAACTGCAACATTAAAATGGCAACACACTTTCTAGAAGAAACAAATGACTAAAAACTTGCTTTAAAAATAGTTCTTTTTCCTTTTCGTTTTATTTTTCCTTCATCTCTGTCTTTCAAACAAGAGCTCTGCTGTTCAAATGGATTAGTGTCTTGTGCACACAGCAGCAATGTGTTTGCTTAATTTTATACTTTTCATGGCTTCTCCAGTCTTTTAACATCATAAAAAAAAACGAACAGCTCATCGAGTAAATACAGATCCTGCAAAGTTTGTTTACTGAACAGACATGAGAGGTTGTGAGCTCGGTTCATTAGACTTTTGCTAGTGGCATTCTGTTTGTGATGACCAAGAGCTGTGTTTGCTCGGACCGGTGGCCATTTGTAGCTGAAACTCTGCAAGGAAGCAAAACTGAAAATTATATTGACTCTGGGAAATTACTCATATTCTTCCACATTGTGTTTCCTTAATGAACAAAGTGAAGCAGAATTTAAAGTAACCTTTTTTGTTGTTCTTCTAATTTTATTTTCTTGCTGTTGTTTGTATCAAGTGGCCCTTATAAATACAAGTGATTATTTTGTTATTACTTACCATCAAATGAATAGTAGTGCAATGTATCACCTATGACATGAGGAACGAAAATGTACACATCAGTGTATTTGTGTCTATACTTTGTAAATGTTCTGCAACTGATATTAGCTTCTTGTGGAATTATTATTTTCTTACTTATTTTGGAGGTCATGACATTGAATATTCTGCTAAAAATATTCTTTGAATGGTAAGTAGCAGGTTCTAGGACTAAACAGAGAGAGAAATTGACAAAAGATACAAGATGTACATCCTCTTACTACTGGAGTGAGAAAAGAGAGAAAGTAACAAGAGATAGAGAGATATACTTCCTTCTACTAATGTAAAAGGTGTGCTAAAATAGACTTACTATAAAAAAAGAGATGGGTGTTTTTAATTAACAATTACATTTTATATACAAACTTTGCAACTGTTTTCTATGAGTGATTAATAAAGACGTGTCTATGACACCATAAGTTCAGTTTAATTTTTTTAGTGCGTAAGTGTTAGTGAAGAAAAATACTAATATCTGTTTGTGTGTAGAGTTGTCTTTGTGTTATAGGGAGTCTTTCATAAATTGATGTGAGACAGTGTAAATGGAGCTAGTTGAAACAAAGCAATCAGACTTTGTAGTGCATTGTGTAGTTGACTGGTGTTGATTACTTTTTGAGTAATATCTGACTAGTTTTATGTTATTGTTCTGCCAGTGTGGCTGTGTTATATAAAGATGATGACTGTTGGGATGTTGGTGGTGAGGATGAAAATATTGCATCAATATATAAACTGATTTGAATATAGTTTACTAAAGGTTTTCTTTTGTATGTTATGACTTGAAGTTGTTCAGAATTCAAAGTAATGCTCTTAATTTTTTTCTTTTGGCTTGTCAGTAAAAGGGACAGCCTAACATATAAATTACAAATTGGAGATACCAAAATCAAAAAATAATTTAAATATTTGGAAATTATTTAAACAGAGGATGGTTGGTGCAATATCTGAAGGTACATTAGAATAGTGAAAGTACTTTCCAAAAGCAAAGCAAGCTGTTAAGAAGCAGGAAAATTTCATTAGAAACAAAGAATAGAGTATTTCACTGTAATACCAGTCCTCTTATATGACAGTGAATGGTGGACAATCACCACCACAGATGAAAAAGAAACTTGAAGCAACTGATATGTGGTTCTGCAGAATGATGCTGAAAATACTATGGACTGAACATGCAAGAAACAATGACATTTTAGAGAGAATGGAAACAGAAAGAATACTTATGCTTTTCAGAGAGAGAAAGTGGAAATTTCTAGAGCATATAAGTAAAGAGGACTTGAAAAATTGGTCACTCACAGGACATAGTGAAGGCAAGAGGAAAAGAGGAAAGCATGACCTACCTAGCAAGCTTGAGTAAGTTGATGGTGTTACAAGGTTTAGGAAAGATAACAAAAACAAAATTTATTAAGAGCTACAAAGAACAAGAAATTATGGAGAGTCAAGATCCCTAATGTCCTGAAGGGTTACAGCACATAAAAAATCATTTGTACATGATCTGCTATCTCTGCAAGTTTCTTGAATTCAGTATCTGCTGTCATGGGTACAAACATTTGTGTTGTAGTAGCTAGTAATTTATCCATCCATAGTCACTTCTCTTACACATTTACAAATCTACCTTTGGTCCATGCATTGAATACTGCTATCATATCTGGTCTGGTGCACCTGCTCTTCATCTTGAGTAGCTTGATATATGGTGTTTAACTGGTTAATACAAATTTTGTTAGAAAAAAAGAACTTGCACAAAATATAATGTAGTGTAAGTACAAATATCCTCTTGCTACTTGAAAGAGAAAAAAGAACCTTTCATTTGAAAAGAATATTTTGATCTTACAGACAAGGGATTTGCAAAATAAAAATATTTATTTTTTCCAGAGCTAATATTCTTACTATACAATTTTTGTCGAATGTTATTCACTTAAGACTTTAGCAAACACATATAAGTATTGATTAACATTTCCCTAATTGAGTGCCTTTATCCAATCAACCTTCTCATTATTGATGTACATTCTTCATCTGGGAATTTCATCTTGTCATCTTTCAGTGCATTTCAAATAAGATATTTTATTTTACTTTCTTCAAGAAGAGGCGAATCTGTGAAATTGTATAAGTTTCCTTTGTCTATAAGGAACTTGGCTCATATTCTGGAATTTCTTCACTAGTGAGAAACTTAGATGCCGGTATCTTCATCAGATTCCTAATGAATACAAGACACTGACAGAGATTGATTGGAGAATGGTTTATCTCTAATGAAACGCAGGAGCATGTCAACATATAAAAGTTCCACAGACTTGCAAACTGAAATGGCAAACAAATATTTGGAATACTTTAAGAACGTAGCCTTAAATATTTGCCTTTTTGAGTGTGTGTGTGTGTGTGTGTGTGTGTGTGTGAGAGAGAGAGAGAGAGAGACAGAGAGAAAGAGAGAAAACCTTCATCACGATCAGGGTTTTCCGAAAATCTTGTCGCACACTACCAAAAAGTAATGAGAACAATAGAACAAGTAATACAAAGCACATGTACTTTATTCAGTTTATTCACTTTCATTGATGCTGTCACACATTGAGAAGGTCTTGATGAACACACCATCATTTTCATGGGACAAAATGATGTTGTGCCATGTCCTGTGTGATATTTTATGAAGCTGTGCTTTGTTAATTGTTACAAAGGCTCTCCGAATGGTGTCCTTCAACTGATGGGTATTCTGGTATCATTCATGTGAAACTCTCTTCTTGCTCTTGCCAGAATGTGCATGTTCGTGTGTCCATACACTTGCAACCAGCCTGTCTTCCAAACTGTAAGAGCTCATGTCAGCCATCTGAAATAAAAAATTATATTATGTAGGGGCGACAAGACTTTCGGACCATGTTGTACTACAAACTTTGGAAGCCTTGTGTATAAATTATAGCGAAGAAGGAAAGCAGCAATCAACTTTCTTCCTTGGTGTCTTGGTAATTTCAAAAACGTCTACATGGACTTGTGGGTGATGAATTTATTTTCCACCTAACAACCCCTTTCCCTCCTCTGCTCTATCACTATTCCCATGGCAAATATTCTGATGAACTACATTCCTTGGTTCTACCAAACCAGACCTTTGCAACTGGGAACCACCATCTCGTGTACACAAATATGAACCATCCTCATTTCCTTCATATTCCATTAGTAGGAAGTAAGCTGCATTTGGACATCTTCCCAAGAACTGCATCTTTGTTGAACAGACTCCTGACAGGATGTTTTCCCAATCTTGACCTCTTCAAGTCTAGAATCTTTCCTGCATAACCCCCTGGACTTCACTTCTTGCCTTTTCTTATGCTCATACAATACAATGCAGTAAACCTCTACTTTGAGTTGCTCTTGGGCATTGTATTAGGTAAGCATTACTATAAAAAATTTCAATAATGCATTTTAGCAGTTAGCTTATCTTTCAGAAACCATCAATGGTTTTTGGCCAGTTATCTTAGGTATAGACTTAGTTAATCTCACTGAATTTACAGTGTGTTCTATAAGAAAAAGGTGAAATATATGCTTTTTAAATTTTTATTGCAAAGTATATTTACCCTGTTTAAAAATGAGTTGGAGGTTCAGGAGAATGTAAAATAAAGGTTAAATCTAATAGTTTACTGCAAAACTTTTGTTTTAGTTTTGCAAATTACAAATTAGAAAGAGAGAAGTTTTAGTTTCCAAGAACTTATGAGTCAGGGCTCAAAACTATCAAAAATAACTTTTCACTACTCACTTATAAGATCACTTTACAGATATCAAAAATTTTTTGTTACTTATGCTTTTTAGAGATCACTAATCAGTCTGCTTGTTGCTGCAAAGATAATGTTGTGGACTTACATAGATTTATTAGCAATGAATTTAGAGATGCAGAAAAAAATGCTCTTTCATAGGAATTCTTCATTCCTCACTTAAAATCAGCATCAAGTGTTCATTTTTTATCAGTTAAAATGGACAATTTTATTTGATTCTAATGAAGACAAATGTGCAATAGTTGTTTTGCAAATAGTTAAAGTTACAAGAAAATGTTCACCAATAACAATGGTAAAAAAAGCAGATATAAATAGGCAAAATCATAATTATTATTGGCTTGTCTTATTAAGTAAGCAATAAAAATTGATTTCTTATTTACTTTTAATTAGCTTTAAAAATATATATATGCATCGATTACAATGATTAGTTTATCAAGAAATTCTACAAGTGAGGATTCAGTTGAGTTCTTTGTCGTAAATCTGATTTCCAGTTTTAAAAATATGAAATATGTAAAGAAATTGGAGAAGAATATTCAATGAATTAAACTTATGAATGTTAATATTGTTGTTTAACAAACACTGAAACTTATTTAGGTTGAAATATAACATCACATTGCCTTCAGCCAGATACAGATATAATTACATAAAACAAAATAATAATAAAATTGTATTTTTTCTTTATTAATCTTTTCTTGAAATTTGTATTGTGGTAATGAGAAAATAATGGAAACATGATTATTTTCCTTACACTGATTATTTCATTTCTTTATATATCTATTTTGCCTGCAGCACTCAACGCATTTCTTATACACACAAGAAATGTGTTTCTTCCTCTGATCTATTATTTTTTAACAAATAGATGAGGTTATATTTTCATAAAAATCTATAAGCTAAAAATATGATATACATGGCATCTTCTATAAATCTTAGATATTAAAATCTTTCAAGCTATAACTATAATTTTCATGAAATTTTTCATATACATTTTTGAATGGTGTTTATAAAAATATACTGCTTCCTTTTTACCACTTGGGCAATATATTTGAAGAAGATTATCCTGTTTTGAATGAAATTAAACTTCTGAGATTGGTAACAATAGTGAAAGACTCTTACACTTTAATTCTTTGAGAGTAAAAAAATGATTTTGGATTTCTCACAGGCAAGAAATAAAGATTATTATTTTGTTGCCTAAGAAGAAATGTTTGATGATCCAGTTCAAAATACTTTTATTTTTTCTCCTGTTACCCTGGAACATTGTAGGTGGGCAGGGCAAATTATATTTTCATTTTATCCATTGGCATATATTGCTTTTTTATGTTGGCATCCTTCTGTTTTCGATTTTATTTAGTATGGAAATTCTTTAGATAAATCTGCTAACAGCAATGATAAATATATGGATTGACAAAGAAATGCTGAATGAAATTAAAATTTCATGTTCTTTTTCAGTTATTATTATTCAATATATCTATATAGATACAAAGATCTAGATACTTTTTGTAGAATAACAACACTTACTGGCGTAAGGGTCCCAGCTAGCGTCCAGCTGTCAGACAAAAATAAAGCAGGTTGTAATTCAATACAAACCCTGTTGATTTATTCCTGAAAATACAGAAATTGTGGCACAAGGCCAAAAGAGGGGGAGGGCTAAAGGCTGGTCATAACTAACTATCCTATACCTAGCTAATCAGATTTGCGACCCATTCATACATTACAATTGACACATTCACCACAAGAACTTGTCCGTCACCATTCAATCCTCCATACACCATAATACCACAACCTTACAAGGGGAACCTACAAAAATGCGCCCCACACCATAAAAATTGGATGATGATAACAATACATTAAAATTATAATAATGAAAAGATGAAAGGGGAGGGAGATGAACCTATTAACAAACAAAAATTCAACAAATTTTAAACTAAACATAATTTATGTTAGTAGGGCCCGTCCAACCCTCAAAACAGAGAGGCCGCTGTATTCTGCTGATTTGGCAAAATCAAGAAGCACTGTTGCTAAGGGAGTGGGAAGGAGAAAAAATAACACGGGTGTGGGGAAATAAAAGGCTGAGCCAGTCGAGATAAAAATGGGGGGTCAAAACCAAACTGGGGAGGTTGGGAATCTCGACTGGATCATAACATAAGAGATAACCGGGAACAGGTTAGGAACACATTTACTCACATTAACTAGGTACACTTAAGCTTGTCTAACCTAACCAAGGGGAGGGTTCCACAGGAACTTAGGTTGACCTAGAAAAGAAAATCAAGGCTAGCCCCGTTCAAATGAACCAAGCTCGCCTCTTTTACCCACCTTTCGCTAAAGACTGTCGAATGCAATCGTTTTCTATCAGTTCTAATCTTCATCTTGAGCTGATGCTCAAAGAATCGGATTAGATTCTGATAAGAAAAATGATTGCCTCGCAAGACTTCCTCCATGCGCGTCGTCCATATCACCATTCGGGCCGTGGCTAGCAGCATCAGAAACACCATTTGTTTCACCCCGGAATACGGGGACAACACATTGTCACACGCGTATGCACGATCAATGGTCACGAGTTCTTTGGGAGCGAGACGAGCCGTCAGCTCGCCAACATGGTCCCATAAGGGGTGGACCCGGGGGCAATGGTAGAAGGCGTGCGAAGCCGTTTCCTCTAAACCAAGGCCACACCGTTCACAGTCTGGCAAATCCGGCAAGCCCCATATGAAAGCCTTGTCGTTGAGAGGCAGCCGATTCAGAGCCAATCGCCAGGTAAGCGAAAACTCAGGGTTACTGAGATAATCCACCGCTGGCACCCAAGACCAGTAGGAGCGATACTCCTCCTCTGAAAAGCAGAGCATATCACGTAGGGAATCCTTCGCGCGACCCTCCACTAATCCCCAATAGAAGACCTTCCTAGGCTGTGAAAGGTCACTGGACCGCGGAATAGCCTTCAAGGCTGACCAACACTCGCGGAGGAAAAGCGATTGTTCCCGGGGTTTACGATGGCGCTCAACCCTCGAGATGGGGGGACTGATGGTAAGGCTAGGGAATGCGTCCCTAACAATCCCCTCCAGAAACAGATCTCCTCTAGTCAATGCACGGCGTAGGAAAGCCAACCGAGAGGCATGGATGTGACTCTTCAAGTGTGGCATTCCCAGCCCCCCATGACACGGATGTTTAGTGCAGACTCGTCTGTCGACCCTGTTCACACGTACCCTCCATAAAATGGAGGATAGCGCTTGATCGAGCGCCTTCATGTGGGCCTTACAGAGAGGAGGTACTGACAATCAATAAAGAATCCGGGGGAAAATGTATGTTTTTTTTTTTTTTGTTTTTTTAAGCGTATCACCCCAAGCAAGGCTGGAGGCCACTATCACGCATGGGGTTACAGAAGGGTTGGAGGAAGAGCAGATAGGAGTGGTAAAGGAGAGGATGTGGAGAAAGAGAAGGACGGAGGGTTGATCAAGGCAAGGGGATTACAGAAGATTTGGAGTGAGAGCAGATAGGAATGAAAGCTGAAAGGATGTGGAGAAGGGAAGTGGATAGATCAAGGCAACTGGAGATGACGATTGACGCTACACTTAAACCATTGGAGATTGTATTTGTCAGGGAAACAGTAATAGGGAAGGGAGTTCCATAGGCAAGATGTGCGAGACATGAAGCTATTGGAGTAGAAGAGACGTCTACATCTAACAGTTTCAATGGTGAAGGGGTGGGAACGGGATGCCAGCCTCGTAGGACATTTAAATTCATGAGGCCTAGGGACAAGCGAAAGCAACTCCTCGGAGCAATTACCGTGAAAGTACTTGTAGAAAAGGAAGAGCGATGCAACATTGCGTCTGTGAGAGAGCGACTGCAGACGAGATGACAGATCAGGGCCAATCACATTGCATATCCGTCTCTGGATCTTATCAAGAACCCTGAGGCAATCAGCAGGGGCCCCAGACCATAAATGGCAGCAATACTCCATGCAATGGCGAATGGTCGATTTATAGACTTGGAGGATCGATTTCGGGGAGAAAAATTTCCTGGCTCGGCACAGGGAACCAACTTTTCTTGCGGTGGATGATGCAACTGACTCGATGTATTTGTTCCATCTCAGATCAGTGGACAGCGTGAGACTGAGCAGCCGCAAAGAGGAGCTCTCGAGAAGTTGGTCCTCAGACATTCTAATGGGATGCAGGGATGGGTCCTTGTGGTGGTTAATGGAGAGCAGTTTTGTTTTAGAGGCGTTAAAATTGACCATCCATTTCTCTCCCCAGTCCACAACCGATTGGAGGTCCTTTTCAATTTGAGCTGCCAGGTTAATTTTGTTCGCCTCACTAGATTTGTGTTTGAGGCAGGAGTAAATAGTGGTGTCGTCAGTGTAGATACCGACTTGGGAGTCTATGGTCGTCAGGAAGGTCATTTATAAATATGAGGAACAGAGTAGGGCCAAGGATGGAGCCTTGAGGAACACCTGCATTAGTGGGATAGGAGTTGGAGATGAATCCACTGAGAACAACCTTCAAATCCCGGTTTGACAGAAACGATTGTATTAGGTCAAACAATTGACCTGTGATACCATAACCCTGGAGCTTGCGAAGGAGGCCGGCATGCCAAACCCTATCGAATGCTTTGGAGATGTCAAGGGCCACGGCACGAGCTTTGCCGTTATTATGGATAGCTTGGTAGACAAATTCAGTGATGGCCATAAGCACATCGGCAGTAGATCGGGCAAAGCGGAAACCATACTGCTTGTCTGAGAGCAGATCGTGGGATATCAGGTGAGTAATCACTTCAGCGTTGATAATGGCCTCGAAGACTTTGCCGAAGAGGGGCAGGAGACTGATAGGATGGTAATTGGAAGGGTTGGAGGGGTCGCCAGAGTTCTTAAAGACAGGAACAATGGTTGAGGACTTCCAGCAGTCAGGAAAACAGGACTCCTTGAGGCAGCGGTTGTACAATTTAGAGAGGGCAGGCACCAGTTCAGGTGTGCATTTCTTCAGGACAATGGCTGGTATTCCGTCACCACCGGTAGCCTTGTGGTGATCTAAGTTAGAAATAATGCCTAGTACCGATGACAGGGTTATGTGCAAGCCATCCAGGAGGGCCTCAGTTCTGGGAGGGAAATCGGGCAAGGGTACCCCTGAAGAGTCAAGCGTAGAATTGAAAGAAAACTTCCGAGCGAAGCATTCGGCCTTGTCGGCAGAGGTGGTCAGGACCTCAAACTGATTGAACAGGGGAGGAATGGAGGGTTTGTTACTATTCAGAACGCTCTTGCAGAGGTGCTAATAGTCCTTGGAGCCAAATTTCCTTCATCTGAGCAGCAAATAGTGACTTGGCATCGTCAAGGGTACGCTTACACTCATTGCATGCAGAGGTAAATAGACGTCTGTTGGAGTCGTACATATCACTACGAAAACGGTGGAAGAAGTGGTTCCTATGGGCAATGGCTGCTGAGCAAGCAGCTGTGAACCAGGGGGAGGAGCGCGGTTTGACCTTGAATTTCCTAGAGGGGATGAAAGCTTCGATACCGGCTTTAATCCAGGAAGAGAACTCAGAAGCACAATCATGAGTGGGGAGCTTAAATACAACATCCCAGGGGACATCGCGGAGGAAGTCCCGAAACGAGTCCCAGTCAGCCCGTTGTTGAACACTGCTGTCAAAATCAGAACAAAGATGTGCGACAGCCTCAAGTACAATTCATAAGGCAAACCATCCAGACCGGGCGACTTGCCTCTCCCGACCTTCTTCAATGCCTCGTAGACTTCGCCCTCCGTGATCTCTCCCTCGCAGCTAGCTGCTTCAGTCGGCACAAGCCGAGGAAAGTCAGCCAAATAGCTGCAAAACTCCTCCTCACAGAGACCAGGCTCCTTGGTAAAGCGGTTCTTGAAATGCCGCTGAAATGCCTCGCACATATCGCCAGTCGACCGCAGAGTACACCCCTCCGGGGTTTCGACTTGACGAATGTAACGATCACCACCTAGACGGACTTCTTCCTGACACAGATCTGCACCCAGGTTCACAGCTTCAGAAGACATCTTACTTAACTTATGCCTAATTAACTGACCCATGTAGCGCTCATTATTCGAACGCTGCAGGGCCTCCCTAGCTAGGGCTATCTCTAGGAGATTCCCCCAGGAAAAATTAGCCTTAAGTGTCTTCACCTTATCAGCTCTATCTAGAGCGAGCCGTTTGCTGATTCTATCCTTAAGTCGCTTCCACCACTTATTCCCGATAACCGCCCCCACTAGCTCCCTCTGCACTAATCTAATTAGCTGCTCCTGGAAGTCCCGCCTGTCCAGTAAAGACAGATTGAACTTCCAGTAACCAGCCATTCTAGACCTATGTTCTAATGCCACCCGGGCACAAATGAGTTTGTGATCCGTGTAGCCTACCCAATGGAACATGGGACAATCTAACAAGTCTATGTTGGCTCTACGAACTAACATTCTGTCAAGGTAGCTAACCACCTTGACAGACGGCCAGCTATGAGCCCATGTCCATATTTTCCCCCCGGGATGATCGACCCGGTATCTATCGACGAGACCATAATCGCCAATCACATCGACCAGGCTACGATCGCCCCTTCTCCCGCTAGCGCCCCGCCCCCTGTCTAACTTGGGGTCCAGGATGGCATTCCAGTCCCCCATTAGAACTAGGAACGGCCCCAACCGCTGAAAAAAGGAAGACCGCTCCTCCCGGTCGTTGGGCGCATAAACCGCAACGACCTGAAACGAACCACTTTTCACGGCAATATCGGCCATGATTAAACTGCCCTCGGCATCTGTATGCACAAGGTCCACCTTTGCATCGAGAGTACGTCTGACTAACAAAGAAACTCCTCTGGCACACCGGTCCCCATATGCTGAATAGATGACAAAGTCATTCTCCAGCACACACGCATCGGAAGTGCAAACAAAGTGGGTCTCTTCAATCGCGGCAACATCCACGCCGAAGGACAAGAGATCCCGAAGCAGGCGGGCAGCCTTCCTCTGATCTCTCAAGCCCTTTGCATTCAAACTGGCTATCTTAATAGATATTTGCTAGGCCTGCAAAAAAGAAAAATTATGGCAAAAAACCTAAGCACATACAGGGCGGAAATCTGCGGCTGACAGGACCCCGACGGATTGTCCCAGGCTTCCTGTTCCCAATTCCGTCGTCATCCGCCCGCCCGAGACAATCCCGCCGACGTCCGTGGGATAAATTAGTTTTATAGCTCTATATAAGGAAGGGTGGAGTAATACCGGGACCCTCCCAGAGCAAAATTGTCTTAATTTTTTAAAATTTTCATTTTCCAACTCGAAAATTCTCATATTGGAGAACGCCGCCCTTGCCTCGTATAGGTGGTTCCATACTTCTAGCTGGCCCCCAGTTTCCCTTATACAAGTTATAACCCCTGGGGCCTTGGGGAAGTTTCGGGGATCCTCGATGTTTTTCTCGTCTACAAGCTCCATCTTATAGAGTGTCCCTAACAGGGCCTTTCTCTGCTTGGAAAGGCCCTTTTTATACTCTTCCCTGTCTACTTTGCAGACCTGCTCCGGGCCTGAAAACATCTTTTTTTTTTCTTTTTCTTCTTCTCCCTTGATGGATGAGGAGGGGAAGAAGTGGATGAGTGAGGGGGGTGTGGAAAGTGGGCTGAGGGGAGGGGTGAAGGGGGAAAGGGAAATAATGCGGGTGGGAGAGGAAGAGTGACGTCTGGTTCTTAAGGGTTCCTTGGCATCCTCAAACGAAGCAGGGACGGAGATTGCCCTGGTTCTATCCATGACTCTCTCCGCCCTACCACGGTCAGATTGGCCTTGTGAATGTTCATCATCACTCTCCTCCCTTGATCTTTTGAGGGAGGTGGAGGCATTTGTTCCACCTCCATCTCTTTTTCCTGCTGTTGCTGCCTTTCTGGCTGTTGGGGTTTCTGCTGTTGATGCTGTTGTTTTTGATGCTGCCGCTGCTTTTGAGATAAATAGCTCTCTTTCTCACGGTGGATTATTCTTTTCTCAGCTTGTTCCACAACTGAGTGCTTATTTTTGACAACGTGATTGTTCTACACTTTTGTTTCAAATGGACATTTTAAAATTTTAAAGTTGAAATCACATCTTAAAAATAGACATTTATAAAAGATAACGATATTTGTGATTTTATAGGACCCTTTTTTTAGTTCTTGTCAATCCTTGTAGGATGAAACATCTTTAAATATATCTTTCTGTTGTAAGGTGTGAACAGTTGTTAACCATAATTTGCTATATTTATGGGATTGCGGAGAGGAATACTGTGTTTTACTATATAATAATTTCATTATGGTATATTATTGACTAATAATTTAACCTAGTATGCATTTTAGTGATTTTTATTTGATTCAGTTATTTTACTTTCATATGATTAATCTAAACTTGTAATATTTATGGCCACATCACATTGAAACACTAGTTCCTGTATGATCACCAACATTAAACAATGTTGGGCCTGGTTAGTACCTCAATGGGTGACAGCTTTAGAATACTATATATAGGCATGGTGTAATAGATAAAAGCTTGGAATTGTTAATCGGAGAGACAAGTTCCAATTCACTAAGGCACAAATACCCTTGAACAAGGATGGAATCAACCTCTTCTTCCCTCCAGCTATGGGTTAATAAGTAAGACTTGTAGCACTAAAACCATTATTATCTCAAAAAATCTCAATCTAAAATTATTTCTTGGCTTTAAATAACCTGCAAAGGGTTGATAAGCCATAGAAAACAAATCAATCAAGTTGTAATGATACTTATTATGAGTGCCTAACTTGATATGATTTTTGCATTATATATTATGTCCCTAAGAGATTCAAATGTTAACAACTTATTAGAGAAAGTTCAGTACTAAGCCTAAAAACATTTATTAACCAATGAAAAATAATACAATTCTTTCCAAAGTTAAAAAAATAAGAACATGTCTCTCATTTCAATGAAGACCCAAGTGTTTTTTTTTGTGTTTTTTTACAATGATGTTCACCCTGTACAAGACCTAGAAGCCACTTTAGGTAGAGGGTTACTGAGTAAAAGGCACAGTTTATACAGATATGTGGGGAAGATAATGGTAAAACCTATACATGAAAAGGTCAAGATTGTAGTGATTGGGGAAGCATTCTTGGCTGTTCCACAAAGCAGCAGTCATTGGGAAGAACTAAATTAAATTAAACTCTGCTGTCACTGGCTACAACAACAGAAATGCACAGAGAGAAAATTCCCACACCTGAACAGATGATAGCAATTTTGAATTGGGTACAGTAGGTGCATGCTCAGAGCAAGTGTATATTCTATGTCCTTTCTTTATGATACTGTGTGAATTTATTTTAAAAAAATTAAAAATAAATTCATACATTCCAGGTTTAAATAGGAATTTAGGCATACTCAATGAATACAGTTTCCATAAAAAGTATTCTACAAACCACCCACAACCCTAATTGTGTCAAACAACTAGCCAATAATTACTAGATTTTATCATTAATATAGCACATATGAAAAAATCCCTCTCCCAAAAAGTCAAACTTCATTTTTTATTTCTAATTTTACACAGGTATATCCAAAAATTCTGATTTTTAAGGTCTTTTATCCTCATGCTTCTATTTGGTCAAAAGCCCTATGAATATATAATAAATATTATTAGCCTATGTTATTTTTGTCATTTTTTTATCACTTGAATTTCTTTTATATATAATATATTTATATATATATATATATATATATATATATATATATATATATATATATATTTCATGTGCTGGTGTCGGGCTATCAGTTTCCTAGGAACTGATTTGCTTGACCCACATACATTGAATTCGATGGAAGAGTCAAGTATTTATATATATATATATATATATATATATATATATATACTTACTAGGATAATGATATATATATATATATATATATATATATATATATATATATATATATATATATATATGTGTGTATGTGCTTATACTTACTAGGATAATGATATATAGTATAATGACATAATTTTTTATATATCAAGAACAGTTTTGAAAGAAAAGTTTTATGATAAACTTGAAAAAATTTTTGTGATGGATTTAATTCAGACTTGGTCATTTACATTGTTGCAACTACATGTGCAGACAAAAGAGAGATGCTGGGAGTTTCAAAATTTATAAAGAATTTTTTTTTTTTTGCATACAATCTAGTCAACTTCATTTAGATTCTTTGTTATTAAATATCCCAAATTATGATAACAGAAAATCTGCCAAAAATGGTGAAACATTGTAAGAACCCAGACATAAGTTTACTGTGGATGAGGTATATATATATATATATATATATATATATATATATATATATATATATATATATATAAGCACAAGTAGCAATTTAATTTGCACATATGTCTGGCCAGTATAAAAATGTTTTGCTCTGATAGACACTGGCAGAAATAATCCTGTTGTTCATATTCTGTTATACAGAATGGTAATTACTTGTTCTTGATGAACTTTACTTTTTATATTTTTTGTGTTAATTTTATTTATCTTATCTAGTTATTAATTGTATGAAGAGTTGTTGAAATGTTCTCAACCTGATCTACTTTTCAAAATCTGATCAAATGACCAAACCTCAGAACTTCTTAAAATCCTTTCCTGGTGAGGCTGAGAAATTTTCCAGCAGCCCTTTTATTTTCATTTCAGTGCATTTCTATTCTGACATGCATGAGAAAGTAAAAACATTTTCCCATATTTATTTGTTAGCCAAGCTTCATCTGCTAAAACTTATCTGCTGCTCTTCCTGGTTAATGATCAGTGTCATTATCTTCCTGGTTGAGCGTCCTTTGTCCTTATCAAGAGAACGATCACATATTGTTCATATTAATCTGAATGACTAAGTTCTGATCCAACTTAGCAGCTTATCTATTTATCTGTCACAGTCCATTCTTATCTATTTCTCAAAATCAAATTACAACTATCTGTAGACTCATTTATCAAATTAGATAATGTTTGTCTACCTTACTTTATATCTTTCTTATAGCGCATCAGGCATGCCATGTCTTTTTTCTGTTCTTATGTTTAATTTGTGGTTATATCTATTTTCATATTTTATGTGCATATCTGTAAATCTATTTATCTGTCTATTTCTACCTATTTATATCTATCATTTCATATCCTATTGTTAATCCATTGATCAACCTCTTGTTCAGTGTCTCTCTTTCGATTTGCCTCCTTTCTATTCATTTCTCTCTTTACATGCATATGTATATATGCAATATATGTATATATCTGAATAGCTTTGAGCAATGAACTACTTCTCTTAACCTCTTCTTTGTTTATTTCTTTTACAAAGTCTTTTTCATCTTTCTTTTTTTCTTCCGACTACATAACAACAAATATTCCGTTCTTCTCTTTCTACTCCTCCTCCTCCTCATTAACATTCATGTCCCTGTGGCAATAGTTCATTAGACAAACAAGATGCCATCAAGAAATGCGTGCATCCTCAATCTTCCGGACCTTTTACAAATCATAAGCAAATAAAGAACACTTTACATAAGTAAAAAGAACCAAAAAATTAAAACTCAGTTGATTGTGGAACATAGCCAGAAATGCCAGTGAATGAATGAATGTGTGTGTGTGTGTGTGTATAATATGTGAAAATGTATGTTTTTATATATATATATATATATATATATATATATATATATATATATATATATATATAGGCACGTTTTTGTGTGTACATAAGTACATGTATGAATATACACACCAACACATATGTATATGCATGTTTATATATTTATCTCTGTGTGCATCTAGATATGTGTATGTGTGTGTATGTAAACATACACACACACACACACGCACACACACACACACACACACACACATATATATATATATATAATGTAGTAAATGTATAAAGTGACTAGTAAATATATTCAGTGGAGTGCATAAATGTTCACATAAAAGAAAATAAAAATTCCTAAATAATTAAAAATAGATATTTGCATATAAAATGTGATTTGTAACCTTAGTGAAGTATTTTCTGTTTACAAGATTTTATTGTCTTTTTTTATTTTTCAAGGTAATATCCAACCAAACATATATTGTCATACAAAAACACACTTAATAACACACACACACACACATATATATATATACACACACACACACACACACACACACACACACACATTGACAGACAGAGAGATATTTTGTGATTCTTTCTTACCTCTTGTGAGACTCTTGTCTTTTCTCCTGCTACATGCAGCTTCTTTGTTGTCCGCAGGCATTACAACCAAGTCTGTCAAATTCTGACAAAGCTGACAAGAAAGAAAGAAGTATGTGACCAAGTATTTCTTTCTACTTTTTCTATTTCTTTTCAGTAATTGTAATTATGTGTTATAAACATATAGATGTAGGATTGAATATAATTGTCCTGGTGAATGCTTCTTTGAATACAATAAAATCTATCATAATGTGTGTGTATGTGTGGCAGTGACATGTAGGCTGCATTTGCAATAAATAAGAAAAAGTAAGTTAATAAAAAAGGAATGGTGATATGTCTTTATCTCTTTGAGGATACACATTTTTTTGTATAAAATTTAGTATCTGAATGTTTCAGTATGAGCTTATAGTAGTGTTTATAGATAGATTGTGATATGTTGACTTGTGGATTTTCAATAACATCATAACATACATGTGTGTGTCAGCCTGTGGTTATAACTGAACAAGAATTGCTAATTGTGTGTTTTCATTGCTATCTATAAATATAGAAGAATTTTTGTAAATGTAGACATATATAAATTCTTCTCCCTCATGGTAAACTTTCTCAAGATGGTACATGAACTGTTTGACCTAGTATTATTTGTATTGATGCAAAGAAACCTCTGTTAAAAAAATTTTTTCTAATCACTTTGCAGGGAAGGTCAAGATTTACAATGATGCTAAAAATGGTTAAAAATCAATATTTAAATAACTGTATTTAAATATTCATAAAAAGAAGAAAACAAAAAAATTAAATTGGAGGAAAAAAATCTTTACACTGAAATATATTTGGTATAATTTTTGGTTGAATTAAACTAGAAATCTAGTATATAAAAAGAAATAAAAATGCAAACAATTTTAAAGGTAGTGAAAAACTTATTTTTAAATCAAAAATTGGATTTCTGCCGGACACAAATTATCCAGTAACACTTGCTTGATTTAAGAGGGAAAAACTTGCAATCCATTTACTGAGTAAGTATGAATATAGTTGCTATAAGAAAAGTATTATCTCTGTTAATATAACATAACTTTGCATGAATTAATGTAGGTATTAATGTACTTAGGGTTATATATGGCATGCAAACCTTAAACACAGATATATAAACAAGAAAAATTAAAAAAAAAATCATTTTAATGACACTAAATGAGATAGGCATGGAGGAGTAATGGATAGTAGCTTGGATTGAGGAATCGGAGAACCGAGTTCAAATTCGTGTTGAATCCATTACATTCACTTACATGTTAATACCCTTGGGAAACGTACTCTTCTATGAGTAAATAGCAGAACCGACTGGCTTCTATATCCTTGGATGGCAACTGGTCTACTGCAGAAAGAAATTGCAACCTACTGCAGAAAAAAATCTGCCTCATCAGTCATGTATCAAAAGATACATGATTGCCTAAGCATAAATCCCACCTGGCACATAACTGTTAAATGAAATAGAAATCCAAAGGTGCAGTGGAATAGCAAATGATACCTTCCAGAAACTAAGCAAAGTATTGGGCAATAAAACAGTGCTGCAGTGCTATGTAATATCTATCTTCCTATATGACAGTGAATGCTGGACAATTTCCTCAATGAATATAAGGCTTAAAGTGGCAGAAATATAGTTCGGGAACATGTGAGCAATGTGCAAGTTTCATGGAAAGTGGGCACATATTTAAAATCAGAATTAGAGATTTGACATTTCTGGTACACATACTGAGGGCTTGGAGAAGTTCACACTCACAAGACAGTAAGAGAGGCAGAGAGAAAGTGCAAGTACCCTACCTAATGTTTGTATAAATGGATGACTGTGGGGATTGGGTGGGATAAATGTTGCTTAGATTTATAAAGCATGTGAATCTATGGAGAGCCACAATTGCCCACCCTCCTGAAGACGTATAAAACATAAAAGAAGATGAATGAAAAAAACTAAATATGCATAATTTAAAAGGTGTGTTCCTGTGCGAATGCAGATGAGCTTGTATATATCAAATGTCATTATATCAACATGTGAAAGTGTTTGTTTATCTTTTTAATCATTTCACCACCAGCAAGGTAATAAAAAACACTAAGGTGAAGAAGTTACTGAAAGTAAAAGACATGTGGAGGGCAATAAAAGAACAATATTCAGGGTGACTGATGATGATTATTGACATTGCGTTTAAATTTTTAAAGATTATACTTGATAGGAAAGAAGGAAGCCAGAAGAAATTTCCACAAGAAGTGCAAGAGAAGAAAAAAATTAGCATAGAGCTGAGCTTGCATCTAGCAATTTCAACAGTAAAATTATGAGACCTAGCTGCCAATTTAGTACTGTGCTTAAGTTTGTGAAGTTGATGTACAAACAAGAGAAGCTACATTACAGTGGGTGGAATATGACCGAAGGTAAGATACTAGGTTGAGATCAATTGCAGATTCTTCTTTGGCTTGTCAAGAATCTCTAGATTTAAAACAGAAGTACCAGACCAGATGTAGAAGAAATATTCAATGCATGATCAAATGGTAGACTTATAAATGTGCAAGATAGATTCTAGAGAGAAAAATTGTCTAGAAAGAATATAATGAAATAATGACTTTCCTCAGAGAAGACTTAGCAATTGATTCAATGTAATCATTCCACTTCATGTTAGTGAGACCAAGAAAATGCAGTGAGTTACTCTCCTTGAGATTAACATCAGCCATGCTGATGGAAGTTAGTAAACACTCTTTAAGAGGATTATTAGAGAGCAGTTTAATTTTGGAGGCTTTAACGTTAGCAAGTTACTTCTTGCTCCAGTTAACAACACATTGAAAGATATTTTCAAAATCAGCTGCCAATTTGATTTGATTTTTTACTTACTATTAAAACAGGAGTAAATAATTGTGTCATCAGCTTAGCTATCAAGTCAGAAACGGATAAATTTGGGAAGGTTGTTGATGAAAATAAGGAACAGAGCGGGTTCAAAAATAGAGCTTTGGGGGACACATACATTAAGGCAAAAAGATCTAGAGATCTTGCCATTCAAGATAACTTCCCTTACATAATTTGATAAGAAAGATTGACTCAAATCAAGGAAATGGCTAGAAACACCATGACCTTTCAACTTCTGAAGAAGACTAGCATGTCAAACCTTATCAAATGCCTAAAGAAAGAAATTAAATAAATTAGTGCTCTCATTTCCTCCTTGTCATACTCATGATGAGTTTTAAAATGTTTTGGTATTGGAGTCCTTGCTGTATGACTTTGTAAATCAATATAGACCTAGACATTCAGTTGAGTTGGTGATTGAAAGGCACTTTTAATGGATGAGAAGAGAAAAGAGAAAGTCTCTATTGAGGTGGCCATATGCTGTTGTGAGGTCATTATAGCAGGTATACAATTTTCTATTGGAAATGTAAGTGATTTCCTTTAGCTCTTTGAGTATATATATATATATATATATATATATATATATATATATATATATATATATATATATACCATCATTGCACTCCTTACCAGAATGAAAACCAAATTGGTTTGTGAGAAGTTGACTTTCAAAGAGTCTAGTTAATACAATATTCATTAGTACCTGCACCATAATGGATCCAATTGTAATTCCTCTGTATGTGTGAGGGTTTTTTAAGTCTACTCATGGCTGAATCCTTTTTCTAACTTTATATTCTTGGAATTGTCATGAGTGATTCAGCTAAGAAAAATAATATTACATTGATTCCTCTTATGTTGTTAAGGTCAAGATTTAGAGACATCAATTTGGACTCTAGTTTATTACAGAATTCTACTCTTGCTTTTTCATTTTTAAGGGCTTAGATATTATACCTAGAGGTCTTTCATGGTTTATGTGATCAGAAACGGCCTATTTGTTTGGCTAGTATTGTCAATTTTGTTACAAGAAATCTTTGATCAAATTCAAAGTAACGGTTATATACCCTGACATCTGTCATAAATTGAATAATATAAGCATCCAAGATGCTGTAGTCAGTAATATTTTTGGTTACTCTATCTAGGCTATACCATGTGATCTGATGTTTCATAGGATGCTCAAACTATGTGTTTAGAATGGAATATTATATTTGAGGGAGAAAAATATAATAAGAGCCCCCTATTGTTGTTTAAGGCTTCCGTTTCAAAGGCTTATCTTCTTCACATCAAAAGAGCAGTGACATTCAAAAACACTTTTTTCAGTTTTGGTTTACAGCCATGAACAACTATGTCAAAAGCAGTCAGCCTTTCTGATTGGTGTAAGATATTGTTTATTAACATATCTAATGAGTTATATATTGCAATTCTAACCCCATGTTATTATTTCTCTTTTAGACCAGTTTAATATAAGTTGTATGTAAATTATATAATTTTGTCACTATAAAGTCAATGTATATCTTTGCATTTTTACATTGTTCCAAATTGAAATGTACCCGAAATCATCTGAGACTGACTGGATTTAAACAATATTTTAAGTGTGAATTTTTTCCACTTCAGTATACCACAATGTTAGTCAAATGATATGCCACAGTTTTAGCACAATGTTATGACACAGTGTTAGTCAAATACTATGCCATAATGTTATATGGAGAAAAGAGTAGGGGAATAGGAACTTGGACAAACCATTTTCTTAACTCATCTATGTGTATATTACACTCATAGTCAACACTGATAGGAACCAAATGACCATGTGATAAAAGTGCATATTTCTGAGCTAATAACAATTGATGTGTTTGTTTGAGAAGAGTTATTACCATTTCAAAAATTATTTGGATGATTAAACTCATTCTTTGCTTTATTTATGTTATTATCAGATTTCAGTTGCTAGGTTCTTCAGTCTTCTTCAAATTTTGGTGCCTATCAGGAGAGAAAGTAACCTTTTTTGTTTATTTTTAGAAAAAACTAGCAAGAAGAAAAAAAGTGGCCAAATATATCAACTGGTGCAGCAATATCAATCACACAAGACATTCCATTGGCAACTCGTATTACACAATAGATTCCATATTTTTTAATATACACAAATGCTAATTGTTTTTTTTGTCTTTAGCAAAGAAATCTATGTTAGTCTGGATTCTATACCTGTGTCTATCAGGTCAGAGTGTATGTTACTGCCTTCAGCTTCATCACTTTCTATTGATGTTTTCTTGCTTATTATATTTAGTCTTCATCCTAGAGAAAGTATTGTAAGCACTTCTCCTTCCAGATAGATTATTTCCTACCTGATCTTTCTACTTTATTTTTTGTTATTGTATATTATGTAAGTGAAGTTATTGAATGCATTTCTGTTTGTGTACAAGGTAAACATACTGTTGCCTATTTGTACTTATCTCTGTATGATGTAATATGTATGGTTGTCATAAACAGATGGTTCAGCAAAATGTCTGTCTATGTTTTAATACAAAGAATAAATTTTGGGGGTTGGCATTCAAGCAGAATTATAAACGTGATATTAAATGTCTGTCCTTACATATATTTACTAGCTGTTTGTTTGTAAACCATTACCATGAAATATTAACCTTACTATCAATGAAAATCATTATCTTTAATAACAAATTCATTTCATTAGATATATTGACAGATTTAACGATGAAACTTTTATCCCATATTTGGCTCTGTGTTTATAGTCAATAATGATGCAGCATTTATTTGCCTACATTAATAGATATGAACTCTGAACACATATATCTGTTTTAGTATATATATATATATATATATATATATATATATATATATATCAAACTATTGGTAAAACTTTAAAATATATCCCTATCAACAGTAAGCCTATAAATAAAAAAAAATGTATATTTATTTACAACTACCAAACTGAATATTCAAGAAATCTTGTTTGAAAAATATGCACCTTCTGGCAAGATTTGAAACTGCATCCCCTAGTGGAAACCTCCATTATATTTTGTGCCTTAGCCACATTGGATCTCCTGCTGAGTAGTCTAAGGCACATGAGATCTAATGACAGTATCTCCTAGGTGATGCAGGTTTGAATCTTGCCAGAGAGTACATATTTTTCTTAACAAGATTTCTCGAATATTTAGTCTGGTAGATGGAAATAAATAAATATACTGTTTAATAAATAAAAACAGAACATCTACATAAATATGAGTATCCATGTAAAATAATGTTTAAACAAATAAATTAAAAATATGTTGGATTTAGTCTATTTTCTAAATTTTATATATATATATATATATGCACACACACAAATAAAATTGATTAGTATTCTTACCTTTGTCATTATCATGCTATGTGCTTATTTACTTATTTATGTACTTCCAGATGAAGTAACTTTACTTACACATACATACATAAATGTGTATTAACCCACTAAATCAAGTGTCTCTTGGACAGTCTAGTGTTGAAATTCTCAAACATTAAACTTAATGTCTCTGTTCCAGTGCCAAAATGTATTCTGAATATCCTTTCTTTTTTAATCAGAGGTTCCTAAACAATATTTATCTCTATGCTAGGTCTGCTGAAGGGGTTGTCAGTGCACTTCATGTGCACTGATTCTTTCAGACATCTTATCCTCTTTCCAGACAACAGCTTTCTGATGTTCCACTGAGCTTACTTATAATGGATAGCCAGTCTTTCCCTTGTAGTCCTTGCATGACTGCATAGGATGAAACACACAGAGTTCTTTGTTATGTTTTCTCTTTCATTCATGAGCAGTGGTGAACTGGCCCCACCAGGATAATGGGAAATTTCCCAGTCGGCTCCAAAGTGATGATACATCACTTTATAAATAACTGAAAAAAGTAAAAACTAAAAAAAAGGCAAAGTAAAATATAGTGTAGATGCTGGAAAGATTTAAATAAAGCTTCTTTGATGCTATAATTTCTTTTGGTAGATAATAGATATTCTCAGTTCCTTATTTGAAGATGATTTTTTTTTTATTTTTAAGGATATTTTTTAATTTTGTTTTGCTTTGATGATGATGAGGTGACTGATTTTGCAATAGAGGAAGAAAGGAACATCAAGAAAAAGACAAATGACTGGTGAACTCCAGAGGAATGAAAGAATTGATGATCCAATGGATTGCTACAAGGATTAAGTGGGTCCTTTTGACTGGGCACTTTTACAAGTTTTCCCGTTAGAAATTTTCAACCAAATCTGCCACTGTTCATGAGAGATATCTATGAAGTGTTGAACAGCTTTTGAATACCATCCTAATGATGTATGGAACACAGATACTTTGAATCTTATGCATGTTAGACAGACTATAACAGATTTAGGGTAGTTGTTTCTATGAAAGGCTTTTCTAATATTGATCAGATTATCTCTTGGTATGTCCAGGGGTTTTCACTAATAAGTGGAAGAAATAGACAAGTAACGTAAATGTGAATCAAACTGGTGGGTATTAACTGTTATGAGTTACCTCTCCTAAACATCGAAAGCAGAATGAGAATAATCTACTTTCCAGGATTGAATAAAGGATTCAGTTTGAAATTTTAAGAAGGTTACCAATAATGAAGATAAACACCTGAAGAATGATAAAGGGAACAACAACTAAAATAAGCAATGCAGCTGCAAATATCACAATGTATAATAATGATAATTCCTTGTCTCCAAAACTTACAACAAAGATACATTTATTCAATGTCACTGTTTTATATAATATTTGCACACACACAGATAGATTCACACAAACAGATAGACAACCAACACTATATACATTTATTTTTTCAGAATTTCCATTAGACACACACACAAATCTTGAGCTTTATATATTAGATATATACACAGACTCTTCTCTGAAAAATAATCATTATGCTAAAAATAACTTACAGAAGCTTTTAAAAGTCTTTTCACAAAATGTCACTATTTATAAAATAATATTTTATAAACACATTTTTTGGAAGCTATTCATCAGATGCTCTGTATTGTTTTACTTTTCTTTCATAAACTGTCAGTGTCAGTCTCCCTTGTGAGTGTCATTTCATAAGATTCACTGTTTTTTTTTCCTTATTTCTCTTCTAACTCTTTGTAATTGTCAGTTTTTATGACTTATTGACTGCTTATTGGAAAATGAGTCCTTAACAAGTTGTACTTGACTCCAGTGTTATAAAAGGATTTTGATCTTTTTAGGTCTTAACATGCACTTTTGAGTTCAGGTTTATGGAGGCATCTTAGAACATAAATAAAATAATTTCAATGGTTTATATTAATAAAAAGAAATAGTTTTTTCTTTTGATTTGATTTTTTTGCTTCAGAATTTAATTTCTTTGTAATGTAGGTTTTCCGGTGTTGCCAACTCATGGCAGATTTGGTAAATCTTCAAACATATGAGGAATTGCTGAAAATTTCATGTCTTGACCAAAAAGCCTTTCTAAAATAAAAATAACACTTTGGTTATTTGTTCAGATTTTGAAAATAGGTCAAACTAAGAAATTTTCAACACACCCTCATATTGTTTAGTTTGTTGGTAGTAATAGCAATAGCATTTGCTATTTATATTACTATCAATATGCCTAACAATTCAGTTAAAAGTTCCAAAGCATTTCAGAAAGTGTAATTCAATTTTCATCTGCTAAATTTCTTTTTATTGCAAATGCTATGTAAAGTAAAAGTACTTGTCATCCCAAATCTATCATTTCCATATAGTTTTATACAACATTTTAAACATTTCATCATCAACACTGGAAATATGTTGCAATAAATCTACTGTATTTAATGGATCAAACAAACTTGCAACCTTGAAAATATCACAAAAAGTAATATAAGTATAGAAGGATTTTGACTCATGAAGCCTTAATATAGTAATGGTAACATTAGCTATTTCCTTATAAGGAAATATTTGGAATTCATTGGCCAAAAAGTAAGTACTACTTTCAGTTGAATTTCATAAAATCTTTCTCTTAAAACAATTTTTAATGAAAATAAACTTCTCAAGTAAGTAGCTGTTGGCACTCTTTTGAGTTTTGATGGGCGCTTCCTTCCTAACCTTTTGTTTGAAGCAGTGTGAGATGTCAACATCTTGGTTATGTCATTACTTTCTCATCAAGTTATATGTGCTATTCATTTTAGTTGTTGCTGCTGTTGAAACTCTTCCAGTGATGTGGGTTTGCTATTTGGTACAGTTCTTTGTGATCCTGTTGTGCCATTCCATAATGTTTGAAGAAGTATGATTTTCACTATTATGGCTCTCCACCTCCCGCTATCCCTTGCAGCTCTAAACAAGTTCCTTCCCTCTGCTACCTGCCCCAGACCACATTCTGTCAACCACTTGCTCAAGCCTGCCAGGTATGTCACATGTTGGTTTCCTTTGTCTCTCTTTCCCTCTATTCAACCCATGAGTATCAGATTCTCTAGGGCCTCCTTCCTCATTATGTGTCCCAGAAACTTCAGCTGCCTCTCCCTGATGTTAAGTATAAGCCTCCCACTTGTTTGCAATTCTATCTACATTACTTAAAATGCTTCTATGAACACCATTCTCATTATGTACTGTAGGGACTTTTCATCACAAACAACAAAATTATCAAGTTAGTCAGTGATACATAATGAAACTATAGTGAAAAAATCCATTTGTGATGAGTAGGTCATATGGCAAAGATAGCATTTTGAAAAAGTCTCCTTTTCAGTGAACTTAAAACAGAGGGTGCCACAGATGAGATACAGGCACTCATCAAAAATGACCCACAAGTCTGTTATAAAATTAAGTCCCAGTTAAGACTGCACAGGCTGTTGAGCAGAAAACATGACAATATATGGTCATCCAAACAACATCACATTCCAAAGTAAACTGCTGAATAAGGGAAGAATAGAAGTGGCTTATTGTAGTGAGAAGATAAATGCAAGTATAACTTATCTGAAGCTTTATTCTACTTAGAATGCATTGTGTCCGAGCTGGACTTATTTAAATACACAATAGGTATGGATGGCAATAATCCGTACCACATTCATAAAACTCAATCTTCTTCAGACTGAAAATGTTCTCTTGTAACTACTGCATAAAAAACTGCTTCTCCTGTACACAGCTCAATGACCTTTGCCCGACCTGATGAAGAAAACCTTTGTAAATTGTTGTGAAACCAAGATATGTTGATTTATTAAGTAATTTCTGTGTACAATTGTCCCCACTCTTAAACAATCTTTTTGTATGTCTAGATTGATTTATTTCTCAGGATTCATTATTACAGCTGGTAGATACTTTGTAATTTCAGGAACCTTTATCTTTATCTCTGCTTAAGGAAAGATGTCCAACTTGCTTCTAAAATCATCTTTATGTGTAGTGCAAATTGTAAACAGATAGTTTTTAATATTTCATTCATTGTTGTGTATACATTATATTATGCTTGAAAATAAAATATAATCATGTGTTTTACATATAAAGACATCAAATACTATTATGCATAAATAAGTTGTACATAGTTATGACACAGCAACAGCCTCCTTTAGATAAATGCATGTAACATTCATATTCTGTATGGAGTGTCTTGCTTCCTCATGACATTGGGCATCACCCCTTAACAGACAGATGTTAACCTAAAAGTCACTACCCCATATTTATGGATGAACTGATAAATATAGTTGTAGACAGAATTGTCCACTATGATAGATAATAAAGATTATATCATCCACACATCTTTCATAAATATTCCCCAAGATTTGTTGTAAACGAATAAGTGTTTGGTGTGTTTGCCAAAAGATTCTAATCTGTATCATGAAAAATCCATCTAGCACTCGGACATAGAAAAATGCAAATTATTTGAAATGCCTAGATTGCATCACAAGCAATTAAGGAGAGAATCAGACTAAGCCAAGCTGTTTTGGGGAACAATCAATGGAACAGTCTGTATAAACAGTATATAATTAAAAAGCTGAGAAACCAAAATGACTAGTTTATTTAAAATATTACATGCGTACATGAAGATATATTATTACATGTATATATATATAATAAAACAAATGTGTTTGTAATTCTTTCAACTGTTGAATGTTCCATAGTTTACAATGAATAAATGGTCAGTTTTACCACCTTAACAACAATGGTTATATTTATTCCAACCTAATGATTAATGAGGGATTGATAACCAAATTTTCTGAAGCATTTATTCAACTGCATATATAAATATGTCATATTGAGTTGGTTTGTTTATTTGGAAAATAACCAACTTTGTTTAATGGCAATCGTTTTGGATAGTTTTTTCTATATTTTCTTTACTTTTTTCTTTCTGAGCAATGTTCTCTTTCACTTTTCCTTTTATTTATTCTCTCACTTTATTTCTCTCTTTCTCAGTCTTTCACTTTAACACTTCATTTATCCTTTGCTTTGCATTTTACTTTAACGTTTTCTTCTTTCTTTTTTTATTTATGTCTTAGGCCTTATTCTTTGCCGAAACATTCTGAGAAACAGTAAAAATTACACAAGTAAGTAAGTGCAGGAGTCAGAAAGAAATTGTTCATGTGTTTCATCCAAAGTCAGGCAGTTAATAGAACACAGCATTTATTTTTTTTACACAAGCACTGCATGAAACATTTTATCTAGAATAGAGTAAAATATTAATCCATTTAATACAGATCAAGCATGATATGTTTTCTTTTCAGATTAGTTTTTGTTACAAACTAATAATATAATTTCTGCCCACTACTTTATTGTCCATGTTACAAGACAGCTATTTAACAAGCATCTACAAAATCCTGTTACCAATAATTACTCTGTTGTCATAATACTTTATAAGAAAATTAATTTTACTTTCTACATAAGAAGTGACATAAGTTTATTTGTAATTTAATAGAATGAAATTGTTAATGGAAATGAGAGTTTGGCATTGATAAGAAATCAGATTAAAATCTCAATGAAAAGTTTTTCTAAATATTTAACATTTAAATATTCATTGAAATGTTGCTTAGATGATATAGCTTGATTTTTTTTTTAAAGTTATTCTATTTTATTTTTTTTAATCATTTCATCGCAAGCCAAGCAGGAATGCTACTAGTACACAGGGGTGGAGGGAGTGTTGGGGGTTACAGGGAGCGAAAGTGAATGCTGAGAATAGTGAGGATTGAGGAAAGGACAAAACATGAATGGGATTCAAGAAGACAGAAGATAGCATCGTATGTTGTATTTATATTTTTGACGATTGTAATTATTAGGGAAACAAGTAAACAGAAAGGAGATCTGAAGGTGGTAAGTGTGAGAAAAGAAAGTTGGAGCAGAAGTGGCTGTTGCATTTAGCTATTTCAATAGTAATTGCCAATCTAGTAGAATACCTAAATTCATGTAGTCAGAGCACCAGGCAAAAAAAGCTTGTCAGAGCGCAGTTGTCATGAAAATATTTGTAGAAAAGGCAGAGAGAAGCCACGCCACGTCGGTGAGAAAGTGACTGAAGTCGAGATGCCAAGTCAGAATCAATTACATTATATTTCCTTCTTTGGATTTTGTCAAGAATCTTGAGATGTAAAGCAAGAGCACCAGACCAGATATGGCAACAGTGTTCAATCCACGGACAAATGGTAGATTAGTAAATGTGCAACATGGAATGCTTGAAGTTTTATATTTTGTATCTGAATTTAATCTTTTCTGAATTTGTATATTGTTAGTGATGATTGCAGATAACTTACTGTCTAAATGCTTAAATAACTGGAAGCTGTTATATTTTTCTTACTGAGATAGAGAATAACAAAATGAAATTAATTCTGACAGCTAACAGAACTTTCAGTAATCTTTTCTTTGTTTCTAATGAAATTTTCGTGTTTCTTAATAGTTTTCTTAGCTTTTGGAAGGCATCTTTCACTATGCCAGTGTTGCTTAGGATTTCAGTGTTGCATTTCCTGTCCCCTATTAAGACACTGCTCAGATACTAAAAATGTTTGTACTTGCTATCTCCAACCTGTAATTTACATGTTCTCTTGCAATTAAGGTTATTGTCCTTTCTTCTCATTTTCTTTTCTTACCTTCTGCAGGAATTTTGTATTTTCCTTTCTTTGTCTGCTACCAACACTATGTCATCTATACATATGCTGTTAATAAATAGGGCATTTAATTCTCTCAGGATTGCTTCACTGTAAAGGTTTAATAAGTTTGGTGAGAAGACATTTCCTTGTATTATGTCCCTTTCTTTTTTTGTATATTTACTGAATTCATTTTCTATCCGTTTGCTCCTTGTATAAGTTATAAATAATTTTCAATGTCCTTTTCAATAAATCAAGCTTACCTAGCATTTCAAACAGTTTGCAAAATTTCTTTTCAAACATTTTTGCATAATCTATAAAACATAGATATACATCCTTTTGCATTCATATTACTCTTTCTGATATTCTCAGCATGAATATCACATTCCTTGTCTCCAAGGAAACTGTGCTGTTCTTGTTCTATAAATAAATAACATTAATAATTTTTATTTTTATTTACTTGCTTTACAGTTTATATCCTTAAGTTTGAAATTTTAATTTCCTATTTTCTTACTGTCTTATATTATTTCCTCTGTCCTTACACAACAATCAACATATAATTTCAGCATGCCCTAGCTTATATAATATTTTTAGTATTTAAAAATTAAAATTATATAATAATATAATAAGTAAATTGTTTAATTTAGGAAATTGCGAATTGAATAACTCATAATTTTTTTTTTCCATTTCATCTTTATTTCTAATTTCTACAGTAAATAACATTAAATTTATTTCTGTTGAAGGTGTTTAAGTATTGTAAACTTAACAAATACACGGGAAACGATCTCACTTTGATTTGAAATCATTTTTTCCTCTCACGAATTTAACTTTTAGAACTTCAAACATGATGACCTTTGCTTTTAGGCTGTGTCATTGAGCAGATGTAGTTAAAATTTATACCAGCATGAATCTTTCATTTTACAGGCACTATAAGTATAATGGCTTCTTAGGAGAAGGATATGCGTTTATGCTTCCTCATGAGAAGAATATTGCTATTCTGTGAAATTGGCATTTTCCTTTATTCATTGAATACTTGATTAAACAGAAAAAAGCAAAGAAATTCTTAAAAAATAAAGTCATTGCTGAGTTTAGTAGAAACTACATTCATGCCTAAAACTGAAATTTTTCAGTTGAATCGATTTATAATGAATGCTTGGAAGAGAATTCCTGCTGTATTTTTACTGCCTATTCCTTGGCGGAAGAACTGAAAGGCATTTGCTAGCATTTTCTTGCATGACTGGTGCACAATGGGCACCATTCTGTAGAATCTTCACACTCAATGTATCTTCTAATGCAACTGATGAAAAGCCGGGTACATTTTGGCAATGATGAGGAAGGATTTGGTTGGTCAAATCTTTCAAGCAGAGAATCATGACAGAATATGACCTTTGATCTAATCATCTGAACTTTGGGTTAATATGAAACATGAGCTGAGTGGTTGTCATTACTCCAGCATCCTAAAGTACTTGTTCTGCATCACTGGTGGTAACTGTGCTGGCCACAACTGAGGAAGCAATCATTCAACATTTTGACAATGATTGAAACCAGAAACTGCCATATGCACTTTGGGTTGGATGATTGCTAACTGCTCAGTTCCAAGCAATGGGACTCTGTGATGTGTGGATCTTATATCCTTCCATAATTAAATTATACCAAGCCATATTCTACTTGAAAAAAGCCCTATCAAATCATAAATATGGGTTTAGTATGCAGGATTTAAATCAAACAAATTTGTTGCAAAAGACTAGTGGATGCAATCATAGTTTTTTTTTTATTTTAGTTGTTTTTATAACTTACAAAACATTCATCCACAAAAAAACATGATTTTAGAATTTAATTTCAGATTCAGTTAATTTGAATAAAATTTTGATGAAATGTAAGGTGAATTATATTTCTGGTATGATTAGTTTTAACTTTTATATATTAATGGTTAAGATTTTGTAAGAAACATTCTCACACACACTAATATAAATAATTAACAGTTGATATGTATTGTATACTTGAATAAATATTGCTAAGTTCTTCATGATTAAAAGCTGATTTGAGTTGTTTGAAATTTTCTTTCTACCACAGGAATTGGCTATTGAAATGCCTTCTTCACTTCTCTTATTTTTCCTTTTTGTGTTGTTTTTTTTCTACTTTTCCCTCTGTGAAACCTTGCTACTCACAATAACTGACATGGTGTTTTTAAATTATTAAACCACCTTATAGATGGTGGAGTAATGGATAGCAGCTCAGATTGAGAAGTTGGAGGCCTGAGTTCGAATTCCAGTAAGATCCATTACATTCATTTACATGCATGGGAAAGATATCAATCCTCTTTTTAGCATTAATAATATTATATGAAAAGACCACTTAACTTTTGAATATCAATTTTATCCCTATATTAAACCGATATTTAAAAGTTAAGTAATCTTTTCATATGATATATATATACATATATTAGTGAACATGCATAATATCCAATGTTGATAACACTACTTGAAGTTTCATGCAGTTCATGCAATCTTCATGTGTATATTTTAAGCATTATAACTGAAATAATGGTTAAAATATAAAGCTGAAGATTGCATGAAACTCTGAGTAGTGTTATCGCCATTGGATATTATGTATATTCACTAATATACAACTTATAGCTCTGTTTTATAACAGTGAGCACTGTATTTATAACACCTTAGGAATAAATATACTTACATATGTGCAAACATTTGTGCATGTATGTACATTTTTTATCCTATATATATATATATATATATTGTACACTAGTGAAACCTAAAATGTTGGTACAACCAACAGAAAACCAGTCAAGTGATTGAAAGAAAACTTAATAAACAGAAAAACTAACAATGAATAAATTAAAAAACAAGAAAAAAATCAATAGAAGAAAAACAGGAAAATGAAACTTAAACTAAGAAAAAAGACCAAAAGACAGACATCTACCTAAACAATAATCAAAAGTGTCCTTGCTACCCTAAAATGGTGGTTTTTCATATAAAGGGGGATGAACCTGCATCCGTTTGATCTGGTGTGCTTTACCACTCAACTACAAAGAGGGTCACAGTACACCAAGGCACTATATTTCCTTTTAAAGAAAGCAAACTAGCTCACTAAGATATTTTTCATACAAAAAATGCTGCTTTGTGGAAACAACACCAAGAGGATCCTTCTCCAATTAATACAAACTTAACCTATTCAAGTCTAGGCTTAACCATTATCTTCCCCATGTATCCACATAAACTGTCCCTCTTACTCTGCAGCCTTCTACCTAGAATGGTTCTTGGGCTTCATACAGGGTGAATATCATTGTAAAAAAAAAAAGAAAAGAAAAAGGGGACAAAAGTTCAATTCACAGAGGATATTTTCTTTATTACGATTTCTTGAATACACAGGCCAGTAGATGTAATACACACTGGTTAAAATAGAAATAGTGCATCTATTTCAAATATGAGTATCCATGATAATAACCTTTGAAGTAATAAAAAAGTTGGATTAAAAATATAATCCATTAATTCTTTTGAAATTGCTTTGTTTGCATTTTGGATGTGAAACTGAACATATATGGACTTTTGAGATACATAAAAATAGAAAGAATGACATGTGTGCTAACAGAATATACAATGGAGTTTTGCAGTTACCTTTTATGGCATTCAGAGAGACCCCAAAAAGATAGGCATTAGTGTAAGTAATTTTTTCATAATTCTCCAAACTATGGTTTACACTTCATAACAATTAATGAAGTCACTTAGAGATGCTAGATGAGGTATTATAAAATGCATTTAATTTCTCAGAATCATCACTACTTCAAATTCATTTTCAAGGTGAATTTCAAAACTCAAAATATTACATCATTTTCCTGTAAAAACTCCAAATCCCAAAATTTGTTGAAAGCTTGGAATCTTAACAAGAATGAACATGAACTGCACACATTTCTTTTACACCATCAGCACCAAGATATGGAAACAAATCCACCAGAAAATTTTATTCATATCTTTTAATCATGTCACAGCAAGCAAGTTTATAAAGCCACTAAAATGCAAGAATATGAAAGAAACCAAGAAAAACATTGATTAGAAAAGACAATAAAAGAACAGAATTTAAGGATACAAAAGATGATGATTGACATTGCATTTAAATTTCTGAAGATCTTATTTGACAGGAAACCAAAAAGCCTGAAGAGTTTCATAAGCAAGAAGTGTAAAAGAACAAACTATTAGCATAGACCTTACAGTTACATCAAGTATTTCAACAGTGAAATTATGAGACCAAACTGCCAATCTAGTACTATGCTTAGATTCATGAAGTTGAGGTATCAAAACGGAAAGCTGATGAAAACAGTTTTCAGGAAACTATTCATAAAAAAAGTAAAGGGAAATTATGTTATGATGGTGAGAAAGTGATTGAAGCTGAGATGCCAGATCAGGACAGGTGACTTGCAGACTCTTTGGATTTTGTCAAGAATCTCTAGGTACATAGCAGATTCACCAGACCAAATGTAGCATTAATATTCAATACATGGACAAAAAACTTGAAAAAACTTGTTTCAATAAACATTTGCTCTCAAGACCCGATTTCTATTGCCATACAGGAAATGGACTAAAACTCTTTTGGTATGTCGTATATTTTATACATTTGCTAAGGTTTACCAATCAGTTGAGTCCAAAGTAATGAATGCTACTTCAACCTCAAGGAACTTTGTAAAAATATAATATCAATTTTAAAACTAATTCTCATGATCTAGTTTTTAAAATATTTTATAAAGACGCTGTGTAACAATCTAATAGCTAATGCCTTTACATGCTTCTTAATGTTATTTTATTTACCTTCAAAGTTTAGTAACTGCTGGCAAAGGTTTTCTATCATTATAAACTTTGTTTGTCATCTCTTCATCTCAACAGCATCAGCAGTGAATGTGCAAGCAAGCAGACTAGCTCATGTCGCTGAGGTTACCTTGTTAAAAACATCAAAGGCATTGCATGGCATTTAGATATGACAAAAAAGATAAAATAGTAGTCCTGCAAAACATCTCCTGAAAATGGGCCATTCTTTTGAATGTGTTTTTTTTTTTTATCTATTTCCTGTTAACATACATATACCCACATGAGCATGTGTTGTACAAGGACATATTTATCAATGTTATATATGTACATATATGCATTTGAACTTTGCCTATATGTATCTGATATGCGAGTTTCATTTACTTATATATTTTTTACATGGATAGATATATTCTGTTTTGGTCTCTTTATATATATATATATATATATATATATATATATATATATATATATATATATATATATATATATATATTAGTTTTTGTCCAGATATTGATTTATTACTGCATGTTAATACTGTTTCTCATTCTCTTTTTATGTATATATTGTTCAGTTCATAATAATCTGTTCATATCTGTCCTTCTCATTGTATTTATCTGTTTCTATATTTTTTATAGAATATAATAATATATTTTAATCTATTTTGCCTTACATTTTATCTCTATCTTTGTTCATATTTATATATCTGCCAGTCTAGCTTTCTGTCTAGCTATTTGTCTGTTTAGCTATCTATCTGTTTGTCCTTTGGTATGGGGTAATAGTTGGTTAAAGAGATTGTCTATTTCCCAATTACTATAGAGTAGGGATTTTCAGCCTCACTGGGTACTCCATTCATGGCCCTGTGACAAATTTAAGTTTAGTAAATAAAAGGAGGAATTGTAGAGTAATTGTTAGCAGCTTGGATTAAGGGAATCTGAACTGAGTTCAAATTCCAGTCACGTGTGTTACATTCACATCTGTGCAAATATCCTTGGGAAAGGTATGAATCCATCTCTTCCCCCAGCTATGGGTAAATAGCACGACAGACTGGGTTCTCTAGTCTTGAGTGGCAACCAGTCTAGGAGAAGGAAAACTTTGAATTCAAAATCAATGGGTTAAATATTCTCTTCAACTGACAATTGGTCAAGCATGGTTGGTACAGTTACATCCCTGAAGACATAGTAAATCAGGGAGGAGTTCCTTCAAGTTGTGATGAGGCCTTGAATCTGAGTCTGTTCTAATGAGCTTTCATTCCTGGTACCCTTTTGTTTAGTAAATAACATCTGTTTTAGTCTCGATATAAATATTTATTTATTACGACCTGATCTATCATTTGTATGCATCAGACTGATTATATATGTGAAATGGTTACATCTATTTTTATATAAAATATATTATTGGTTATAGAAGTTTTTATTATATTTATATAACATAAAGATTTATATAGATTTTTGATGATTATACTTAAATATGAATTGATGTACATTCTCATATTTAAATATATATATATATATATATATATATATATATATATATATATATATATATATATATATATTACAAATTCATGTATTTGGGGTTGTATATAAATATTATACTTTATTTATGTATGCAGTTATTCATAGATGTATATATATGTCAAAAGAAAAAGGAATATTTTGTTTATCAAGACAGATCAATGTATTGATTCCTTTTGACACTCTCATGCTAAAAACATTTATATTTTTAAAAGTTCTAAAGGTTACTATAGAAACAAGAAATATTTAACAATTTTACCTTGTGACCTAGATGCCTCTTTTCAAAATGATGCATCAAAAATTTAGACATTATTTTTTGTTTGGGAACAACAAACTTTCTTTCAAAAAGCCTAATAGGTTTTATATTGTTATGAAATGAGAAAATCTTTTTCTTCCTCCAAATTAAGCATTTCATATTTCCTTAAAAATTCGATAGTTGTAATTGCTCTGATTGTGACTGACGGCTATTAGTACACTATTGACATACATTTGTTAACTATAAAACAGCAAGTCTAACACATCAGGTAAGTGCATATGTATTGAATTATGCGTCTACTATAGATAATTTGCTAATTTCATATTTAGAAAAACATTATAGATGTATATCAAAGTAAGAATAAGTGATTTGCATTATAGTGAAAAGAAAATAATGATAAATAACAAAGAATTATAACAATGTCAGATTTTATTATGCAATTCAATGTTCTTACAAAAAGTTAGTATTAAATTAAACAACCAATAGGGATAAAAACAGGATATATTTATATAATAAATATCATTTGCAAGGCAATAAAACCACTAAAACACAAGAATTACTGAATTTGACATATAAGGAAAGAAAACATTATTAAGGAGAGGGAACAATGAAATCTTATCTCTTTTTATTAGAAATGTTTACAATAACTTATTTAAGAAGTTATTATAAATATTGTTATTATTTTAACAACATTTGGTCATAATTTTATTTTTATCCTTTTCTTATTTACTAATTGTAAAGTAATTAATTTTCAGATTTGTTGGAAAAGTGTTTCCAGTTATAACATTATTTTGTTTTGTTTGTTTTATTATTTATCTGTAAAATATTTTAAAAACAACAACAATAACAACAACAATAATAAAATGTTCTCATATATTTGATGATAATTTTATACTTTCCTTATTTATTTATTTATTTTTATTATTATTGTTTTAAAAATATATATAGTAATACATTTAGTATATTTGATGGCAAACTGTTTACTCTGACATCCAGTGTAAAATATATATATGTTTTTATGCATGTAGGGTGGGGGGGTGCTCTGGGTAGAAGTAGTACCTTTGTTGCTTGGCTGCTTCACATTAATTATTATTAAGGTGGACAGGCAACCCTTGTCTTCACCCATTCCCTAAATCTCTCACATATTGGCTCCACACGCCACACCCAGGTAAACCACTTTAGCAGGCAGGCTAAACCATGTGAAGTGGTAGTGTTTGCAATGCACTACTGGGTGGATGATCTGCACAAGCGAACAATGGCTAGACAATGGGCTCTACAACTAAGTGTCCTGACCGAAGGTGGTCCACATCATATTAGTGGTTTTGTCTGTCAGCCAAGGACTTGGAGAGGAGATGGGCGCTGCCACGTTATCTACAAGTCCACCGAAAGGATTATGAAGCAAGAGAAGCAAAATATAACTATGCTGGATCAGTTGAGGCCCAGATTAACAATGACCACACATCCCATTGATTTGCTTCAGGATAGGCGTGATTAGTTGGCTACAGTGAAACAAAATAAAGTTATCAACAGAAAAAGTTACAACAGGAACCTGGAATGTCCACACCCTATATGCCTCTGGAAGAACCCAAGAACTTACCCATAAACTGAAACATTATTGCTGGGACAACACTGGGATGTTTGAATTCAAATGGATTGGTTTTGGTGAAACACCTATGCAAGATGAACATAAAATTTGGTTTTCTAGATATGAGAAGAAGCACCAACATGGAGTGGAATTTATTGTAAGGAAAGAACGCACAGTGTCATCAGCTTTAATCCTTTTTCCAGCAGACTTATTTCCATCTGTATAACAGCCAGACCATACAACATGACCATCATCAAGGCCTATGCTCCAAAATTAGAGCATGATGACAAGGAATTCTATGAATTATTAGAATTTACCCTGAGAAAAGGCCCCATCCCACTGAGAAAAGACATCACCATCATACATGGAGATTGGAATACCAAAGCAGGACAGGATGCGTACACAAACTGGGCAGGAACAGTTGGAAGATTTGGTATTGGGGAGATGAACGACAGAGGTCTCAGACTGCTCAAATTTTCCAGAAGTCTTCATTTCATCCTGGCTAACACTCTGCATCCACATAAGCTGTCCCAAATCACAACCTGGCACTCACCTAATGGGATGATCCATAACCAAATCAATTTTATTTTGGTTCCACAATGCTATAAATCCAGCATTAACAAGGCAAACACAAGGGCATTTCCTGGTGCAGACATCAACAGCGATCATGATCTTGTGATGATGTCTTTTAAATTAAGGCTGAAAACTAAGGGCTGTTCAAAGCACTCTCTCATCCATTTTGACCTTGAGAAACTAAATGACCCTGAAGTCACTCAACTGTTCCAGACCAAAATTGGCAGCAAGTTTGCAGCCCTGAACCTAAATAACAGTGATGTAGACACTTTTGCAGATCACATTAAAGAAGTGTTACTCACAATAGCTTAGGAAATTTTGGGTAAACAGCAAAGGAAAATCCAACTGGGAGTCACAAACAAAATCTTGGATTTGTGTGACAAGTGGAGAGATCTGAGGGGAAAGAAGCACTCAAGTTGCAAGGTCTATGCCCAATATCAGGAAGGGCACAGTGACATGAGGAGAAAAATGTGAGCAGCTAAAGAGAAGTGGCTACAAAATAAGTGCAAAACCATTGAGAAGGATATGCTTACTGGCAATAACAAGCAGGCCTAGAATACTTTCAAATTCCTCACCAAGAGCAATGGTTGTAGAGAGTGAGAATGGTAAATTGCTGATGCACAGTGAGGAGGTCCTCCATAGATGGACTCTATACTGTGATGGTTTATACAATTACCAACTCCACCCAGATGTCTCCATATTGCAAACTGACGAGAACTCCACAGAAGATGAGACTAGTCTGTCAATACTGAAAGAAGAGGTTGAGTTTTCAGTAAGGAGCTTGAAACCTGGCAAGTCACCCACAGTGGATAATATTCCCTCTGATCTGATAAAACATGGAGGTGAAGAAATGATCAAAGCTATAACAGCACTATGCCAGAATATTTGGGAACAAAAAAGTGGCCTAACACATAAACTCACTCATTGGTAATACCTTTACCTAAGAAAGGAAATCTCAAGCAGTGTTGAAATTATAGGACAATAAGCCTGATCAGTCATCCTAGTAAAGTCCTGCTCTATTTCCTTTTGAATCGTTTGAAATCCAAGACTGAAGAACTGCTATCAGAGCAACAAGCAGGTTTTAGAACTGGATGAAGTACAATGGAACAGGTCTTCAATTTTAGGATCCTCATAGAGAAACGCACCTGCAACATCAGAAAGACATGTTTCACAACTTTTAAGATTTCAAGAAAGCATTTGATTGTATATAGTATGATGGTCTTTGGCAAATTGTTAGGGAATTCAGTGTAGATAACAGAATTATCCAATCATCCAGGCCCTATATAAGGATGCCACCAGTGCAGTTCTTGGAAAACAAATGGAAGGATTCTTCTGGACAACTGTTAGAGTGAGACTGGGATGCACATTGTCCAACCTATTTCTAGAGAGAATCATGCAAGAAACCCTGAACAGATCCATCTGTAACCTACATTTTGCAGACAACATTGACCTTATAGCGCCAGGACTTGACCAACAAACTTGTTGAAAGAGCAGAGGCATATATAAAATGCAGTGTCCAGTCTTTTATTTTAAATCTTGCTACCAGATGTAGTTTATTGTTTTACACAGGAAGGAGGAAACTTGTGGTCCATCCTTAAAAGAAATGTATATAAAAATGGAAAACAATATTCAATATGATAATCTCTGGGAAACAGTAATATTTTAAGTTGCAATAATTTAAAGACAGAATGAAAGTTTATGAAATATGAAGGAACCTATATTGACATGTAAAGTAAACTAATTTATTCAGGTATATGGGATTTTGGTTGTGCATGTAGATTAATGGTTATTGGTACAGAAAGTGGAATTGGTGAATTCAGTTCAAATTCTATCCAAATCTATTATGTTCACTTTGCACTAATGCACTTGGGAAAGGCATGAATCCATGTCTTCAACCTTCACCTATAGATTAAAAAAGTAAGGTAGACAGAACCCTCTAACCTTTTTTGACATTCAGTCTAGGAGAAAGACTACTCAAAATTCAAAACTTTGGAGAAGACAAACACTATTTTCCCCAAGAAATCAAGGTAATTCACAAATAATAAAGAAAACAGAGTGCTTTGATTTTCTACATCCTGAAGGGATAGAGCATGTGAAAAAATGGTATATTTTGTTAAACAAACATGTTGCTATGACTTTGATTGTTTATATTTATTTATAAATAAAAATTAGTTTGTTTGCATAATAACACCCCCCCCCAAAAACAAGTTACTATCAATATTTTTAATAAAACTATATTCACAAGGCATATTGCTCATATAAACATAAGAATATACTGAAAATGTTGTCAACATAATGTTTTGTTAATACCAGTTTTATTGGGTAAACGTTGACAAGCCTAATTAAATCTAATATAGTGTATGTATTATTTACATGCTATTTTCCTCATCTTTGTTGTTGCTGCCACAATGTTTCAGCTGTTGTGCCTTCCTGGTCCTTGTGATTTAAACTAAGTAGACAGAATTGAGAATTGTGCCGGCACAAACTCACAAGTCATCATGACTGAGAGTTTGAGCATAGTGATTTTGTTCAAATTGTTGATCATGCCAGATGATGCATTCTCTTCCAGAAACTATAATTAAGGTTTCAATATAAAATACAGCTGGGTTCTGTGAATGTTGAACAAACACAAATGTACCTGAGCAGGCATCTGCAATAAAGATTGTCTAGCCATCTTATCAGATAGGCATACTAGGATATGAATAGTTAGATATTATCAGAATTACCTAATTTGCGAGTAATGCCCTTATTTCTAAAATGCAGTGTTGAGTCTTTTATTTTAAATCATTTCAATTTTTATGATAAAGATGAGGACAATATTCTGAATGTAAATAATGATTCATCATTATCCCAGAAATTCAGATGTGTGTATATATGTCTACAAAAAAGATATTTGAATGTTGGTTCTGTAGTTGATAATCTATTTCCAAGTTGCAGAATCCATTTCCAATTTAAAATTAATTGATATCTACATAAGTCAATAAGTTCAGAGACTTCTGATGAAAAGGTATATCTTATTTTACACAATATATGTTTTCACCATACACTCATTTCTTGTCTGTACTCAATCCAGTTATTCTAAATAAAATGCACAAAGCATTATGAAATATTTCAGTGAACATTTTCAGATAAAATATCAACTATGGACTCTTATTGATCTGCTCTCATGTATAGTTATGTGCATACTTCTTGGAACAGTTGTCTTCCACTTGTAACATTTCTTTTCTTTTTCTAACAACTGTTCAAAACATTGAACTGCTTTGAAATTAGGTTTGACCTCATTCAAACTAAAAGAACATTTCAATATGATTGTAAGTGAATTGTGTTTCTGATAACAACAAAGCAGTTCGACAAGCCAGTGAAATAGAGTATAGCTCTCTATTTCCACAAGGTGTTATGCAAAAGTTAAAGGAATTTGACAATAAAAAAATAATGATCTACCCTAACATCTCATTTCCACAATCTCCTTTAAAGTAGACATCTCCAGAATCTCAGCAGAAATTTCACAATCAATGGCTACAAGTAATAGTCTGTACTACATTCTGTTTTCATGGATTGTATAAATTCTGGAACTTTTTTACTTGAACCTTATAACTGAAGAAAAATTTAACAATCTTTTTCATTGTTTATTTTAACTGACTTCAGCATGTGAGTCTTAGATTTGTTTATTTCATATAATAGTTCCTAGTTCCATAAACATCATTTAATAACATCTTAAATAATATGATTTAAGCAGAAAAAAGAAATGTATTATCAAGCAATATCTATAAGTGCTTATGTTGGACATTAACACATGATGTCCAACATAGACACTTATGGATATTGATATTATTTTTTTTGTTTACTGCGTTTGAAGTTTGTATCAGGAAGATTTCATTCATAATCTGTTAGAATCCAGCAAATCATAATGATTTAATAAATAAAATACTTTGAAGAGAAATAATAATTTCTGTTATTCTTTATTTAAAGCATCCCAGTTCACAACATTGGCAGAAAAATTCTATCATGGATGTTTTACACTGGTCCTTGAAGCAAAGTTTGGGTCAGTCCAATGTTATGTGACAGTCTCCATACAGTATCCGTTTGGGAATTCTGGAGTGCCCAAGCCACCTGAGATGCCAAGACTGCAGGATAGGATATAGTGACTGAATGCCAGCTTCTTTAGTTTTAACTTTAATCATAAAAAACTGCTTTTTTATTCTATTATGATAGTTGTCATATCAATATTCTTTTAAAAATGTTTAAATTGGTGTATTTTTGTTTTTTGAATCTAACAGTGAAAATAGAAGGAAGTAATCAACATTTATTTTTTCAATTTGAGAAAAGAAAATTGTAACACAATCAAAAATGATTTGTTTTGTTGATGAAGAAGGTATTGTAAGTGAACAAACAAGTCAAAAGTCAAAATTTCTATCTGATACATGATATGTGGTTGGGTAAATTCTAAATTGTTTGGCTTTAATGAAGAATGTTTTGTGGATAGAAAAGGTTTTGTGAAATAAGCCATTCCTTAGTATGAATTTTTATGGCAAAAAAAAGCTATTATATAATGTTGATGAATTTACTATCAGATGAATATGCCACTAACTAGGAAGGAACAATTTAAAAGTTTAAAAAATAAGTATGAAATTTCTAACAAGATAATTGGTGAACCAAATGATTTGACCTGAAGCTTTTTCGTCTTTTTAACTTTGTAATTTTACCTTTTACTACAAAAGCAACTCTGTGATTAATAATGTAATTTCTTTTTTTTTCTATGGCCCACCCAACAATAAATCACCAAACTTTGACATTTTGTTGCACCTTTGTTTTTTTCCATATTTTCTTGTGATCTTTATGGCCATGTGCCAATTAATCACTTTGAACAAAAATTGTAACGTTTTTCAGAAGAGGAAAAAAGCATTTCTTTTGAAGAAAATCAAAGTTAATATTTTTATTAATAAATCTGATTCTATATTTCTGCAAGTACAGTTATGTCCCAGTAATTCTGTTCCTAACTACAAATTCTTCTGCTGCCCCTGCTATCCACACCTCTCTGTCCTCTTGACTACACTGACCTGTCCACTAACAGACTATCTTCCACTGTGTTTCTTCTTCATAGGTGTTCTTTCTGTGAGATTGGTGATGCTTGGTGACTTTCTATAGCACCAAGTTGTTTCACATTCTGCAGATATGGAAATGCATTATGCCAAGAATAATATCACCTGTCACTGCCAGAATCTATCTGCTTATATTTCACCTTCTGACCTCTTTTTGGAAATAGGCAACAATAAAAACAGAACAGCAACAAAAACAGAAATAATTCAATGATATAAAATTTATGGGCCATTTCTCTTATCTTTGAAGAAAAAAAGCAATATAGCACATTTTTATACATGTGGGTGTCATTTTGTAGATATATCAATGTGCGTCTTTTGATATATATATATGTGCATATAAGCACACATATAATGAAACACACACACACACACACACACACACACACACATATATATATATATATATATATATATATATATATATATATACTGAGAAAGAGTGAAACAAAAAGGATGGAAGTAACTTTGGATAATATGCTTGTGAGTAATCATAAATAATATTTGACTAATAGATAAGATTTGTAGACAGCTGATATTTTGATGATTATTTTCATCATCAGAATATTATGAAAGAAAGTGATGTTTAATACCACAAATCAGAAATAAAACAAACAGAATTAAGTTAAGTCTATTCCTTTTTAGATTTTGGTAGAGAAGCTCATTTCATTTTCATAATTATGTATTCTTATGCCTTGTATAAATATATAGCCAAACAAGTATGAAAGCATAAGATGGAATTATGTTTTTACTGTATATGAATATTTATGTATAGATATAACTATTATAATGGGAAAGAGCTATGGAGGAAAGATTTATTCTCCCATTTGTATTTCCCCTGTTATGGGCATTATTATATCCATGATATAATAATACCATGCTTCATGGATGTAATGGAATGACAAAAATCATTGTTTTATATAAATTCATTAAATATGGATATATAAGGAATATTTCGTAAGAGTTTTATTTGTCTTGTAACTTTGCAATTTTTCTTTATTTAAGACTGAATGTACCAAGAAAGTCTCCTGACTTATTTCCCTAGATACATTTGACTAATATTTTGACCAATTTCAACAAAGGCTGATCCACTTCCCCAAATCTGGTCAAATCACTAAACATCAGTTTTTTGGAAAAGAGTTTCTTGGTCAGGCTGAAAACTTTCAGCAGTTGTTTGTTTTGTATTTGATTATTAACACACACATGCATGTATACATATATTTGTGTGTGCATATATATATATATATATATATATATATATATGTATATTTATATATAAAAGGCAGTATGTGTGTGTGTGTGTGTGTGTGTGTGTGTGTGTGTGTGTGTGTGTGTGTGTGTAACAAATGCACAGCCGCAATTTTCGACGGATTTGCACCAAAATTTACATGCACATTCTCCAAGTTAGCGGAGGAGGCCAAGAGACCAACTTTGCATTTCCCAACTCCCATCAATAGTGGAAATAATCGATTTTTCATGCTTCTATGGCAGTTTACATGTAGTTTGCGGCCATTTTCTACTGGCCAGAGTAAGAGCCTATAGCTGGCTGCCATGAATAGGCAGGAAGATTCTATTGGCCAGCAAGAGAGCCAACAGCTGACTGACACAAGTGTTAACTAACATGCTATCATGCACAAAAAATCGATAGCTGCATTCATCACAAGTGGGAAAAATTTAAATCTGCATGGCCCTTTACTCCAATTGGCTCATTTGCTTGCTTAAACTTAACGTTGATTCTGATTCTGCAGAACTGGGTTGGGTGTGAAAAAGTATTTGTTGTTAACATTCTTTTTTCATTCGGTTTTTCCAGTTATGAGTCCTTTTTTAAAGCTGATCGTTTTGAGTTCATTTTATTTAGTTCTTTTTTCGTAACAAATTTAATGTTTAGTATAGAGCTTTGCAATGTGAGATAGGCAAGAAGTAAGGCATGTAGCAACATCAGCATGGCAAAGGGCACTCCTTTAAAGGCAAGGAAGGGCAAAAATATTTTAAGTCAAGTGATAGCGATTGCTGTATGAGTCGTACGATTTTTGAATCAAGCATTGGAAAAGCTGGGCCATGCTGCTAGTATATATATATATATATATATATGAAATGTGCTGATTTACCTGTGAGAATATTTGTAATAAGTACACATTTTTATGTTGTTATCCCTATTTTTATTTTCCTTTCTATAAGGATATATATATATATATATATATATATATATATATATATATATTTTACTTATGTATATAGAATTATATACATGAGTAATATATATTTTTTCCATACAGTTTTGTATTTGTTTGAAGATATTTGTACCAGCATGTGGATACATATGCACCAGTTTATATTTGGACAATATATTTTTTTCTTTGATTTAATTTTGATTATGAGTTCTTTAAAAGAATTAAAAATTTAATCTATCATTGGATCTTGTAAGTGTTCAAAATATGAATGGATAATTATTTTATGAACATTTTTCATTCCACTTTTCATCTACCTTGAAAATATTCAGTAGTGATTTAAGATATCATACCAGAGATGCATTGCAACAGGGAAGAATGCCTTCCAAAAGCTAAGTAAAGTACTGTAACATAATGTCAGTCCTCCTATATGGCTGTGGATGCTAGACAATGTCCTCACAGATGAAGAAGAGACTTTAAGTAGCAGAAATGTGGTTCTATAGCAGGAACCTGAGAATAACATGGACTGAGCATGTGAGCAATGACAAAGTTTTTGAGAAAATGGAAATAAAAAGGTCTCTTATATGTAACATTAGGAAGTGACAGTTGAAATTTCTAGGGCACATAATGAGGAAAGGGGGCTTGCTTTGATACTCACAGAACATATTCAAGACAAGAGGAAAATAGAAAAACAATATATAACCTAGCTAATGAGATTATGCAAATGGTTGGCAGAACTGGAATAAGGAGAAATAGCAAAAACACAAAAGGGATATGACACATATAAGAATAGGATAGCATATATATAGTCATCCACAGACTGTTTCACTGTATCGCAGCTCCTCAGTGTGGCTAGACGTCTGATTGCTTCAAGCCAGGATTGAAACCCAACTGATTTGACATCAGTCAGATATCTTACCCCTTAGCCAATGTTGCACAGCAGAAAGGAAGGGAATTTCAACATTTTTCTCTATATGAAATATGCCAGCAGCTTGGAGAACTTAATTCATTTTATTTGAAGAGTAGACTGACTCTCCCAACTTTTTTTCAGTGTATGATGGGCCAGCAGCTCAGTACTTAGAACCAAACAGCTGGACCACCGGCACATATGATCTGATTATATTGGTTAAGGCTTGTGCAGGACCAATCACACTCTTTAGAATAGTCAAATACAGAAAGCTGGTGCACAGTTTGTCACAAGATCCCCAAACAACCCTCCTCAGGTTTTGGATTCAGAATTGTCCTTCTCCTAGACCAGTTGCCACTGAAGACTATATGACCCAGTCTGTCTTGCTATTTACCCATAGCTGGGGGGATGAGATGGCATCATACTTTTCCCATTAGCACATATGTGAATAATGTGCCATGCACCAAGAACACATGGCTCAGTGGATAAAAGTGTTGGTTTAGTAATCCAAAAAATGACTTGACCCAAAGAGTTGGCCACAGCAGAGGGAACAAAAAAACTTGGTGAGTTGAGTTACTAAGAGGTATTAACTGATACTGAGATATCCCAAAAATGGTATGGCATGAAGAATTAGAAAAATGTATGCCAGTGGAGTAAAGAAAGGGTTTGGTTTTAAATCCAATGTATATCACCTGATGAAGGTCAGAATGAAACATTGTAAATATTGCAGTAAAAATAATGTAAATAGTTACAATACTTTATCTCAAAAATATATATATATATATATATATATATATATATATATATATATATATGTGGGTAATTTTAATTTCTATTAAGTATAAGCATGAAAGAAAATTTCCAGTATGAAATAACTTTAAGATATTTATGTTGTTGAACATAATATTAAATCTTGTGGAAAGAAACTGCAAACGCTCTTTGGTAAATGAGGTACTGAAGTTCTTTCTTCTTGGTGAGAGGATTTAGGTTATCTTTTGACAATAGCTGAGAATCATGGTAACAATTTTTATGAAATTTTTTTAAGAACTGTCTCTTTGATTTTGATTCTGTCATTACCCTGCCAAAAATGTTTGATCCAAAAGACATAACTGACAACTTAGGAATGAGTTTTAGTGTCAAAATGTGCTTGCTGTTATTTTTCAAAATGAGATGCAAAACTCCAGAAACAAAACTAAAAGACAATTTGACATCTTTGCACTCTGTCTCCTGTCTTCTTTGTCCACCTCTCTGATCTGACACCCATTCCTTCCTCTAACCATAAATAATCTTACAATACTTTATAGAGATGAGGCTACGCAGTCCACAAGGACCTTTGGTCACAGGGGAACTATAAACAAACAGAATGTAAATTTCTATCACTCTCTGTTTGGTGCTGTTTATTCTCAGCTGGTTTTCACTATGGTGTAATAAAAATGGGTTACGTCTATCAAGGGATACCTTGATCATGTTTTGTTCTCATTGACCACAGGCTTAATGGCAAAAGGTCACAATCAATATATGCTGCCATTTCTAATTATCCCTGCTTGATATTAAGTTTGAAGAACCAGTTTCCTTACAGAGATCAAGGTCTGTCCACCATAACTTGGTTTGCAGAATTACTGTCAAAGAATTCTCCAACTATAGCTTAAATAATATAAAAAGAAAGATAATGCATAACATCCTGTGGCCAATTATTAACATTGTTCCCTGCTTTATGGGCTTTTCTTCTCTTATGATACTAGATTTTTTTCATTTTATAAAGAAAATACCATATAGGGATCATAAATTTTACAAATTATTAATATCTCTCTTTCACTGTACCTTGTCTTTTACGATGCAAATCATAATGGCTTTCCACAACTTCCTGCCTTTTGTTGCTCTAACTAATTTTTTCTACTTTACAACTTCACTTCGTTTTGTGGTAATTCTTCGGCTAGCAATTTACTTAAACTGATAATATCTGTTACACACTGTTTATCTTACTCCTTTTGCCTTTACCGTGTCATATAGGTGTTAAATTCTCCAAGCCTTCTTTTCTCATCATGTGTCCCCCAAATTTCCATTGTCTCTTTCTGATTGTTAGCAGCAGTTTCTTTTAGCTCCTGTTCTTTTTAAAACTTCCTCATTTCTCACACACTCTAACCATAATATTCCCAAGTATTTATTGGTAAAACCCCATTTCTGACACTTTTCTCTGCTGCTATATAGGAGATTAGATATTACATAGCAGTCAATCATTATTTTCTTTGTTTCTATGGATATTTTTTTGGGCCCCTTAATACCTTGTTCACTTTTTATGTGTCTTCGGTTTACTGATACATTTTCTGTTATCTCTTACTACAACACCAACATAGTTAAATTTCTACACTGACTTGAATTTTATGACCTTAAAATGTACTTAACTCTTGCATTGTTTTTAGTCTTTACTGTTTAGTCCTGACTTTCTTGATTTTCTTTATTACCTTGTCTTATATTTCTTTCAGTTTTTAGTCATTATTTAATTAACACAATGTTGTTTGCATAGTTGATGCTGTTAAGATTATGTATGCTGTGTCTTTTAGTTCCTTTAGAATTGCCTTGTTGTACAGGTTAAATAAATCAAGTAAGAAAATACATCTTTCTCAAACCCCTTTTACTATTTTTGCATATTCATTTCTCTACTTCAAGTGGATACTTCCAAGTGGAGGTTATCAATTTTTACCAAGTAGATTAAATATTCCTAATGTTTGAAGGAGTTCTATATGTCAGACTTTATTAAATGTTTTTATATAAAATCTATACCAGATTTTTTCTGCATTTTCTGCTCATCTTGGTAGCACTTTGATCATGAAAATTATCACATTGTTCTCGTCCTGTTTCCAGTTTCATTCTAATACAAGCTCTTGGCATTATAATCCTAATTATTAGTTTACCTATGCGGCTCATTAAAGTGGTCGTTTAATGGAGTCTACATTCATTGACACTTAATGAAGATTAATCTACTGAGGTTCTCTAGTGTTTGGTCACTGTCATATATTTCATTTATCACTTTCGTCACCTTAGCAATCCTAAAATTGTCTAAGACTGTAAGCAGCTCTGTTACAATATCATTTCGTCCCTCCACCTTGGTCCTCTTCATATTGGCCAGTGCTGCTCTAACCTCATATTTTAGCATCACTGGACCATTCTGTGATTTTATGCAATTTTTCTCTGCTGTCATGTATTTATTCTATCTTGATAATACATACGTTCTTTTTGTACATATTATGATTGTTCCTCTTTCTAGATTTATATGTCCTGGCTTTACCTACTCTTCTTTTTTTCATTAGGTCAAGAATTTAACCTGCCATCCACTTACTACTTTTTTCTTCTTTTTTTTTTAATCGGTATTACTCCAAGCAAGGTAGGAAGACCCCTAAAATGCAAAAGTTACAGAGTGTGGGAGAATTAGGAACAGCAAGGAGAGAAAAAGAGTAATCAAGAGGACAGAAGATAGTGATTAACATAGTATTTAAAATTTTGCAGCTTAAAGTTGTCTGGAAAACATGGATCTGGAATGGAGTTCCACAAGTAGGAAGTGCGAGAAAAGAAACAGTTAGCATAGGACTTATAGCTACATCTAGCCAGCTCAACTGTAAATTGATAAGATCTTAAATGTACTGTGCTTAAATTCATAGAATCTAGGTACCATAGTGAAGAGCTCATCCGAGCAATCACTATAAAAGTATTTATAAAAAAGACACAGACAAGCAACCTTATGGCATTTGCCAAGTAACTGAATCCGAGCTGCCAAATCAGTACCAATAATATTACCAATTCTTCTTTGGATCTTATCAAGGAACTCATGGTAAATATCAGGGGGGAACTTTAGTAAGGAGAAAGGATAATAAAAGAACAGTATTCAGAATGACATTGCATTTAAATTTTTGAAGATTGTAGGTTACAGTGAAGCATGACTTTGAAAAGCTTTAGTTTGATGCAAAGAAAGATTGTTTCTTTGTTTTTATCATCAATATAATATTGTCTCTTTTTGTTCACCATGTAAACAAATGAAGTTCTACTTCACTGGTTTTAAACTGAAGAGTAAGCAGTCTTTTATGAAAGTGTGAGGAGAGAAAATAAATTAGATCATTAATCTATGAAAGTATAAAAATGACTCGAAATTACATATAAATCAGAGTACATTCATATATGCACATATGTATGTAAGTGTATAAAAAAAATGTATACACTTATATATTTTTATAATCTCACCATATACAGGAACAAAACTGGCCATAACTTTGATTTTACTAATGACACCCGAATTAAAAAAAGAACATAATTCTTTACGGAGAAATTAATTTGAAAGCCTACTAATAACAATTTTACCAACTATAAACACAAGTCAAACATTATATTACATCGCAAACCTTTATTGAATTCATTCTTAAAGAATCTAATGTAGGTTTATCTAAACCAAAGTCTATGTACTTAAAAACATTCTCAAATCAATATGTGAAAAACCAACATAATGTCTACTAGACATAAATGCACAGAAAAAATTACAAATATACATTATCATTTGATGTCGACATAGACAAACTAAAAGATTTTTATATACTTACATACATAAAGCAATATTTACAGTTCTTCAAGTAGACTTGGAATCTGTTAATTTCTTGAAACTTCAGATGGATGTGTTGTCTATCCTTGAATTTGGAACGACACACCACAAATTATTCTAATGTTGGTTTAAAGGGGTCGAATGCTTTTGAAAAATGATTGATTAGTGAAAATCAAATAACATAAAAGTAAAAATGCCAGAATTTATTTCTTTTTCTCCATCTCATTCTCTGATGAAGCTTCAGGAAAAGCAAAACATTTTACATTGATAAACATTTCCTATTTCTTATTTATCTTATCACACACACACACGTGTGTGTGTGTGTGTGTGTGTGTGTGTGTGTGTGTGTGTGTGTGTGTGTGTGTGCATAAAAACAGACATGTGCTCATACAGTTATCATATAAGAGGGATGCTAAAAGTCTTCAGCCTAACCAAAGGCTTAACATTTTCCCCACCTCAAAGTGCTGCCTAAAAATGTTTAAGGAATTTAAACAGTGTGCACAAACGAAATTAAAGATTTTTATAACTACATGTTTAGGAAATTGCTAGGATCACGTCAAAGAAGATTTTGGAAACTAAGTGTTAGGCTAAGTAATTTATTTTCATGTTCATATTTTTCTACCTTTCTCTGTCAAGAACCATTTGTATAGATGTGTGTGGGTGTTTGGAAAGTGTATGTGTAATTATAGACTAGCGTGCAAAATTTTGGGCCAATTAATTAAATAAACTTCTTTTGTTAGTTTTACCCCAAATTCAAGAGTGATTAGCATTATGCTTTTCTCGGTGCATTTTATGATCTTTGAGAGTCAGAAAACAAGTTACTGCATTTTCGTTAATTCTGTATGGCGGATGATAGACCATCTTGAGTATAATGAAAAATACCATGCAAAAAAAAACTGGACCCCCAATGAAAATTTTAGTTTTCAGCTCTTTTCTTAAGTTAGAAAGGAATTGTTTTTTGCAAAAGGTGATCTTTTTTATTATAGAAAGTATGGAACATCCAAGTATTAGTAATTAATTTTTTTGCCTTTGGCTCAAATAATTGTCTGAATTCGATGTGGCACTGAATGGAACAAAATCCTGATCCTCTCACTGGGAATTTTTTCCCGTTCTTCTTGGTAGTAATTTCAAAGCTCTTGGAGATTGTGTGGTTTTTTAGATCACTAGTTTCTACAGTTCCTACTACAATGGTTCAGTTATACTGAGATTAGGACTTCATCCTAACCAATCTTCCAAAAGTTTAACATCTTCATCCACAAGAAACCTTTTTCTTTTATGTGATGTGTGGAGTAAGTAACGCATGTTAATAAAATGGAACAATTCTTACTTAGAAATTTGCATATTATCATGTTTTTATCATTTCAGATCTTTCATTTGGCTAATAGTTTTGCATGGCCTTTTTACAGCATCAAACTACTTAAAGCAGTGCATCTTCTATCGCACATCACCTATGAAAATGCAACAATTTATTTTCCAATCCTCAAGGTCCATACACACTACTGACAAAAGCAAACTGCTAAACAACTTCTTAATAAAATAAAAGTGTATAATCATTTAATGTTATTGGCCCAAAACTTTTGCATGCCAGTGTAACATATAGGTTTAATGCCTAATCAATCAACATTGATAGCAAAAAGAGTAATTTTGATTATTCCCCTATTATTTGAGTTAATTTAGATTGTTTTCTTTAATAAGACACAGATTGTGCAATTGGTTTGCCCTCAGTTATAATAACATGGTTCTTTAAGAGAATTGCTTCTGTCTGGAAAAGATTAAGATTATTGAAACCATGTGGTGCCTACAATTAAGTAATAATGATGTTCTGTCAATTGCTCAGTTAATGCATTTATAAGTTGATCAGCCTTTAGGTTAACATGATTATACATAAATACATACATACATACATACATACTGCTTTGGTATGTGTCTGTGTTGATATATATATATATATATATATATATATATATATATATATATATATATATATATACACACACACACACATACACATTAATTGACATCCATTTATGTTGGCATGTGTAATACATCTGTATTGTATATGTGGACATGTACAGACATTGAGACATGATGCAAATTATGTATAAAGAGAAAAATGTTGTTTGCACACACACACACACACACACACACACACACACACACACACACACACACACATATATATATATATATATATATATATATATATAACTAGTATATAAGTTACCAACATTATAACCTTTAGCAGTTGGCTCTATTCCAATAATTATTTCATCAATATTCCCTCCCATCACTGGACTTCTTGTGAATCAAATTGCCCAAAATGTCTCCAAGGGTACATTGCACTCAACCTTCAACTTTTAATTATTTTAAATTCTATGAAACTAAGTTCCCTTATTAGGAGTTCTGTGATTAATTACAGGTAGATCATGATCAACTTAATATAACTGTATTAATATACATGCATACACACAAACACACACATATATATATACCGACCGATCTCTATATAGGTAAGCTATATATATATATATACATATATATATATATATATACTTGAATTTGGTTTCCAACCATGGGATGCACATTTGAATCTCACCAGGGTTGATTTATCAGGAAGATGACTTCTTGATACTATCACCTTGGTGTGGGGGTGATCTCAGCAAGTCCCACCTTTGTAAAGCATCTGAAAAACCATACAAGTTGCCCCAATCCTTTTGTTTGAAATTGGGAAGATGGAAATCTTCAGAGGCTGCCAATGGTCATGCTATCATGAAGTCATATGTCATTGGGACAGGGTGCTTATTCAAAGTATTCATCACACCAGATGATGCACTCTCTCCGAGAAACAGTAGGTAAGTTTGCTCAAAATAATTGCAGTATAAACCACAGTTGGGCTCTGTGAGTGTTGAATAAACACAAATTTGCCTGCAAAAGGAATTGATTAGCTACCTTATCAGATAGGTGCACTTCAAAATGAGTAATTGGCTATTATTTATACACACACACACACACATATATATATATACACACACACACAAACATATACACACACACAGACTTGTTATTTCTTATATTAAGAGGAATATTCCAATAATAATGCCCTATACCTATTTACATAGAAATGTTTTTTGATTAATGGATACATGCCACCACATAATAACATCACTGAATAAATGAAATATTCAGCTACAAAATACTATTATTTCACTTTTTTAGCAGTAGTATCGGTGTTGTCAGGATACAAGAACTATATTTTACTATATTCCATTCACCTAAATGTGGCTTGTCGCACACATTGTTGTTGCTATAATTGAAATTCCTTATTCACTGCCTAACTGTGCCCGCATCTACTGTTTGGTTGCTGTAAATTTTCAGTAAGCTTCAGTAATTATCAATAGGCACAATCTCTGCTTCATATGCACTTTCATGTCAGATACCATCAACACAAAATAAATTAAGGCTAATTGACAGAAAGGTTTTACTTCTACAACCATACCATCAACATGCCATGAACTGACATAATAAAATTGGATGTATTAATGTTGGTGTATTACAAAACTGAGCAAATATGATTTTTCAAAAAAAAATATCTTGGGGAAGAATTGTGCTTCATTAAAAGGGCCTTGCTGAACTGTGATACTTTTTTATTTTCAAGTGGTAAAGCAAAATGGGGTTTCTCCTACAAAGGGGGAATGCAGGTTTGATTCCAATTGGAGACCACATTTTTCTTATTAAGATTTCTCAAATACGTTGTCCGATAGACATATTACTCCCTGTTTAAAGTAAAAATGAAACTGGGGTGTCTTTCAAATATCCGCTATAATAACGGTTGAAGTAATATATAATTTTTCTGTACAGAGGAAATCAATGATTCTGTTTTATACACATTCATATCAGATGCCATTTTGTTAGACTCCTTTTCAGCTGCCATCTGTAACAAAGTAGGTTTATGGCAATATCATGTTGAAACACCAGTTCTCATATGATCACCAAAGTTAAGCAACATTGGTCCTTGTCTGTACCTAGATGGGTGACTGCTTGGGAATACCAGGTGCTGTAAGCTCAGATGTGCAGGTTGAAGAATCAAGTGGAGCATATTATATTCACTTATGCACCAATAACCTTCGGAAAGGTATGATTCTTCCACCTCCCCCGAGTTATGGATTAATCAGTAAATGATTATCATCTCCAAAAATTCTTACAATCCAAAATATTTTCTGGCTTTAAATCATCTGAAAAAGTTTGATAAGTCATAAAAAAACAAATCAATCAATCAGTCATGTTACAAAGCAAAATAAATTTTAGGTTATTGGTGGGGAAAGTTCAACCTTTACTCTCTACCATCTACATCTGACATTATGGGTAGAATTGTTAAACTAGGAGGCATTATTTTTGAAGATGGCTCATACATACTATTGCATATAAATAATACAAATGTGATGTGCTTAGAATTGTTCCACTTCATGGAAGAGCTAACTATTTTGTGTTCTTGTATTTCTATCAAATATTATCAGATTCCTTCTACTTCATTTGCAGTTATGTTATCTATTAATGAAATTAAGAGAAATTAGTTAGTTTAGGAGTTCTGATATAATCAGTATGTATTATATCAGTATATTTTAATTATTTAACTAATTTATGTTGTTAAAATACACTAAATATTTTCATATAATGATATATAATATCTACTTACCACCAATCTGTTTTTGAGAGTGACAAATACTTAGCTTTCAATGTTGCTTGTCATAGCAGACACCGTCCAAGGTTTCTCACTATTTCTTACTATGATAAAATATATAATAATGTCAGGAAATCAGATAAAACTTGTACTTCATGTGCTTAAAAGTTGACATGATAATGAAGTTAAATGTATATTTGCTACTTTAATAGTGACATATTTAACACATTATAGGCAATAAGCTTTTATGTTACCTGCATGAAAGGGAATTATGCCTTATAGACATTATTTGAACATAACTTAAGGATATGTCTTCTCATCAGTTCTACTCAGCTTATACAGTGAGACAATTCCAGGAGAACAAGCACTCCTTTGAGGATTTATTATTGATGGATACAATCTTAACAATATAAGATACACACATGAAATCGTGTTGAAAGGAGACATAGGAATAAAAGTAACAATGTAGTAAAGAAAATAAGGAGAAAGGTCTACCAATTGTAAGAAGAGAGAATATATGGTTGTTGTCAGCGAGAGAAACAGACCCTAAGGTGAAAAGTATGAATTGGATATGCCAAAATCAGGCAAGTATAGAAATTTAAATATCTGGGAAATTTTAACAGATGAAGTAAAATGTGATACTGTAATCTGAAGGTACATTGGAATAATGCAAAAAGCTAAACATGGTAGTATTCTATAAGAAACTAAGAAAAAAAAAAGTGCCAAAATTCTATGCAATATCTAATCACTTATATGGCAGGGAAGACTGGACAATTTCCTCACTAAGAAATTGAAAACTGGAAGCAACAGAAATATAGTACTACAGAACGATACTGAGAATATTACAGAGAGAAAATGGGAACAGCAAAAAAGTTTTAAGGAAAATGGTAACAAAATGATACTTAGAATCAGAATGAGATAATTGTATTTTTTTTAATGAAGAAAGCCAGTTTGGAGAATGTGACACACAGGACATACTGAAAGCAAGAAGGACAGAGGGCAAATGTGAGCATGGATGTCAGAACAGGGAATGGTAGGGATAGTAAGGGGGCAAACACTGCGTATAGCAACAAAGGAGAGGAAAGTCATTCTGAAGGAACATGGCACATAAATGAAGAAGAATGGCCTAAGTAAATCAACTGAAACCATCTGTTTATATTCTAGGAATTATCTTTTTGAGGAATTTCTTCAGAATTCAACTTGACCCTAGCAATCTTGTGGCATAAGTAACTGGCCAATGAATGTTAAGGTGTGTTAGATTTAGAAAAAACTAAAAATATTCCTCAAATCAAGTCTATTGAACTTTCTTATGTAAACAGTGAAAAATTTATCTTTTTCTTTCCTTATGTCGATCAACCCATCTAATCAGTTGTCTATTGAATTAAAGTTTTAATGTATAGACAGTCTATTTTTTCTTTATTATACTGATTTTTATAATATATGTATAAATGATTGTATGTGTGTGTGTTGATATGTGCAACTTTCTTTCATTTTATTTTTAAATGTATTCTCCTTATATCTGTCTGAACCAATGGGATAAGGAGTTTTCATTAATTATATTATTATAGTAAACTATTGTACTAAACAGAATTATTATACTACTATTGTACTAAAAAGAAGAAGATATATGATGTTCCTAGATGTATACAGTGGAACAAGAACAAGCTAGCCCCATGAATTAAATAAAAGTTTCAGTCTAAAATTCTTTGAAGGTCACCCGAATAGACAGACACCTGAAGACAGCTGGAGGGCACAATAACCAACACATTGTGATCGTAGCAACAAAGATGATGGCATCAGTCTAAATGTAAATAATGTAAATTATCTTCCTTATGTGTACACACACACTATATATATATATATATATATATATATATATATATATATATATATATATATATATGTATATAGTACTTTATGTATCCAGAATTTTAGGTGCAGTAATATATAGATATGATTAAAATCAGTGATACATGTGTGCATATGTATATACATGTGTGCTCAGTCAGCTATGTGAATGTGTGGATGTTCAATCAGGTATGTGTGCATGTTGTTTTTATGTGCAAGTACAATTCTATGTATATAGATATATGCTTGTATATTTTGTTGTATTGCTAAATAAATAATTAGAGTTATTTTCATTATTAATATCATGACACTGGATTCTGAACATAAAAAAATCTTTCTACATAAAAATACATACAATTTGTTAGATATTTGCTCAAGAAACAAAAATTCAGTGAAACATGTAGAATTGTCAAGTGAAATAAATGATAGAATAAAAATAAAATGAAAATGGTAAAAATCTTATGAAATAATATTTTAAAGAGAAAGTTAAAAATAAAAGTTTAAGCTAATCATCTCAAATAGCAAATATATATTTATTAGTTTATCAGACCCACTGTACCTTTTTTTAGGAAAAACATTGTCTGCTCACAGTAGCTTATGAGTAGCAGAAGATTCATCTTGATATATAATCAAACTTAAAATCTGAAGTGGATTAATTATAGGCAAATTAGTGTCAGATTATTTTGAATAAAAAAAATCTTTTTTCAAAATATGTTCAGTTAATTATTTCATAATTCTCTATTGATAGGTTCATCCAAAATAAGAGAAATGAACATATTTTTTTTTACCCTATTTTGTATTAAATGTCAAAGGTTACATCAAAATGATCACTTTTGTGTTATTTTGTCTCTGTTATTTTTCTATGTATGTTTTTTTCTTTCATTTCACTTTTCTGCACAGTAGAAACTTCAAGTCATATGTCATTTACTGAATCAACTGCATACATTTGCACACATGCACACACATATACACCCATGTCTATTGACATATGTCTCAGTAACAATCCAAACATATTTTTTTCTTGCATGTTTGTATGAACAGAGAAATGTGTATATAATGCCTGTTAATGACTCACCTTCTAGACATACAGTTTCATATGTAAGTTTTTTCCCTTTTTACAGAGTTGCATAACTTTATTACATTGAATAAATAAATAAGTAAATCTGTAATTAAATTGATAGATATATGAATATATGATAATGTTTATATATTTTTTTTGAAAAATATCTTCTCTATCCACTTATGAAAACTTCCTCTTTGTCCTTTTTGCGTCCAAATTTTGTGGAATGAAATTTACCTGAGGCAACAAATAACTTCCCTTTAGCACTTTGACCAGTTGATATGAAAATGTCTGCACATAAATGATATTTTTCTAAGCTATAATAAATGCATAATCCATGGTTAAATAAAGCAATTTCTCTTCTATCATTTTATTCTTCAGTTTTTCTTCTGTTTTCTCTTTATTTTATTTTCTCTCTTTAATGCTTATCATTCCTTCATCATTCCATCTTTTTTTCACTCTCTCTATATTTTTTTATTTCTTTCTTTTTCAGTATTCCTTCTCTCTCATTTTCTTTCGACTTCCTTGATTATCTCTTGATTCAAATTTCTTCCTTTCTTTTTTATTCTCATCTCTTTTATTTTCCCAAAATAATACGACAGTTTATGTTTGAGGCTTCAGTAGATATAAATACATACTTTTTTTTATGTTTATCATATTGCTTTCTTTACTCACTAGAAAGTAACATTCATTCCAACTTTTGCTATTAACTTTTGTGGCTTTCAACTTTTTTAAATAAAAATAAAAACTTAAGCAAAAACCAAAGAAAAATTGAAATACAACTCACTGGAAAATCTTGAAGTGAAACAAAAATCAAAGACAAAAGGTTAACTAAAACTCTCCATTTGTATTCTTAGACTAACCATTCAATATTTGTTATCTTATGGAATTTGTCATATCTGATTATTCTTTGCCTGCCCATTGAACAAATTTCACTTTGCATTTCTTCATCAGACACATTAATATTGTTTTTCTTTGACAATTACTCTAATCTGCTGTTTTTATCATTACATTCTCAGATCATCTTTACATTCTGTTTTGTTTGAAGCAACACACACACACACACCTGTAGTTATATGCAAATATTAATGCAAGACAATATTGCAAATATATATATATTATGTGTTTATGAATATATACTTATTTGTGAGTGCCTGTTAGTGTATATATATATATATATATATATATATATATATATATATATATATATATATATATATATAATTTGTTTGTTTAAATGTTATGTTTAATAGATACTCGTATTTGAGTAGATGCTCAGTTTTTATTTATTTATTAAACAGTATATTCAATTATTTACATCTACTGACCTGAATATTGGAGAAATCTCAAAAACACAGCATCTATTCAAATATGAGTATCCATTAGAAGTAACATTAAAACAAATAAATTAAATATGTCAGATTAATAAATGAAAAATCCATTCCTAAAAATTATCTTTTTTTTAGGTTAGGATACAAAACAGAGTAGATATGTATATTTTCAGAATCAGGAAATATTTGTGTTCAAAGCATTATTTGGCCTTTGTTTGATCAGGAGGTCCTACGTGACCAACAGGTCAAAGCAGATCAGATCTAATGACGGTTTCCCATAGGGGATGCAGGTTCAAATTCTGCCAGAGGGCGCATATTTTTCTAACAAGATTTCTTAAATATTCAGGCTGGAAGATGGAAATAAATATGATGTTTAATCAATAAATAAAAACAAAGTATCTACTAAAATGTGAGTATTCATTAAGAATAACATTTAAACAAATAAACTAAATATGTTGGATTAATAAATGAAAAACCCACTCCTAAATATATATATATATATATATATAATATGATAAAAATATAGTTTTTTAAGGTATACTATATTTATACATTAAAGTGCTCAATATCAGGTATAGAGCATATACAAATATAAAAGTGAATATTGAAGTCAACACCCATTGTAAGTATAAGCATCAGGCCATGTGTGTTGTTTTTGCTCAACTATTGACATATACTGGTCAGTGATGCATTATGGGTAGACCTATTGTATTATTTTAATGGTTATTTGAGTAGGTAGTAATGGTTATGTTTTGAATCTTTTTACTGAGTGGAAATGATTGTGGTTTCTTAACTTACTTTACAAGATCATAAGCCTATAATTGTGTTTAAACATTGCCACTGGGTGTTGACTTCAATGCCCACTTTTATATATATATATATATATATATATATATATATATATATATAGAGAGAGAGAGAGAGAGAGAGAGATAGAATTTTATAGGCATGAGGCAGTGTGGTTAGAATTTTCACTTTCTAACCATAAGACTTTGGTTTGAGTCTCACCATGCTTAATTTGTCAGGAAGGTGACTTCTTTATGCTATTGGTCTGAGGAGGCAATCCCAGTGTTTCACACCATTGAAAAGTTCCTAAAAATCATACCACAGGTTGATCCAAACCTTGTGAGTGAATTTGATAGACAGAATTGTTCTTCAATGGCTGTACTAACATGAAGTCACAAATCACTGTGGCCGGGTATTTGAACACACTGGCCTTGTTTAAACTATTGAACCCTCCAGATGTTGCGCTCTCTCCCAGAAACTGAAACTAATGTCCACTCAGTATATCTACAGTGTAAACTACAAGTAAGCTCTGTGGGTGTTGAACAAACACAAAATATGTTACAAATGAATTACATGTTATATCCCTTTTAGTCATTGCTGCTGTTGGAAGTCCTCAAGTGATGATGTTTATGTTATTTGGTGCAGTTCTTTGTGATTCTGTAGCATCGGTGCACAAGATTCAAAGAAGGATGGTTTTTGCCAAGACTCACAGGTGTCACTCATTCAAAGCCATATTCAGTCATTGGTCTGAGAAAGCAGTTGTATACAGCAAACAGTTCAGATATTTATAAACAGGTTGGCACCATGCATGAAATCCAGATGAGAGTTTTGATCTGAGAAGAATATTGAAGAACATGTTTCAGGTTTGTTTTTTTGGTTTTGTAGCATTTTGTAGTGTTTGATGAAACTACCTCCAGCTGAGCCTATTCTATGTTCTTGTTTCAGATACTAAATTTGTTATAACTCATCCATACACTGAGCTATTTTAGGTGTTTAGTTTTTATTAATTCTACATCCAAGATTTTCATCATGGATTTACAGTATATGCCATCACAGCATTCATTCTAATTCCAGATCATTGTTTCTGTTTTGAAAAGGTTTATCTTGATTCCTATTTCTTGGAACACTTGGTGGAGGACATTGATTTTTTGTTTAAGATGATTCTTATTCTAACTATGAATACCTATGTCATCAGCATATCCCCCATAATGTAGGTATTGGTTAGCTTAAATTTGTTTTCCTATTGTTATATTTTGTATTTAAATATCTACCAGTATAAAAATATCTTATACAGGCTTGAATATTAGATAGCCATGATGATAAATAGTCGATGTATTCCTTAAGCTTGTAGAAGTTGATTACAAATGAAAAATATCACATGGATAAAAAGGCACTACTCTTTAAGGCAGTGTTTCTCAACCTTTAGTATATCAAAATGTACTTGTAGAATAACTAAAACTCTGGGACACATTTTAAATTTTAATGGAGGATGTGGAATAAATAATTCATTCTTTGTATGTGCATATGTATCCTCTTTTATATGTTCTTGAAATTGCATTTTCCAATATTATAGAATATTGAAAATAAAGTTATATATATAAGCCTGACAATTGCATTTATCATAAAACAGACTGTCACCTCTGGGTGTTGACTTCAATGTCTACTTATATATATATATATTCTTCGACAGAATTGAGTCACTCTCAGTCACTGTGTGTTTATCCGAATCTAAAAATAAACACGCTAAAATTCACCTCCATTCCGTACCGTACGCTGATGGCTTAGCGGGTAGAGGTTCCGACTGACGCAAATTCAGTCGGGTTTCGATCGTAGCTAGAGGCAACCGGACGTCTAGCCACACTGATGAGCTGTGAAACAGCGAAACAGTCTGTCTGTGGATGACAAAAATATATATATATATATATATACACACAAGGTAACCAAAAAAGTTCTGTCTATTTTTAAAGGAAAAAAAGAAATGTATGTGTAACTTATATTTAGTCTTCGAAGTAATTGCCATCAGCATCCAGCACCTTCTGCCAATGTGTCTCCAGCTGTACAATGCCCTTGCGGTAGAACTCGGGGGATTTTGATGCAAAGAAGTCCGTGAGGGCTTTGCACAAGTTTGCTTCATTGGTGAAGGATTTCCCACGAAGATGATTATCCAGGCAGTGGAAGGGGTGGTAATCGGATGGTGCAAGGTCAGGTGAATAAGGTGGATGGCACAAAGTCTCCCACCCAAGTTGCTGTATGGTATCCCTGACTACTCGCGCGACATGCGGCCTTGTGTTGTCCTGGAGGACAGCACACCTTTGCGATTCACCAGTGCTGGCTCCTTCTGGCACAATAGCTGTTGCACACATTTCAATTGCAGTGAGTATAGGTCTCCAGTGACCGTTTGACCTGTTGGTAGCAGTTCATAATGAACCACTTGACGACTTGTCCACCAGACACAAAGCATAATCTTGCGTGGGTGCATAGGCAGTCTTGCGGTGTGAGGGACAGTATCCTGAGGAGACAACCAATGTCTGGAATGCTTGGAGTTTCATACAGAACCCACTTTTCATCACTGGTAAGCACTCAATTGAATAAGGATGCGATACGGTGGCGATAAAGCAGCGATACGCAGGCTGCTACTCATTGTCCCTTGTGGACCTCCAACAGCATTTGCGGAACCCACTTGCTCAGTTTGTACGTCTTACCTAGGCAGTGCAGGTGAAGTCTGACTGTTTCATCGGAAATGTTGAACTGTCTTGCAAGTTCACCACATGTTAAACTACTGTCCTCTTCAATGGCCGCCTTCAGGACTCTGTCATTCATGACCTGTGGTCGTCCACTGCAAGGCTCATCATGGAGAGACAAATCTTCCGACTTGAATTTTCGAAACCAACGCCTTGCATTACGTTCATCCACAGCACTATCCCCAAACACTTGACATATGCGGTGACTTGATGCAGCTGCTGATAAGCCCACTTTGAAGTCTTAAAGCAAACAGCCCTGAACAAGATCTCTAGACACTTCCATCCTTCTCACAGCTGTCCGGCTTATAACTGATGGCCGGGCATGGTGCGTGTGTTTTTTATAACGTCTGATGTTCCTACTTCCGGCTGTCTGAATTTGAAAACAATTGCTACACACATTTCGTATATATTCCAACTTCATTCAATGACTAATCAAAAAAGACAGAACTTTTTGGTTACCTTGTATATATATATATATATATATATATATAATATATTTGTGATTTTGAAAATTAGCAAAGAAACTAGGAATAGTTCAGTTATTATTTACGTAACTGCTGAAGGATTTTTATATTTTTATTATTTTAAAAAGAATATATATATTCCCAAGTTTCAAAGCTCAGATCATATGATTTTGTCTCTATCTTTATGAAATCATAAGCTTATAATTGTTTTAAGAATAAAAAAAATAAAAATAAAATTACTGTTCTGTGCACCTGGATAATTTTCAGGGCATATTATTACACCTGGGTTCATCACATGAGAAATGCTGCTTTAAGGTCTAAAAGGGAGAAAGAAGTTTTAAAGACAAATTCCTTGAGAAAAAGATCAAAATCTGTATTTGGTTGTGTATGATCATACATTGGAACTTTTTTAATATTATACTCTTTTAATCTGTTGTTTGTATTGAGTCTCAAGTATGATAAAACTACTTACTCTCTGTAAAAATGTAATCTATTAATATCTCTTGGATATTCTGTTGATCTATATTTTTATATAATATTCACTTATAAGTTGTCATGGAAAATTTTCAGTTATTGAAGGCAATGTATTTTTTAGACTATCTTACTGTAAGTTTGCAATTATTTATAATTTGGCTAAATAGCCCAGAAAAAAGGTTCAGAAATTGTCTAATCATTGTAAGGTTTTACCTCAGAGCAATAGTTATAACTAATGATTAGATTTAAAGCATTCAGAATTTCAATCATTTTCAGGAGAATATGAAAATGAAATCATTCTGGACATTGTAACATTGAAATTGACAAGAATGATGCGATGAATAAGAAAGATTCTACAAATGATCTATATTTTTAAAATTGAAGTAAATGGAACCGATTAGTGTCATTATTGAGATCAAATCTCAACAATGATTGCAAACTGAGAATTAAATTTTCTCAAGAAATGATGAAATAAAAAGGACACATGGAGCAGTGGATAAAAGTGTTGGTTGATATAATCCAGTGACTTGACCCAAAGAGTTGTGAGTTCAATACATAGCCACAGCAGAGGTAAACAAAAACTTCGAGATTTGTGTTACTAAAGGGAAATAACTGAAACGGAGATATACAGAAGAGGCATGGCATGGCATGTGGAAGTAGAACACTCTATCCTGTGGTTGAAATAAAAGGTTTGGTTCAAAATTTCAATCACCTGAAGAAGGCCAGAGCATGCAACAGCCAAAACCTTGTGAATATGACAATAAAGATGAGGACAAGAGTCCAAACAATGTAAATAGTGTAAATAGTTACTATATCTCATCTCAGAAATATAGACATATTTTTTTAAAAATTAACCATGCAAAGAGAAAAAAAATAATTTTGACTACTTGAAAATTTAATTTTCTTTCATTTTTTTTCTAAAACATTCCAGCAAAAATATCTCTATTTAGCATTGAATATAAACAAAAAACTAGAAATGATAATTTTCACTAAACTATTGTAGGGACTTCTAACAAAAGTAATTTCTGAAACGGTAACTCATGTTTAGCTTCTGTTCTATATAAACTCCCTAAAAGTGAATGCAACTCTATTAATTCTATCTGCTTTGCTTTGAAGACCTTATGGTGCCTTTGACTTGTATTATTATAGAATGCAAGCAGAAGGTCAAATGACCATAGTAGGCATTTTCTGGTCTTCTTTATTTTCAAAGGCCAACTTGAAATGCTGACCTTTATACTACATGCTGCAGTCAGCTTGCACCATCTCAGCAGCTGTGATCCACAGTGCAGTATCACATGCTACCCAAGGTTTAACCTGGCATTTTTCTAAATACTGAACTTTACTAGATGTAAAGATTTCAGGCCTTGAAAAAGTGTAGCACAGCCAGCTGCCAAATCAATATTTGTTTATGGATGAATGAAAAGCTAGGGTCGGTTGAATAATCTGGGCCATTGCCAACCTTTCTAAGCCTGGCACAGGCAAAAATAAGATAATGCTGTCTAATTGTTGGGCACAGCAAATATTTAGGCATTGTACTTACCAAATAAAAAGGGAATTATCCTGCTATTATATTATTTTTGATGAAATAACTTATAAGAATATTAAATATAAACATGACAAGAAAGAAAACGTTCACAAAATGTAAAATTAATTAAGACCTTATAGAATCCAACTGACAGGATTTAGTAAAATAGTAAAATGACTCTATGCTAGCATATTACTTGTAAATTAAATTAGGTAGCTAATATGACAATTTTCTAATCAGACTAACCATAATACACAGTTTGAAATGTAAAACTATAACCAACCTAGCAAATGAAATGAACCCTTTATTCTGTCAAATCTATGAATTTTATGTTCAAACACAAGAACAATTATTTGCAGTTGAATTAAAATCAGTTTTTGTGCTTCAGTTCTGTGTCAATGTTTTTTATAGATATTTTTAAAAAATGACATGAAAAATATCTTTTCTATTTTTAATATCTTTGCTTTATATGACAAAAATTTCCTTTGTCCACACATTTTGTACGTATGGACTAATCTTGTTTAACATCTCTTAGAGTTTTAGATTTTTTCAGTTTTGGGCATAAAACATTAATTACTACACAAAATTCCAAATGGAATATTATTAGCTTTAGTTAAACTTGTGTTTGTATTTTTATTTTTGGCTTGTATCCTTAACGTATGATCTTTAGCTAAGACTGGTGTTTGTGCTGTTTGAATTCAGACATTAAAAGTCTTTGTTTTCATACAACGCTATCAAATAATTTATAAAGAAGTCTTTGCTATTTTACTCAATACAACAAGCATTTTTGTTATGACAATGGAGAACTGTTTGAATATGTTTATATATTCCATCTTTTGTGACAACATAGGTAAATTAATATTAGATAATATCACTAATTTTTAACTTCCTAAAGAAAGTTCATTACATGTAATAGTCACTAAATTTACAATAATTTTACATGTTTACCTTTTGTGATGTGCTTTTGTTGCTAACATTCATTTTCTTTCAGTATGATAATAAACAATTTAGTGGCTGGCTACCACTGTTTCCAAGCATACCCCTCTGCCAGAGTGATTAGCAAATCTCTATTGCAGATGCCTGCTCACCCTATAGAGTGCACCTGTAGTTCATACCATAGCCAAACTGAGCTAACCTTACTTACAGTTCGGGGGAGAGAACATATAATCTGGCATGATCAATTTTTGAACATGGCCAGTACACTCAAACCCTTGGGACTTTGTGCTTGCACAAATGTTGACAGCTTCAAAATAGCCTCGTTTACTCCATTTCCTTCACAAGACTTGGGTAAACACATGGTATTGTTTTCATGTACTTTCCAAAGTGCTGCATGCTGGGATCACCTCTCCTGGTCAATATTATGAAGAAGTCATCTTCCTGATGAATCAACTTTGGTGTGATTCGAACCTGGGTCTCATGACTAGAAAGCAAACATTTTAACCACTCAGCCACATGTCCATAATTGCCAAACAATCAGGCAGACAAATATTAATAATAAAACAACCTAGTTTGTTTCTCTTAAGTACAACTTCTATTAACCTGATTATTTGACTTTGTGCTTCATCATGGTGTCAGTGAAAGATTTTTAGATATCTTTCAAATTGTGTAAACTTAAAAGAGATTGGTAGTTGATTGAAAATATTCCCTTAACATTAATAATATATCCTACTCATTATAGTACCCCCATAATTTGTTTATCTATATATAATCAGGTCTGGAAAGGAAATGGGTATTATCAAGTAGTGTAACACTCTCATAGTCACTTTGCCCTTTAAAGCTATGGTTATTAGAAACCCAATGATGGTGCTACTAAGTTTTCCGTCGTCAAAGACTATTTTTCAGTTACTTTCTCTCATAAATGCAGAAAGAAGAGTTCAACAAATTATAAGAAATCTCTTTGAAGTCAATCTTGATTAACAGTCAGTTTTGATCATAAGAATTAACCAGTAACCTACCTGCTCCAAGAAATTGAATGGAATCTCTATGACTCTAACCCAGTTTATAGACACAAGTGATATTCATCTCAAAGTACACTGGCAACAGACACAGTCAAAACTAATCAATGTTGCTGACCCTTTCTTGACAGTGTCAAGCAAATCAAAGAAGTCAATGTAAAACATTGGTCTTCCAATGATCTGTTCTTATTGGATTGTTCCCAATGAGTGTTATTTTTTTTTCTACTCTTGCCTTAAACCCTGTATGTTTGTGGAAATGTCCAAGATTTTAAATCATGATATTGAAATAGTAAATAAGGAAAACTATTTTGTGAATGAACTTGCAATAAAAGATATAACTGCAAATATATATTTCCAAGAAATCCTTATAGCAAATACAAATATTTTATTTTCTTCATTTTATTAATTAGAAGCTTGTGTGACATTCTAGAATTGTATGGTATGACAATGGGACTTATACTAAGTTATAACTTATTGTAGTGAAAGAGTAAAATACGAATAAAATACCATTCCTATCCCCCAGTATATACGTCCCCTAGCATCAGCCTGGACTCATTGTCAACTACCTCCCCCTCTTTTCTTTTTGTTGTTGTTGTATGTGTTATATGTAATAGGAGTAGGTAGGCTTTCCTACCGCCTGGTCAGTACTCCTCCCCCTTCTCTTTGACAAGAGTAGAGGCTCACACCTTGTTTCTTGTTTAGGAAGGGGTTCCCGGAACTCTCTCCCTCTCTCTCTGGCCTCTGTACTAGTGCTGCCATGTTTCTCCCATGATGTGTGCAGTCTGTGGCATTACCTCTTCATTCTGAGGGTACACGGTTGACAGTTTCCTGGTTGCTGTTTCTGACTGGTCTTGCGTAGCGTCTTGAGCGGCCACTCTGATCAACAGTTGTATATTACCAGGGTGTCTGTAGTGCCATGTTGTGCATGGAAAGGTGTACCTGCAGTCATCTCCGGTGGGCAACCCTGAGGCCACATTATGATGCAGGCTATGCCAACTTCTTTCTGCCCATGTCACGGTTGATAATCGTCTGATACTTTTACTTCAGGCCTTCTCATCTTCCAACCATAATTCCTCATGATGACTAACAAAGATCAAAAAAGTAAATCTAAACCAGCCCTTCAAAAATCACCTAAACCCTTCAACATCTCATTCTCCAACATCCGAGGCATTAGAACCAATTTCTGCAGTGTGGAATCCTTCCTCACTGCAAACTGCCCGGATATACTGGCTCTGTGTGGGACCAACCTTGACTCATCTATCCCCTCCTCTGATCTCTCGATCCCTGGCTACCTTCCTCTCCTTAGAAAAGACTCTCAAACTCACATGCATGGCCTTGGTGTTTACATCAAGGACCATCTCCCACTGGCTAGAGAATTGTCTCTCGAATCGCCAGACTATTCTTACATATGTCTCCGGCTATCTCTTCTCAATGCTGTAAGCTATCTCTTCTTCCTTTATTGCTCTCCATCCTCTCAAGACTGTGGAATAATTGATAGCATTTCTGACAGCATAGACAAGGCTCTCTCTCTCCATCTGTTTGCCCACATATTAGTATTTGGCGATTTTAATGCCAATCATACCAAGTGGCTTAAGAATGCTACTACTGGCCTTGCAGGCATTCAAACACTTAATTTTTAAGTTTCTCATCCCACACACAGATAGTTGACTTCCCGACGCATTTTGCCTACAACCGGGATGGTAAGGCCTCTCTTCTCGATCTGTGTTTTACCTTCATCCCGAGTCTTGTAGCGCCATGCAGCTCTGCCCTCTTGTTAACTCTGATCATGCTGTAGTGTCTGTCAACATCTCCTTCAACTCAACCCCCTGTAAAGAACCTCCTACTACTAGAACCTCATTCTGCTATCAACAAGCTGACTGGGACTCATTCCATGATTTCCTCCGCAATGTCCACTGGAATGTTCTTTTTACACTCCCTGTTCAAGAATGTTCTTCTGAGGTCTTCTCCTGGGTTAAAGATGGAATTGACGCTTTCATTCCCTCAAGAAAATTTAAGGCCAAATTGCACTCCTCCCCTTAGTTCTCTGCTGCTTGCTCAACCACCATTGCCCACAGAAACCACTCCTTCCACCTATTTCGTAGCGACATGTCTGACTGCAATAGACGTCTCTTTGCCTCCGCCTGTAATGAGTGTAAGCGTGTCCTCAATGAAGCTAAGTCACTATTTGCTGCTTGAATGAAGGAACGTATTGCATCTTGCAAATTCGGCTCCAAGGATTATTGGCGTCTATGCAAGAGCGTACTTAACAATAGCAAACACTCTATACCTCCTTTGTTCAACCAGTTTGAGGTCCTGACCTCCTCTGCCGACAAGGCTGAATGCTTTGCTCAGAAATTTTCATTCAATTCAACACTCGACTCTTCCGGTGTACCCACACCCAATTTCCCTCTTAGAACTGAGGCCCTATTGAGCAGGCTGCATATAACCCCGTCATTGGTATTGGGCATTATCTCTAATTTAGACCCCCACAAGGCTAGTGATGGAGATGGGATATCAGCCATTGTCCACCCTCTTCAAATTATATAACTACTGCCTCAAGGAATTTTGCTTTCCAGACTGCTGGAAGTCCTCATGGATTGTTCCTGTCTTTAAGAACTCTGGCGACCCCTCTGACCCTTCTAATTACTGTCCTATCAGTCTCCTACCCCTCTTCGGCAAAGTCTTCAAAGCCTTAATCAACACTGAAGTAGTTAACCACCTTACATCTCATGATCTGCTCTCAGACAAGCAATATGGTTTCCACTTTGCCTGATCTATAGTTGATGTGCTTACGGCTCTAGACATCTCCAAAGCATTTGATAGGGTTTGGCATGCCGGCCTTCTTCACAAGCTCCAGGGTTATGGTATTACAGGTCGATTGTTTGACTTAATACAATCATTCCTGTCAAACCATGAACTGAAGGTCATTCTCAATGGATTCTCCTCCAGCTCCTATCCCACAAATGCAGGTGTTCCCCAAGGCTCCATCCTAGGCCCTACTCTGTTCCTTATCTTCATCAACGATCTTCCTGACACCATAGATTCCCAAGTAGGCATCTACGCGGATGACACCACAATTTACTCCTGCCTCAAAAACAAATCTAGTGTCGCTGACAAAACTAACCTGGCCATTCGTCTCAAAAAGGAACTCCAATCGGTTGTAAACTGGGGCAGGAATTGGCTGGTTAAGTTTAACGCCTCAAAAACAAAACTGCTCTCTTTTAATCCCCACAGAGGATCCCTGCCCTCCATTAGAATGTCTGATGCTCAACTTCTCGAGAGAACCTCTCTGTGGCTGCTCGGTCTCACATTGTCTGCTGGCCTGAGATGGAACAAATACATTGAGTCAATTGCTTTGTCCACTGCAAGGAAAGTTGGCTCCCTGTGTCGCACCAGGAAATTTTTCTCCCTGTAATTGATCATCCAAATCTACAAATCAACCATTTGCCCTTGCATGGAGTATTGCTGCCATATATGGTCTGGAGCCCCTTCTGTTTGCCTCGGGGTTCTTGATAAGATCCAGAGATGGATGTGCAATGTAATTGGCCCTGATCTGGCATCTTGTCTGCAGTCGCTCTCTCACAGACGTGTTGTCGCCTCTCTCTGTCTTTTTTACAAATACTTTCATGATAATTGCTCCAATGAGCTGCTGGCACTGGTTCCCAGACTTCATGAATTTAAGTGTCCTACGAGGCTGGCATCCCGCTCTCACCCTTTCACTGTTGAAACTGTTAAATGTAGCCATCTCTTCTACTCCAATAGCATCATATCTCACACCTGATAGCTATAATCTCCAACTATTCAAATGTAATGTCAATCGACATCTCCAGTTGCCTTGATCTATCCACTATCCTTCTCCTCATCCTTTCCTCTATCACTCCTATCTGCTCTCGCTCCAAATCCTCTGTAACCTCTTGTGTGTTAGTGGATCCCTGCCTTGCTTGGGGTGAAATGCTTAAAAAAAAATGTATATATAGGATATACAGAGTTATTAATACAGGGTCTGATTATTGTTGATACAAACCTTATTTTGGAACTTGTACTTACATTGATCTGTGTATGTGATTGTTGACTTTAATCTTTGAATACATTGAATCTTGAATTAATTGAAACACATACAACATATACTTTGTGAAATTTTTGCAATGAATGAAAAGAATGTATGCTGTAGTAATCAAGGCTAGAAGAGAATAGTTTGACGAGAGCAAAATTTAATCATAAAATTTTTTTTTTCTTTTTGACATAAAAAATTTGTAATAAAAAATCATGTTTCACTTCTTTTTTTTTTAACTATAATAATGTTCTCTTATTTAAAATATGAAAGATATACTTTTTGAGCCAATTTAAAAACTTACCAGGGGATATATATATATATATATATATATATATATATATATATATATATATATATATATATATATATATATTCAGAGAAGCACAAACCCTGGCACTATGATACGGGGGTGCTGGAAGTTGCCTTTGGTATTTGTGGAGAAATCTCTGAATAATGCAATTATTCAATGCACTCTGTTAACATTCTTGCAGTTGGAAGGCAATGTGTTGTTCCAGCAGGATAATGCCTGCTTGCATGATGCCCATGCTATTCAGTGCACTCTGAAAGATGTTCAGTGACTTCTCTAGTCAGAATGATTGCCATACATATGTTCCATTGAACATCTGAGACATAATAGGCTGATGTCTGACTTATTCCATTTTCCCACCTACAATTCTTGCTGCATTATGTCAACAAGTACAAGAGGTTTGGAATAATGTATGACAGCACTTGTTCAATTATATATATGTGAGAGTACATGTCTGCATTAGACAAATAGTACATACAGAGTTATTAATATGGAGTCTGATTATTACGGAACCTGTTCATGCATTGATCTTTATATGTGAGTGTTTAATTTAATATTGCTCTATTTGTACATTGAATCTTGAATCAATTGAAATACATATTTAAATTGTTAACAAATCCACTTACATTATTATTTTCTATGCATTTTTGATCTTTTCTACTGCTTTTTATGCCTTGATATAAATGATATGATATACAAGTTGACATCCACCATATTTGGTGGATGTCAACTTGTCTCCAAGTACAGCCACCTCTAAGATATAAATGAAGACATGTTCTCACATATTGCATTGTCACAGATGTTATCTAAAAATGAATTTTCACTCCATCCATTGACCTTCATACCACTCCATAAGTATAGTATGGATGCCGTCCAGCTGGTCTCTCTTCATAAGAGTGGCATGATTTAAAATGAACTTTCAGTTCACCTGTTGATCAGCACACTTTTTTAAACAGGACACATTAAGAATCAAGTAGCAAGTTTTATTGGTATTTGGTATCCATACTAATATATAAACTTAGATTCAACAAATGCATATTTTTGTGTTATCACCTGAAGTCATTCTCTAATAATGAATAATTCAGAAAATTTAGTACCGAAGTGTGAGAACAACAATATGTGAATGAAAGCAGTTATTATTGATTCTTCTTAAATACATAATATTTTTTAATATTGGAAAATAACATATACATTTAAAACAATGTGTCTGAAAAAATCTACTATCTATATTTCTCGTGTTGTCTGTCTGTCATGGGTGTTGTTACCTCGCCCAGGCCGCATTTCTCACATGATTTCGATACGGTTTTCAACACAAGTTTGCAAATGGCTGCCGTAAGGACATGATGGAGCCCAATTTTTGAGTTCGGACTCAGGTTCCGAAAAAATTGATAATCGAAAAAAGGAATGATCGCATTTCAACCAAATTTAACATCCTATTAGAGTCTACCATTAGAAGTGTTGTCCAGAAGTTTCATGACCATGGACCCATAAACAGCATGGAAAATCGATAAAACTAAAAAAACGACATGCCCAGATTGCACCTGAACCGCATGTCGGTTTTTAGCAAAGACCGACCAGATTCATGAGGAGGCCATTGGGAGTCACCATATGAAATTTCAACTCTGAGTGCCCCCCAAACAGAGTGCAAATCGACAATCGGTCAACCCTTAAAAATGTTTTTCCAGTTCGGTATTTCCTAAATGCAGATTAATTTAAGGTCACACTATGCACGGGAAGAAACAGGTCAGTGCGTGCAGTGGAGTGGAAGAAAACATTTGACCTCAAATTCTGGAATGGGTGCAGGGCCATTGAAATACGGCTTTTTTATCCCTGCTACCAGGTCTGACTTTGAGCCACAAATAAAATATTCGACTTTGTCAACATTTAATTGTTGCATCTTACCAAAATAAGCACTTCCTTTATTCGTGTCTTTACTGAAAAAAAAAACCCACATATGTGCTGAGTGAAAATGGTTCCGCCCTCAGCAATCCATTTTCCAATTCTTTAAACCTTTTCCCGTAGCCCAGGCTTCCTCCCAGACCTGAAGAGGAGTTTTTGCACTAAAACAGCAGGGCTTCCCTCCATTTCAAAGCTAATGCCAGCAAACGGTTAGCAGCTTTTCATTGTCGCACAAACCAAACGAACAAACACTTCATTGCAGCTCCTTGCATTCTCATCGCTGGCATCACGTACATTAGAGCCAAGCTGCATATGCAACAGGCAGCTTCACCCCGTTTATGGCCAAGCCTTGCGCTTGCCAAATCATGCACATGTGCATGATTGCGCGCTAGCATCTTCCATTTTGCATGAGCTCATTCATTGGTCTAAGTCATGGCCATTGTCCAGGCTACACCAATCAATGACAAGACACGCTCCCTTTAAATACCTTCAGCACGGCTGCATCTGCCTTCACGTCTTGATTTGATCGCCATTAACACATCTGTCCTTGGATTAATTGACAGCTTCCTGCTACCGCAAGATACCTATTTGCTTAAACGTTTGCATTACCCATTTTATCTCCACGTGCTTGCCTTTACTGCGCAGCCCAGTCCATCTTAGCATTCCATACCTATTCCTACCTTTTCGTAGTTCAGTTTTGCTATTAGACAGCTAACTGCTGTCGCAAGTTACTTATTTACTCAATCGTTTGCCCAACCTATTTTACCTCCACGTTACAGTTTTCATTGTAAGTTGAAGTGTACTGCTTTTACTACGTGGTCCAGTACACCTCAGTACTTCACTGTCTATTTGCTTAAACGTTTGCATTACCCATTTTATCTCCGCATGCTGCCTTTACTGCGCAGCCCAGTCCATCCTAGCGTTCCATACTTATTTCTACCTTTTCGTAGATCAGTTTTGCTATTAGACAGTTAACTGCTGTCACAAGTTACTTCTCTTCTGTCTTTACTACGCAGCCCAGTACACCTCAGTGTTTCACTACTTTTTAACCTTCAACGCTTCAACGTTTTGGTTGCGTAACCTCTTCCTACAGCGACGTTTTCGTGCTGCCAGAAAGCACGGCCCATAGCTAGGAGAAGCTTTTTCCATACTGCTCCACTGCATTTTTAGTTTTCGTATACAACGAGGTTGCACCGCTTCAGCTTCGGCATCAACTTCTATTTGCATTCTTACACAGCATTTCTACAACCCTTCAAATGGCTCCTACACAACGAACATCTGCACGTCAGCAACTGAAGACCCCTAACACTGTTAACGTTACACATGCAGAACAGGCGATTGTGGAGGAGCACATAATAACTCCGGTTACAGATGATCATATAGTGTCTACTTCAACCTCTGCTTTCCACTCTTCTGCATGCAAATATTTTGATATAATAGTTGTCAGTGAAAAAGAATACCCTACCACCCCTTGTTAATATGATTGGATTTCCCCATATCCATAGAAACTAATATTATGAATGTATGTGCTAAATAAACCTCAGTAAATTTCAGAATAAGTTATTCCAAAATTCGCTTGAAAATGAAACAGAACTAGGGGCATTAATTTAATTCTATAACTGAATTTTAAGTTTTCAGCTTCTGTTTTTGAAACATGGTAATTTCTGTGTAGCAATATAAACATATTTTTAAATAAGTAAATTTATAATATTATATATATATATATATAAACACACATACACACACACACAAACATATATATATATATATACACACATATACACACGCGCACACACACACACACACACACACACACACATATATATATATATAAGAATTAAAATAACAATATCAACTCACTTTTATTTCATAGGCTGAAAAATGACATCACTTTGTTTAGGTTTCCTTTACCCAGTAAATTTTTAGAGAAATTTAGTGTTCACTAATTTGAAATTTAAAACCTTAACATTATATCATGTTTCACTATATTACTTGTCTGTAGAAATATAGGTTATGAAATAAAGTTTCTACACTTTTCTTGAGGAACAAAACACATTGGTATAAAAGAATTTCCTCTTTTCTTTTCTTATTAATATATATATATATATATATATATATATATATATATATATATATATATATATTTATATATATATATAAGTAAGCAGTTTTATACTTAAAAACCAGAAAAACACCCACACACACTTGATAAGGCTTCTTGACAGGATTAGAAGTGCCGTTTAATTTATTTTACTTAGAGCAGTAAATGGACATTTTTGCATGGTCTGTTGATTTGATTGGTCATCCCTTGTTTATTTTTTTATTTTCATATGCATTTTACTTGTTTTTCTCAGTTCCAAAGTAATTTTGTCTTCAAATAGCGATATCACTTGAATTCAATATAGCGTCATAATTTCCATACCACTAATTTAAATTATATGACTTATTATTGGAGAGAAAATAAAGCAGAGTATTTTTGTTTTCTCTGACAAGAAAAGGGGAAAAGAAAGGAAAAAGGAAGCAGAATAAAAAAAATTGAAGCTAAAATCAAAAGAAATTCTGAAAATACATTTGTGTATGTATGTACATCTCTCTCTCAGTGTTTTGTATGTGCATGTTTAAGTGAGTTGATTGTATACTATAAATGTTCAGGTAATAGTTCAGCAGATCATCAAATAATTTTGGAGCTTGCTCCTACTGTACAATACACTGATGGACGGATTTTTAAAGTCTCCCAACCAAAATGACATCCATTTCTCCCACACATATGCAGCAGGTAATTTTCCTAAATATTAACTTAATTTTATTTTGTATATTTGTTGTGTGTATCCAATTCCTAAAATCAATTTCTATTACTGATTACAAAAGAAAACTAAAAGTAAAAAGCTGACAGTCAGAATCATTATTTTAATCTGATTATTGTTGAAAAGTCATTTCTTTATTCCTTTTCTTAAAGTTAAATTACATTTATTAGATCTTGGATTTTTTTTCCATCTAATCAAAGACTGCCTTCTTTAATCAAGAACTATTCTCTCTTTTTTACGACATTTTCTTCTCCATTCTAAACCTTGAAAATTGAATCCCCATTCCTTCTTTTAGAGATAAAAAAATTGACCCTTATATAATTGTTTGATTCCATATCCTTCAATACACAGTCATTTTGGTTCACTGAAAACAAAGCTTGATCTTTTTGTATTTATTTATACTAAATTAGTTATTGGAGCTTTTCCAATGACATTCCAACATTATTGGCAGTTCACCATACTAAGGTTATTTTCTTATAAAATCTATTTATATTGGGTCAGTATAAAGATTTGTACAATTTTTAAGTGAATTTCAAAGCCATATTTAGATATTTGTACATAGATTTATCCAAACACATATGGGATATTTTTTCCACTACCTTTCACCAGCTTTGAGGTAACTTCAGAATTACATCCAAGCTTCAGGAGGATAGAATCATGAAACTAGCATCTTTCTGGATGATGAATTGGCCTAAGTGTTTTTTTTGTGGGGGGCCAGAGTAATGAAATTCTTTCCATTAAGAGAGTTTTGTAGGGCTCAAAATAAATGATCATCTGAAGGTGAAGGTCAGGTGTAGTAGGACATCCCAATTAAGCTCTACCAATTTTTGTTGGGTCTGAGATGTGATGTGTGACATTATTCTGACGGAAGATCACACTCTACCAATTGATTAATTAAAAACGCTTTTCATCGATTGCTGCCTGTAATTAGTTCAATTGGGAGCAATGCTTATCTGAATTCAGTGACAGAAGGAACTCATAATAAACAATGTTCTTCCAATTCCACAAGATACACAGCTTAACCTTCTTCAGATGCTAACTGACTTTTAAAGTGGTTAATGGTGCCTTTTTTTTCCAGGACTTTTTTTTTGCTCCACATTGTTTTAGGCAATCCATTTATAATTGCCTGTGATTGTTTTGGGAGCATTTGAGCAGAACATCACAGATGGAGATGCAGTCTATTAAATTAAATGGTGTTCAAATTCTAATCCTTGTTATTCCTTTCTCTCACAACCAAATGTTTAATATAACACAATCAACATACAACATTTTGACTTTTTCTTCTTCTATGTGCTGTGTGTCCCTTCAGAATGTTCTGTGAATTTTGTCTTTTTGCTAATCTCTTTTAATCTCTGTTCTACCAACAATTTATGCAAGCTTATTAAACAGGTGCTACTATGTTCCTCTTACCTTCAATATGTCCCCTCAGTGTCAAATTTTCCAACCCCTAAAAATTTCAACTCTCTCTTTCTGATGTTAAGTATAAGTGTCCTTTTTGTTTTCATTTTCTCTAAAACTTTTTCATTGCTCACATATTAAACAGATTGTAAAAAAGATCTTTGTAAAATAATCCAAGTAACTGCAACAAATTTACAATAGGAAATTGAAGAGTTTTATGATAACATCAGTTTATACAAAAAGAAAACACATTACATTATTTTGATGGACAACTTTAACACAATATAGGGTCAAGAAAAGAGGAGAATCTACTGTAGGAACATTTATAAGGAAGAGAAATAAGACAGGTGAAATGTTAGTTAACTTCTTAGATACAATGTAACAATGAGAAATACATTTCTTCAAAAATGATAAAGTTGGAAAAGTCCAAAAAGAGAAATAAAATTATAAAATTGACTTCATAATTGCTGACAAAGCCAGTTATGTTAAAGATGTAACAAAGTTAATATAGGAAGCAATTACAAAGTAGAAGCTAGCAGACTTAAATTTGACTTTAAAATTGAGAATGATACTAAAGAAGAGAGCATATGCTAATATGCCAAGGTCAAAGAGAGCATATTCTAATATGCTAAGGTCAAAGAGAGCATATGCTAATATGTCATGGTCAAAGAGAGCATATGCTAATATGCCCAGGTCAAAGAGCATAAGTGAATATCAGATAGAAATCAAGAAAGTGAATGAATGGAAATAGCATGGAAAATAGGAACATCAAATTGGTAATTAGAATGAAGGATGGTGCAGACATAATAGGGAAAACAGAAATGACGAAGGGAAATAGTCAACATGAGAACTGATAAAAGAGGTGAAAATATGGTCATAAATACTAAGAAAGATAAAATTGAAAATGCAGAATTGAACAAACTAATCAATAAAAAATGGGGCACTAAAAAAAGATCAACTTGGAAAGAATAGAAGCAAGTATGAGGAGATGGGAGAGTTTGAAATATGCTCAGTTAGCAACCCACTTAGATAAACAACAGTCTTGTAATGAAAGAGATAAGTGGAGAAATTATGAAATAGAAGTGCAATATGTTAAGAATATTTGAGAAGTACTATGCAAATCTCTATTTTTAAAATTAAAATACCACTGAAAATCACACTGGTACATACTAGTGACATTCTTGAAACAAATGAAATAACCTTTGTATTTTCAGAAAAGCAAGATGGGAGAGCTTTATAGCAAATCTTTGAAAGGGGCAGAAGAAGCATTCCACACCCAAAAGAAATATATATGAAAACTTCAGTCTAAGAATAGAAAATCTCTTTTATAAAAAAAATAAAGATAATAAAGAACTGGGTATCTATCCTCTTATATTATTATTGAACATAATTTTCAAAAGTACTTAGAGAATAACAAATACCATAGATGAAAAACCAATCATGCAAACAGATGGGTATTATCAATGGCTACTTAACAATAGATCAGCTGATTGAAAGATCATCAGAATATAATAAACTACTCGGTTTAGTTTTGAGTAACTATGAAAATCTATTTGATTTGGTCAAATGTACAGCAATCTTTTATTCACTATGAGAGCATGGTATTTATAAAAACTGTACAAAACCTATTTGCAATATATACAGTAACAGTATTGCAATAACTTGAGTACACAGAGCTTATGGCCACATCACATTAAAACACTGGTTATCATATGATCACCAAAGTTAAGCAATGTTGAGCCTATCCAGTAACTAGATAGGTGATTGCTCAGGAATATCAGGTGCTGCAAACTTGGATGTGCAGGTGGCATAATGGATAATGGCTCATAACTGGAATTCAGAGCCATGTTCCAGTTTCAGTCAAGTTACGTTATGCACAAATAATCTTCAGAAAGGTATGAATCCACCACTCATCCAAGTACAGGTTAATCAGAAAATCATTATCTCCCAAAAAGTCTAACAATCTAATAATATTTTAAATATCCTGTAAAAAATCAACATGGACACACAAATAAAATAAAGATTGAAAATGGAATGAGGTATGAGGATACAATTTCATATAAATTATTTACAAAAGCCATTGGAAGTATTTTCAAGTAAATGAACTGAAAGTGGAACTAACCTTTACTGAAACATATTTAAAAGATGTGAAATTTGGTAATGAAATGTTACTATTATCAAAATCATTGGATGAATTATAAAAAAAATACTAAATAGCCTAAACATTGAAATCTTGGTTTAGGTCTTATAATGACCAGAAATAAAACAAAAGCAATGTTTGATTACAATGTTCTGAAAATGATCATCAAAATAGAGAATGAAGAACTGGAAGATGTCCAAGAATGCATATACTTTGGACAAATGATAATATTTAAAAAAGATCATGAAAATGAAATACAATGACATCTAATGATAGGGGGTAAAACATTTAACAAGAGGTATAATGAAAAGCACTTGGTCCATATGCTTAAATTGTAAAGTACATAATGAATAGATATTGCTAGTTATGAGGTAAAGAAGCAAAATGTAGAAATTAAGAAAGATCACTTGAAAGCAAGCACAGAAATGTACAAAGACCAATGAAATGAGTAATGTAAGGGAAAACTCTGAGGGATCAACATGGGTCAGAGGATAGACAAAGAAGTGATGAACTGACAAAAATAGAAGTGGGTGGGAAAGATAGCAAGAAGAAATGATAACAGATGGTAAAAAAGGTTGCTTGATTGGTGCCCAATGGGCAGCAAGCAGAGTAGGAAAAGCTAAACAGAAGAAGAGATGAAACTGAGGAGATTGTCTGGTAAGACAGTGGAGAATAATAAATTTATGTCAAGATTTGAGAAAAACCTTTGTCCTGCTACTGATATTATGTAATTTTATAACTTCGATTATCCTGTTATTTGTACAAAGGTATTATATTAAACTTGACTACATTATTAAAGTGGTTTGTGTGTAATAATAATTCTTGGGACATGGAATATCAGAATACTAAACCAATGTGGCCAGTTAGAAAATATAAAGCAAGAAATTAACAGGTTAAATGTTAATATTTTAGGCATATGTAAAATAAGGTGGGCAGAGACAATGCAGATTTTGTCAGTGACAAAAACAGGATATTATATGCAAGCAGAGAGAAAAATGAACGAGTAGTAGGATTTATATTAGACCAAGACATGAAGAAATGCATTCTGGGATACTATCAACACTCTGAAAGAATTCTTGTTGTTAAACTGAAATGAAAGCCTTTCAACATACCCATCATAGTTATTTATGCACCGATAGTACAAAGTACAGAAGAATTTGAAAAGTTTTAATGTACACTAGACAACACCAAGAAATTACAATCATCATAGTATATATGCAGAATGATGGAGAAATAATTGGCAAATTTGGACTAGGAACTCATGATAAATATGGAGAAAAACGGGTCCAATGGTGCACAGCAAATGATCCTGTAGTAGCCAGCACCTGGTTTTAAGAATACCCACATTGTATATGGGCATAGAGAAGCTTAGGAGGAGAAATGAAAAACCATTTCAACTATATATCTATTGATAAAAGATTCAGGAATGCAGTTTTACACTGTAGAACCTACCCAAACTACTGACTGCAGGAGCAACCACCTTCCAACCTGAAATTGAAGAAAGCCAAAGCAGCACCCAAACTGCAATATGGCTGACTCCTGAATGAGCTGAATATGAAGGAGAAATATATGGATAATGTTAAAGGCACATCAAGAGAAGCAATTGAGATCATCCCAAAGAAAAATAGGATGAAAGATGAAATTCTCAACATGACGACAAGGAAACAAAAACCAATGCCAAGGTATGACACAGAATATAGGAAACTAACTAAAGAAATTAGGAACAAATGCAGACAGGCTAAAGAGGAATGGTTTAATGAAAAGTGTGCAGAAATAGAAAGAATGAGCATCCCAGATAAAGCATATATGCATTAAAAATAAGAGAACAGGACAAAAGATATGTTCATCAACAGGATGCATAAAATCCAAAGACAGGACATTGATATTAGAGAAAGAAAAAACACTTAGGTGATGCAATGAATGCATCAGAGAACTCTTCCAGCAATATACAGAAATATCAAAATCTGAAGTGGAATCAGCAATGACCAAACTGAACAGAAACAAAGCTGCATGACCAAATGCAATTGTAGTAAAGATTCTTGCAGCCTTAGAGGATTTTGGCATTGACAAAATTACAGAAATAAATAAAATCTACAAATGTGGTGATATACCAAAAGACCTAAGTAGATCCATTTGTATAACACTGCTTAAGAAGCCAAGCGCAAACAATGTTTTATGCATCAGATAATCATCCTAATGGGCCATATAGCAAAATTTATCATCAGAATTCTGATAAACAGAGCATGCAGCAGAATTAAACTGAAAATAGGACAAGAATAGTGCGGGTTCGTTAAAGACACTGGAACAAGGAATGCAATATTTATACTCAGAATATCAGAAAGAGCAATACAAATACAAAAGGATGACTACCTATGTTTTATAAAGGATGCAAATGTATTTGATAAAAGTACCTTGCAAAGAACTGTTGGAACTGCTAAGTAACCTCAACATTTTTCGAAGGAATATTAGAATAATCTAGAACCTATACTGGCAGAAAACTGCCTGCATATGGATAGAAAATAAGTTCAGCAAATATACAAAAATGAAAAGGGCTGTAAGACAAGGATGTGTCTTCTCAACAGACCTATTCAACCTGTGCAGTGTGTCAATTCTGAAAGAATTAGAAGTCCTATCAGGATTCATTATTGGCGACTACAATCTTATGAATATAAGATATGAAGATTACATAGTGTTGATAGCAGACACAGAAAGGAAACTACAAGAACAGCCCAATATACAAATTACAAATTGGAGATACCAAAATCAAATAAGTATGATTATTTAAATATATGGGAAGTATTTTAACAGAGGACAGGAAGTGTGACACTGAAATCCGATGTATTGAGATAGAAAAAAATGTGTTTCAAAAGTTAAGTAATGTATTAAGAAACAGAAAAATGTTGTTAGAAACAAAGGAAAGACGACTGAAATGTTATGTAATATCAGTCCATCTATATGACAGTGAATGCTGGGTAATCCCCTCAAATGGAGAAGAGACTTGAAGTAACAAAAATGTGGTTCTTTAGAAGGATTCTGAGACTACCATGGACCAAACATGTGATCAATGAGGAATTCCTAAAGAAAATGGACATAAAAAGAACACTTATATTTAACATCAGGTAGAGATAGTTGGAATTACTGGCGAACATAATGAGAAAAGATGGCTTAGAAAATTTGATACTCACAGGATATACTGAAGGCAAGAGTGACAGAGGAAAACAATGCATAATCTTCTTAGCAAGCTTGAGTAAATGGATGACGGAGTAAGATTTAAGACATAACAAAAAGGCAAAATTTATTAAGAGCTACAAAGAACAAGAAATTGTAGAGAGCTATGGCCACCAATGTCCTGAAACCCAGAAAAGTTACTCATCTATTCTTACTGAAGATAGCAAATATAATGCCATCATTAAAATAAAGATAATGCTCTATCACAGAAATGTTGGATCACTTTTGTAAATTATGCATGATTCTTTTAAAGAAATCTTGTTTATGTAAATTTTTAAATCTCCTGATTTATCTACTATAAATATATTTTCATGTGTATATAAAATTTCATTTATGTGTCTATGTGTTTTCATTTATGTGTCTATGTGTTTTCATTTATGTGTTTATGTGTTTTCATTTATGTGTCTATGTGTTTTCATTTATGTGTTTATGTGTTTTCATTTATGTGTCTATGTGTTTTCATTTATGTGTCTATGTGTTTACTTAATACAATTATCTGGTTACCTGCTTTATTATTATTTGAGAATTTGCTTGACATTTTTGTGGATTTTGTTCATTTTCCTCACTTTGCTATTTCATTTTCAGCTTTGTGAAAATAAATCTTCTTGAAGATTTTTGTAAATTGAAAATCAAATTAGTCACTTGACTAATCTATAGATAGGTGATATCAAATATTTGGGAGGTGTGTCCGTTAGTTGGAGATTATTGTGACTAGGCTTATTGTAGGAATTGGTTTATAGACAATCAAAATTGTTATAAACAATTAGAAAGAAAAATATATTTAAAAATTAACGGATTAATATAAATTCACTAAAATAATGCAGCTTCGACTTAAAAATAAAATGTGATTACATGAAAAAGAATTATCAAATTTCAATCAAGAATTGAACCAATTTATTTTTGTCAATCTACTTGGTAATTTTAATGTTAATAAGATTTTGAAAATAATTGTGTAGTCTGTGCTCAGGTGATAATTATATGGATAATGACAAAAGTAGTAAAAACTGCTGAAGATCAATATACTATTGATAAATCCAATGATGATGGCATTTGTAAGGATTGTGATGGATATAATATTGATTATGTTTTTAGTGATGACAACTGTCATGAATTTTAATCAATTCATCATGAATGAAAAAGTTACAGAATTTTCTCACCATTTGAAAATGTATAATTTTTTCCATCTCGACAACATAGGTTGAAGGAATGTTTTATTTTATTTGAAATAGTAGTTGAATTGATAAACTGACTAAAATATTGTATCATTCTTTCTACATTTAATTCTAGTCTACCAAGAATATGATAATAATCTTAACTGGCTATGGAAAAAAACGTAAAAAAACAACATGATTCCAAATGTTATTAAAGACATGTATTTGGCCATGATCAAACCAATGATGCTGATAATTGTGTTACTGATGTCTGGTGTACCGAGGAAAAATGGGCTGACAAAAATGACCAGCTGCATTTCTATTCAGGTCTTTGATCAAAGGTTGACAAGATTATTTGGATGAGAAAGCTAACTGTCATTTTTGTCACTGAGTTTGCTAAGGGAAACACAAATAAACCCTATGTGAATTCCATCTATCTTCTTAGCTGTCCCCACTTCTCCATCTTGCTTTCCAGTTTCTCTTTTACTTTTTGACAATCCACTCATATAACAGATGGTGTACAGGGCCCACAACATGCGACCTGTGCAACACTTTTTAACTACAATAACCAAAAGAGGAATAATAATAATAATAATAATGCAGCTAAATTGCCAAAGAAATATTTAAAAAAAAAACTCCTGAAAACAGAAACTCCTATGTGGCAAATATGCACTCAGAAATAATGATGTCATTGTAGATAAACACAAAACCCATCAGTGACTGAAAAGTGCAGGCTAAATACAGTGACTTATATGGCTGCACAGGAAAAAAGCCTATTTGCTATGAATAACAAAGCAAACATAATAAAAATGGTAGAGACATAATATGTACATTGTGAACAGTGTGTTTAGGCTATTGAGCATTTAGTGCCAAGTTCTTCGAACCTGACAGCACATGGAATAAAAAGATTGACATAAGATCAGGCAATGTATTCAATGGATAATAAGTCAGTATTACCATGTGAAAAATGGTATGAACATCATTCTGAACCAGTAACAAAAGATCATAAAGTCATTATTCTTTGACATTTTACCATTCCTATTGGCAGGCTTATAAAAGCTAATAGACCATTGTGATTAAAGACTACAAATAAAAGGTTTGCATTCTCTTAGATTTAGCAGTTCTACAAAGTAAGAATGTATATCTTAAAGAATATAACAAAATAATTAAACAAAAGGATTTTGCTGTTATATCCATAATAATTGGATCCATAATAATTGGATCCATAGGCACAATTAAGGAAGGTATAAACAAGCATGTCAACAAGGTCCCTGGTAGTCCATGTTTATAAGTGCTTCAAAAATTTCACTTTGTAGAACTGCTCATCTAATCAGGAAAATATTATCAATATAAAGTATCACTTAACATCAAAGTTTACTTCAATGACTTACCCTTGGTCTCATGTAGAGATCTGGTAAGGAATTTTACTAAGCAGAGAACAAAAGAAGATAATATAATAATAATAGTCATGGCTTTCATATATTTAATAAATTGGACACTCCTGGTTGAGGCAGAAAAAAAGGATTCAAGCATTCAAGAAAAAATACTTGAGAAAGCTCTTTCACATTTCCTACTGGGGGCACAAAACCAATGACTATGTACAAAGCAAGGTCAAATATCTTGTAGGCTAACAGGAATCTCTTCTTGCCACTATTAAGCATTAGAAGATTTTATGGTTTAGCCACATCACATGGCATAACAGCCTCTACAAGATCATCATGCAAGGCACCGTTGAAGGTAGACACAAGCATGGACAGCAATGCAAAAGTTGGTCAGACAACATCAAAGATATGACAATGCTGGAACTCCTGAGAGCCACCATCAGCAGATCATCCTGGATGAGGGTGTCTGTTTCTTTTGCTCTTAGGTCTCCTTGATGATTGAAGCCGTCAAGGACATTATATTTTGTGCATAGGATTGACTTATCCATGTTGAAAGTAGCAGTGATGCCGGTCATTCAGAGTTTTGAGGAGTGTTAGTCTGTAGACCTAGCACTTGTGTGATGGCAGAAAGGAGGGCTCTGCGTGCGTGAGATGTGGAAATGGCTAGGTATGGACATCATGCACTACGATGATTGCCACTTTTTAACATTGCAGCCCCACACGACTTTTCAATTTGCCAACTATTGCTTCAACAAGACGCTGCACATGTGATCTGGTAGTTTACAAATGTGACCTCCCTACACCCAACCAATCTTCTGGGTGATAAAGACGCTGCCTTCTGCAGTCAGCAATTCAGATAGTTCCTGGATGAATAGGGCGTCCAATTCCAACCATACTGTGTGTACAAACCATCTGAAAATGATATCATATAGAGGTGTTATTGGACAGAAAAACAAATTGCTGTGTGGAACAGCTGCCCTATCATGGAGGCTGTATATTGGTACAATGTCACACCTAAGGACGACTTGTCCGCCTTGTCTTCACCCACCAATCTGCTGCATTCATACCAGATTCTCACCAGCAAAGCATGTTTGCCCAGTATAGAGAGGGGAACTCAGTCTGGGTGAAAAATCCACAGGGATGGTGCATATTGAAATTTAAACTAAACTGCATTACTGGGAGAACCAGTCCACAGTTGGTGGCCATCGACAGCACTCCTCGGCACATGGGAGATGTGTATCCATGGCTCAGTTTGGGGCTGTCAGTGGATGATGGTGGTGATGCATCATCAGCGAGTAATGAATGGCAAGAACCAGGCTTCAGTGCAGGCAGCAGTGGCACCCCATTTGAGAGTGAGGGAGAAATGGGACTGATATTTATTGAGCCCCCTCATTCCACAGATTCTGATTCAAACCTAGCATTTCTGATGATTCAGCCGGGAAGGAATAAGTTTTTGTCCCTGTAGTGTTAGGAGTGTTAGGGTGAAATGACCAGACCTCCCCCCCCACACACACACTGCCACCTATATGATCATAAGCGCAGTGGGGGGGGGTTGTGATGATAAATATTCACACTTACCTGATCCAAAGCGCCTGAGGTGTCTAGCCTACCAAACCGCCATTTATGAGAGGTCCAAGGCACATACATGATGTTGAGCCTTTTTATGAACATCGTTCATATGAATATGAGGACAACCACTCAGTGGTATATAACAATGGTAATGGGCAGAGAAAAATTGGTAGTGTAAGTGAGCAGATGTTAGAGTTCTTTTTTGCAAAAACTGTGCTATTCTTTAACATGACTACAGAAATTAAATAACAGAATACTAAACAATACTAATAAGGGAATGTTCCTGATCAGATGATAGTTCCAAAGAATACCAGCTGGAAAATGTTAAAAAAAAAAAGCTGAAAGATTGAGATTTTCTTTGATCTAGAACAAAAAGGGCTACTTGCACATCAGTCTTTTTTGGTGCACTTAGCTTAAGGAAATAGAAACTGGATTCTTAAGTCTAATACATAGATGCATGAATGAAATGATAAATCAAAATTATCATTGTAGTCCTTTCTCTAAGAAAAGGTTTCTTTTATTCTCAATCTAAAAAAGACATTACTAATCTCCTAAAATATTCATTGCCCAGTGCAATGTTGCAATTTCTGAACAAACCTCTATACAAACAATTGAGAGAAATAGTCATAATTGCAGCTCTAACAATAGAGGCAGTAATAGAAAGTGTAACAGTACCAAACAATATTGTAGTGTCAGCAGTTCTTATCAATAGATTTCTATTGAGAATTGTACCTCTCTTTAGGAATGCAACACCTGATCACTTCAAGCTGAGCACTGAGACTTTGTCATGGTACATCATGCTGTGTTACCATCATTTTGAATTATCATGGGATTTTTTCTTTGTCTACTTTTTAATTCAAATAAGAAAATAGGAAAAATCCCCATATTTGTTTTGTTTTAAAATTTATAAGCAAAAATGTTTTAGATTGTTTCTGCAAGCCCCATATCAAAATTAAGAAATGATATTCTTCTCCTTTAGAATATATTTTGTCAATTACACATTTATTTCTCTTCTTTTATGTTTTTTATTATTATTTTCAGTGTCAGTTATATCACCTTCTGATAATTTTTCTGTCTTTTTATCTGTTTTTTAAAACCTTTTACTTTTTTCTTTTCTGCTCTTTCTGTACCAACTATTTTTTTTTTTCAATTATTTCTTTTTTCTCATACATTTCATCTTTTTTTACCTTTTTTCTTTCTCTCCTCAGAACATTTTATGTTATTATTTTTTTTCTGGTCTGCCTTTATTTGTTCTTCATTTCTGCATTTCTTTTTTTAAATTTTCTTCTTTATCTCATTATATATTTTTTTATAATTAATTTCTTTCTTACTTTTACCTTGATTCCTTAATTCTTCCTTCTATCCCCTTTCTTTGTTTCCCTCTTTCTTTTTTGTTTGTTTCTTTTTGTTTCCTTCTTTGTTTCTTTATGTGTCTTTGTTTTCTTCTTTCCTTGCTCCTTTCTTTCATTGTTTCCTCCTTCATTTTTGTTTTCTCCTTTTTTTGTTTCCTTCTTTTTTAGTTTGTCTGCTTCTTTCTTTCTTTCAATCTCCCTTACAGAAACTTCATCTTTGTTTGATTCATTCTTTCTAAATTTTTCATTCATTTCTTTCTTTACTTTTTATCTTCTATGACTTACTCTCATTTTAGTTATTTATTTTCTATTTTGAGCAGGCCTAAACTCATGATTCTGGCCTCCATTTGCATCTACCTCACTCAGCTTATTACTCATCACAATCCACTCATTTACCCCCATTAACTTGATGCAGTTATAAAGCTGCCCCAGGTTTTTAAGTGCAATTTGTGTTGTGCCCTCTCAACACACTTTCTCAATCTAAAAGAAAATTGCTACCATTTTCAGATAATCTCATAATTAGTTGCAAAAAAATATTTTTTGCTCTTGATTTTCTTTTTGTTAGAATTTCTTTCTTTCAAATAAAATATTTTTTTCTCTTTTTATTTTTAGATTTTTTTTTGTTAGTTTTTAATTTTTTTTATGCATAAAATATTTTTGGCTTTTTAGTATTTGCAATTTTTTAATATTCTTAAATTAAACTGTTAAATGTCTCCATTTAATGAAGGTTTTGAAAACATTGCTGAAACTTTTGTTTGTTTTTGTCATGTAATTTCTTTTAATTTTGAAAGTGATGAAAACTTATTGATCAGTAGAGTTAGGAATTTCCACCATTGTTACAGGTGTCACCATAGAGTTTTTTTTATGGAAACACCAACTTGCTATATTTTTACTTTTTTACAATTTGACCATTTTTCCCAATTTTTATTCACAGCTCCAGTTTAATAAATTTTAGGATAAGTTACTCTTTAATAAGGAAAAATGTAATTTCATAATTATACAAATGTTTTTAATCTTCAGGTGGTCAATCTGATAAAATTTCCAATATTCTTCTAGTAGTAATACATAATCAGCAACTGATTGGTCAGAATTTTACTAATTACTTATTTTCCAAAAAGAATGTTGAAAAGTAGAAGTGAGAAATATGGAAACTCAGAAATAAGATGTGAGAGTGAAAAAAAAAAAGAAAGAATAAAAGAGAGAAAAGAAAAAAAAAGGGGGAGAGAAACAATAAAAGAAAGGAAAGACAAAGGAGAAAAATAAAGAGGAATACAAATTACAAAAATGTGAAAAAAGAAAGAAAAGATCAGAAAAAGAAAGAAATTAAGAGAGATAATAGTTGAAAGAAAGGGAAAAGAAAATAATAATGAAAAGGAAAAGTGAAACTTAATGAACCACACCCTGCAGCTTTTCATCCTTTGAACCAAAGAGTTTGCAAGTGCAAATATTTCTACCTGGAACTTCACTTTTGAACTTGGTGCTTCTGACATTAATGTACTCCTGTATAATGAATCTCTTTACATTAATGTACTCCTGTATAATGAATCTCTTTTAGTGTGCATATCATAATTACTTTGTTTATCAAGAAAATATTTTTAAAGAATTTTGTGATTTTCATTATAATGAACAATCACGGTTAGTAGTTTTCTTGTGCTGAATCTTCATATCTATATTCAGTGTAAAAAAAACCCCAAAAAACCCACAAACATATTGTGAGATAATAAAACATATTGCATGGTTACAGTTTCTGTCCCATCCCTGTTGGGGTGCATGCTAAAACATTCAGATACTCGTGGGCAACACCATAATAAGGGATATCTTTTTAATTTCCTATGATAAAATATCAAATGAAAGGTTTTTGAAATCCTGTTAGGAGGCAGCATTTTTATTGCATAAATTATTTTTTTTTTTTTTATCATTTCATCCCAAGCAAGTTGATAATTTCACTAGGATACAGGGAGTGAAAAAGACTAAAAGACTTTAGTGAGAAGAAGTGAGAAAAGGACAATGAAGGAACAGGATTCAGGAAGACAGAAGATGGTGATTAACATTGCATTTAAATTTTCAAAAATTGTCAGTGTCAGGGAAGCAAGAAATTGGGAGTTCTACAGGTGAGAAGTGGGAGAAAAGAAACTATTCAAATATAAGTGGTGGTTACATCAAGCTAGTTCAACAGTGACGTCTACTTGTCAACCTTGTAGCACACTTAAATTCAAGTAGTCGACGCCCGTCCTGGGTATGAAAATAAACTACCACCACATCCTGGTTAAGACGATAAACTACATCCAACAGCAAGGCCTCTGATCAGGAGGTTTTGAAGAACATGGAACCACCTCTTAATTGCTGGTGTTCTCAAGTCCACCTTGACCCAGGATGGTAGCACCTGTTAGGGTCTCAGCTATGGGTAAATAGTTAACCCCAAACTGGGGTCAAATACTATGAAATTGTAAAAATAGGTTTTAATACCAGACATACTTTATAAAAAAATTATTACCAGCAATACATTTTCAGGGAAAAAATATTACCAGAAATAGTTTTGAAGAAAAAAAATATTACTAGCAATACATTTTTGAAAAAAAAAATATTACCAGCATTAAAAATTTTGTCAGCATTAAATAACCCATTGAGTTTGATATGCTGTAAAACAAAACAAACCAAATGTAGTTGAGGCACTAGGGGAGAAAAAAAACTCATCAGAACAATTGCCATGAAAATATTTGCAGAAAAGACAGAGTGAAGTCAAGTCATGTCAGGTAAAAAGTGACTAAAGACTAGATGCAGATTATTTTTAAAAAATTTAATCTGCAAAAATTTAAATTTACAGAGCATCCATTCAAGTCCTGTCACCAAATGAGAGATCCTCTTATAAGGCATTTTTATTACATGAATTATTTGATTTTATATCTTCAAATCTATTGTTCTTAATTTAATCTTTTAGTTGGTGTGTTTTTCAGGCTTCTTCAGAAGTATGTTGCATTTGATAATCCTTGAGTGTTGTGTAATATTTTTCAATGATGTTCAGATATACTGTTTGCTTGCCTAACTGAAAAAAACTTCATACCTACCTCAAATTTTTATTCTCTCTTCAACAAGCATTTTGAATAAATCAAGAACTCAACAGCTAAAAACTGAAGATGTCTGCATTGTAGTTCAAAGCTTACCAATAGATTATTACTATCACTTTTTTTTTTAAATCAGTATCACCCTATACAAAATGGTAAAGCCACTTAAACACAAAGAACTACAGGGTGTGGAAGAATTAGGAACAGAAACATTTTTACAATTTAGATTGTTCAGACTGTTGAACTCATCTTTATTGCCATATTCTCAGTTTCAGACATTGTATGCCCTGGCCTCCTTCAGTTGATATTTTGAACTGAAGCCTTTATTTAGATCATGGCTTAAAAATGTTGTGAATATAGCAATAAAGATGAGGACAACTGTTCGAACAATGTAAATATTTACAATACCTCATCTCGGTAATATAGACAGATATTACTTACCAGTCTATCAAACTGAAATTATTGCAGTATAGATGTAAATAACTACAATATTATCCTCTATATTAAATCAAGTATTAGTTGACAAATTTCATGCAATATAATCTTCTAAGAACAAAAATATAACTCAATAAAGATGTCTGTATTGTTTTGAAACATAAAATCAAATAATCTCCAAGTACTAATCTTTTAGTTATAACTTTCATGAAATATATTACTTAAACTTAGTTGTTTGTTTTCTATCCTCTTCTTATAAAGTTTATCTCATGCTTCATCATGAATTAATTCAATTCTGTCAAGTATTTGTCAGATTATCCCATTTATCAACCAACTATCTGCACTCCTGACTTGTCCATCCAACTAAAGATACATGAGCTAAACATTGCTTTATTACAAGAGGAGGTTGCAGGTCACTTCTACACTATTCTGATGAATTTCATTCAAGCAGTAGATAATGTTTGACCTCACCTAGTTGAGAATCCAAGTTTGTAATATATGAGCTGTAACCTATCTTATTTCATAATATCGAAGTAACCAATGAACTATGACCCAAACTAATACATTCTATTAAACTCTGAAACATATTCTTTTGAACTAAAATTAAGTTTAGATCTTGTCTTTAAAAGGATAATTTTATGGAAAGGAAGTCAGTCAAAAGTTTAAGTTCTTTTTTCCATTCAAAACACTTCCGTTTTTGTTCCTCTGATTATATTGTCTTTATAATTACTTCCAAAGTTCTAATGTTTATCTACTGATTATTAAGAAACAAATCATAAGTTTTCATTTATGTCTATTTTAGAAGAAAGATGATTATTTATAATATTCTTTTGCCAAAACTCAGCACTTTAGAATCTGTACTTGGTGTAAATTTTGTATTCTTTTCTTCTTCAGTACATGGGAAATCACAGTTCTCCACAACTTCCTGTCTTTTGTATCTCTTAGTAATTTTAGTCTTTTTTGCTATCTCTCCTCATCTCTGTTTTGCCAACCATTTACAGAAGCTCATTAGGTAGGTTATTTGCTGCTTTTCTTTGTCCCTCTTGTCTTCAACAGGACTTTTGACTTTCCAATACCTCTTTCCTCATGATGTGCCTTAGAAATTTCAATTGTCTCTTTCTGATTCCAAGTGTAAGTGTCATTTTGGTTTCCATCTAAATTTCAAACATCATATACTATACATATCATGCCATGTCAGTTATCAATAGAAGATTGTCTATTGATATATATCAATATACGCATTCTCATATATTTGCACACATTCATATACTATGTAATACACTTATTTGAATGTATGTATTGGGAAAATTTCTTCTATGTTCCATGTCCTTTGAAGACACTTTGATGGTCATGGCTCTCTACAATTTCCTGTCTTTTGTAACTCTTAAACTCTTTTCTGTCATCTATTCACTCAAACTCGATTGATAGGTGTTGTAACCTAGGGAAGGTTACTGAATAGAATAATCACATGATAGTTGGTAATGAACAATAATACTTAGGACAAGAGCAACACATATAAGATTTGCCAGTGGCACATAGAAGTAGTAGTCAACTGCTAGAAGTGATTTGAAGTGAATTTCACAATGAATCTCCAACTGCCAACCGCAGACCCCACATACAGTATTCACTACTGTATTTACGTGAATGGGGGCATATCCATTATTGTCCATAGGTATACTACAACAATATGTTATGAATTTTTTTCCTCTATCCTTCTTGTCTTCAGTCTTTCATCTAGTCTTTCAACAAGTTAAGTTAGTCTTTCTGGTGTTAAGTACAAGTGTCATTTTGTTTCCATTTTCTTTAAAACTTTGTTGTTGCTCACATGTTCAGTCCATGGTATTCTCAGCATCCTTGTGGAGATGCTGCAAGTTTGTTTTTCATGAGTGAAGAGACTGTCCAGCATACAGGAAGACTTATATAAGAGTTCAGTAGTCTGCCTATATTTCTGAGATGAGGTATATGGAGAGAGAAGGGAGATCACCGTCCCCTGTGGGATCAGGTTGAGATCATAGACAGGGAACACCATTGGAAAATTCGTAAACTTAAGGAATCAGCACATATGCTAGGCCACAAAAATCTCCTGAGTCGGCTAAGCATAGAAATAAATACAATATGGGAACCAGTAATAAGGAGTGCCAGAGAAAAGCAATAATAACAAAAAGTTGCAATATGAGATCTGATAAAAACATGCAATGATAACAGCAAAATTGCAATATGAGTACTGGTAAAAAATGGTTGCTGAAAAATTAGGTTTATAATACTCAGAAATTCATACCCAGATGTCCTCAAGGACACATGGCACAGTGGATAAAGGCGTTGGTTAGATCCAGTGACAGACCCAAAGAGTGTGAGTTCAATACCCGGTTCAGGCAGTGGAGAACTTTCAGAGGGAAAATTAGCAGGAGATAACTGATAACTGACATCCATCAAACATGGCTCGTGGAACTAGAACAGTCTGCCCCAGTTCGGTTCGAAATTCCAACCACCTGAAGAAGGCCGGAGCGTACAACGGCCGAAACGTTGTGACAAATATGGCGACAAAGATGAGGACAATAGTCTGACTAATGTAAATACTGGAGTTCAGTAGTCTTTGCTTTGTTTCTAACAAAGTCTTTCCATCTTTTAATACTTTGCTTAGCTTTGGGAAGGCTTCTTTCACTATCCCAAAGCACCTTCGGATTTCAATATTAACACTTTCCATCCTCTGTTAAAACACTTCTCAGATATTTAAATTGTTGTACTTGTTTGATTTTGGTATCTCCAATTTGTAATTTCACCTTCGGTTGTTCCTTTTGCTACCAACCATGCATTCTGCTTGTATAAAGAAACAATTATTTATTTTTTGCTATCAATATATATATATGAAGAAATATAGTTTTAAGGTGTGGTATATTTATGGGATAAAGTGCTCAATATCAGAGATAGAATGTATGTGAATATAAAAGTGAACATTGAAGTCAACACTCTGAGGCGACAGGCTGTTTCATGCGAGACACAATAGTCAGGCCATGTAGCATGAAACAGCCGGTTGCCTCTGAGTGTTGACTTTAATGTTCACTTTTATATATATATATATATATATATATATATATATATATACAGTGCTGTTCGATAAAAGTGACTCACCTGATTTTTTTTACTAAAAATATTTTTTGCCTATTGTTTTTGGGGCTAAAATAATTTTTAATCTCACTAATATAAAGACCCCTTCCCGACCACCTAGGAAAATAGTTTATTCACCCTAAGTTATTCTATTGATAATTTGGATATAAATGAGATTCAGGAAAAATTCTGTGCAAAAAAAGTGACTCAGATATCGCATTCTAATGATTAAACTGGTAAATTTAAAGAGCTTTTGACAGAATATTGAAAACTATTTTACAATACACTCAGAACAATATTCTAGAGAATTCTAGAACAGCTTAAATTAAATCTAGAGTATTCCAGAATATTCCAGAAAGCCTCATACAGTATAAAAACAGCTTGAAATAGCCACTCAAGTCACTAACCAGATGAAAGGGTACAAACACGCATCAGAACCACTTAAGGCATCTATTATTGCCCTCTCAAAAGCTGGCAAGTCTACGAGAGAAATTGCAGAAATTGCTATAACCTCGCAATCAGCTGTCTCTTGAGTGCTTAGGGCACATAATGATGCCACTCTTGCTCCAAGGAAGGAAACATGGGGACGAAAGAAAATGATTGATGATAGAACTGGCAGGGTAATCAAGAGAGAAGTTGAGAAGAATAGGACTATAAATAGCCAAGAAATTGCAGCCAGTCTAAGCGAAGAGCAAGGTGTTAGTCTTGCCTCTTCAAAAGTCTGTCGGTGGGTGTTAGGACAAGGCTACAAATCTTGTACATGAAGGTTTAAGCCACTAATAAGCAAAGCCAAGAGACTTGAATGGGGTGACTATTACAAAAATTTCACCGTAGAAGACTGGAAGAATGTTCTCTTCTCCAATGAAACAAAAGTTGAGCTAAGTTCAAAGGATAAGGTGAGTCACTTTTATCAAACAGCACTATATATATATATATATATATAAAGTTTGATTAAATTAATTTTTTTATTTATTTTTTCCTATATTTCAGACAGTTTTCTAGATTTCTCATGAAAGTTTAAATATAAATTATTCAAATTCTGAGTGCTTTTGGCTTTCATAAGCAATATCAAAAAGCCTTCCTTTTTGTGCTATGTTTCATTGTTTTACAGGTATTGTGTCTTTGCATGTGATGTCAATTTTAAAGTATTGATGGTTCATGAGTCTTTCTTTTTTATGAAAATATATTTTGTATATTTTTGCCAAAATTTGTTAGCATTTTATTAATGTTGTATTGTTATATTTTTATGCTTAATGCTTCTAGTATTTGAAGTTATTCTTACAGTTTATGCAGTATTTTTTGTATCATTGGTAAGGATTCTTCAAATTCCTATATTTTTGTTTGCAATTTAATTCAACTATTATTGGATAAATGGCATGTTAATTGGGACAATATTGTAATAGTCTGTCTTTTACCAAACTTGTTGCATTAAAAATTGTTGCACAAATAAAATTTAAAAAAACACGCACACACACACACACACACACATATATATTAAGTCTTTCTTTTCATTAAGTTCTAAGTAAGATTTTGATATTATTTACTAAAGCCTCCTAATTATAAATTCACTATGATTCACTCTACATCAGAATCTTTCAGACAGATGTGAATACTAAAAAAAAAAAAAAAAAATGTCCACTTTCTGGCCCACAAAACAAATGCCCCAAAAAATACAATATAAAAGAAGCCAATCAAATGAGCAAGCTGTGAATATCATCACCAGTGACTTTGGTCAACTGACCCAACACATGCATCAATTCCAGGCCCTATTGACTCACACCTTCCTACAAGTCATTTCCCTCACCCACAAAGAGACATTCCACCTTGATCGTCTACATTAGCAAGACAAAGTATTTTATCTTAATAATTCTTTTCTTTCACCTCTCCAGCAGTACTTCTTTTGTTTGATCTCTTGTGCCACCATATGCATTTTTATAACATTAAACTAGACAAAAGAGTATTAAAATCATAATTTGCCAGCATAGGTAACTGTTGTCTTGAAAGAGAATTAAAAATATTTTGCATCTTTTTAACTATGCATATTTCAATCAAATAAGTTTTTCATTAATGTTTTATAATTACATATTTTATCAGCTGATTTAAATAATTATAAAAATATTTTTAAGATTAAAATGAGGAATCTACAAGTGGATGGAATAAAGCACTAAAGAAAGTCAAGTGGATGTTTATTTTTAAATAGGTACTCCTAGATGCATAACAGAAAGGTAGGTTCTTAATAACTGGGGACATTTCATATGCTATAAACAAGGACCATAAAACCACTTAAAGGCTCAAAAATTTAGAATTTAAATAAAGAATCTTTTTCTAAAAAAAACAAAAATAACTTTAAACTTATCAAAGAATGGAATGTGGACATTCTGGAAAAAATAAAAAAGAAGAATGGAGAACTGTTTTTTTTTTGGAAGAATGCAATCATAAAGGAATACAAGTTGGATGCCTTGATGTGGTGTAATGGTTAGCAAGCTTGTGTCTTAATAGAACAATTATGACTGAGTAGTGAGTTCGATCCTCATTGGGTACCCCATACTTTCAGTCTTGCACTACATACTTAGAAAATCACCATAAAAGAATGCAATTAAAAACCTGAACCTCCTATAATAATTGTTTTTTGTTTGAGCATTGGGTGGGGGGGATGTTTGGTCTTAATTAGTTTATGGGGATGGTCAGAAAATCTTTTAAAAAAATGAACATCCTCTACATTCTGTTAAGTATATTAGAGTAACCTTTTTAGAACTATAGATTTCAACTGTACTTTGGGATTCCAAAGGATGTGCTTTTTGTGTCAAGTGTAACTCTTTTTGTGCATCAAATATGAGCATATTTGTTCACCTAAATAGAGCTCCTTTTATTTTCCTTGCAGAAAAGTTCAACTGTGGAGTTTAAATTGCATTGCACTACCATCATAGCTTATGATATTAGTTGGTTATTGCCCTAAAGGATGCTGAGCAAGTTAGGAATAATTTCATGCCAGCTGAGTCAACTAAATATCAACTTTACAAAGAAATTAGATTTGTTCTGGGAATAGAAGTGTGATTTGAAAAATATCCATTTAACTAATTTAGATTATAATCCTATAATAAATTTGATATTGGGAAACTGTGACTTATCACTGAATATCAACTTCATTAGTAATTTTGAAAGTGTTAGCAAAGAGGTAAAATTGCTGCTCTCTTATAATGAAAAAACTTTGGTATTTTGATGTATGGCAATGCTACATTCAAAAGGTGAACCAGTATCAGACAGGAATGGTAACCAAATAAACACCTATTGAACAGAACAGAACTAGAAGGTAGATTATTTTCTTACACAATTTTACAATTTATTCTAAGAGTGATAAAAAGAATTCACCTCATTTCCAGAGTTTAGAGAGAGAGAGAGAGAGAGAGAGAGAGAGAGAGAGAGAGGCTTTCATTATAATGATTGTGCAACCATTCCCTTCCAATCATTTTACCAAATTTCTTTTTGTTGTGACTTCCTGACAAAATAAATGTTTGCATTTAAGCCAATGTGTTTGTAGCTATATAAATACTTCACTTGCATAAGTTAATCTTCCTGATCAACTTCATCAAAAAGAACCCAGTGATGATCAAACAGAAATGTTTTCACTGATGAGCAATCAGATAAGAGTATTTTAAAACAAATATCTGTGCTTCCAAATTTAACTTTCCCAATTGAATCTTCCATAATAAAAGGTTCTCCCAAAATATCAACAATTTATAAAATATGTATGACTATTTCATTTTACTGAAAACTGCTAACATCTAGCAGTAGACAGTGGCACACCTCTGATATAATATACCTAAAGATGGCATGTGAATGGATGAAAGGTTTAAAGAATAGATGGATAGTAACAAATTGTAAGACTAGAAATGTCTATGACATTCTAAAAAAAAGAACAGACAACAATGATAATAAATCATTTGGAAAGTTTCAAACGAGTGCCATTCTTTCAGTTCTTTTTCAGACTTTTCATGTTTTTCTAATAACATCAGAGAACATTCAAAAAAGCAAAAATATATAATGATACTGTCTATTCGTAGCAATGTCAATAACATGGCATGTAATAAATACTGAATCATATATGTAACATTTTGAATAGAGTTCAAAGTTCGAAGGTCATAACTGCAGCCTCGGGCATTTTTTTATGTGTCATTGTTTAAAAGACGTTTTCATAATTTCAAAAATGGCTCCTGTTATAAACATTACTTTTGCTGGAAGTGCACTCGAAAAGAGTCTAGCTTCTGCTTTGGGTCACTAGGTGATATTTTGTTCACGTAAGTGCTAGCTTGGTCAACAAAAAGCTGGAATGATTTACATCACACGCACGCACACACTTATATACATGAGTGTGACCTCCATTTGATCTGCTTACTGAGTGTTCTCTTCAGTTGATGCAAAGAGAACAAATCTCCCTCGGGTATAAACCAGCCGAGAAAAGTTATTGAACAAAAATCATAAAAAAACTTTATCATCCTCTTGAACATTCATCGTTTATAACTGTGAATTCCACTGGTGTTGCATACAGGAAAACTAGTTTGAAGTGACCCAAATCCTAAACTGTGTGTTAAATGACAGTTATAATTCTACTTGAAGAAGTCCACTTGCTATTACTGCTCCTCTCTTCTCCAAAAAATATAAAAGTCACTGGAATTTTTCCAACTTGTGTGATTTAGTCTGCAATTATCTGCCTACTCAACCTCATGTGATCTGACAGGATTTGAAGCCCAGTCCTCACTCAGGAATTTCACTTCTTTTTTTAACCCCTAATTTTTTTTCCTTTTTTTTTTTTTTTTAAAGTTTTTTTCCTTTTTGCATATTAGAGATCTCCTAACTTGATAAAATAGGTACATGTAGATTTCATTGACAGGTTGCCTTATTAATTGACGTCAGTATTTTTCTGGAGAAGGAAAAGCTGAAAATAATTAAGGCTGGATTTGGCCCAAATCTGGAGTCCTTGGACTGCAAGTGCACATTTTATGAGGGAGCTAATCAGATCCACTCTTTGCTTCTCCCTAGAGGTGCACTAATGATAAATTAGGAGAGAATGCCAATACCTTAAGTGCTAGAGAAGGGCTTAGCTAAGAGAGCATTCTGCAAGAGATTATAGAGTCCTGAGTTCAATCAGAGGTCCCACCTACTTACTACTTCAATGACTCAAACTGTTTATGTTGTATAATAAGGAAATTTTATCGATTTCAGTCCTTCTTTGTATAACATTATAGACAATAAAATTCTTGCCAAATATATTTATGGACAATATAATGAAAACATTTAATCCACATGAGTAGAAATGGCATTCAGGTAGAAATGAGATATTCTCAGCTTATGCTATCATTAAACCCAAGCATGTAAGAATTGCTTTCAAGTATAAACTGAGTTGAATAATTGATTACTTTTTGAAATAAATAGGGTAATTAATATTCATATTATTGAACTTTGTATTTTATCCAATGAATTATTTCAGAATGGGTTTCATAAAGTCTGAGCAGGAAACTCACTTTGCTGTATGGATTTTACATTTACTTGTGAACTAATCTGATTTCCTTATTATCATATTAATTGCAGCAAGAATTCTCCTAATTTACAGTTGAACCAAAGAATTGCAATGATAGAAATTTCCATGATCTGCTTTAATGACATGTATTATATTCTATGTTAACATTTTAAAGACAGGTTCTAATTTTCATAGGCTCTTAATTATTGGAAGAATTACTAAAAGTGTAAAGTAGTTTAAACACTCAAAAAGTTTGAGAATTGTACCAATTCTTCATAGACCATTTAATCATAGTAAGAAGTACTTATTAAAAAGTATATATTAAAAACATAATCAATTAGAAAGGCTCTTTGGTTTTTAGAAGAAACTGTCAAGATAATAAAAAAAAGACCATTTTGCTGTATAAGAGATGGAAAATGACTGTCAAAGGAATAAAATCTTTTATTACAATTCATCTCAAACAAAAATTAATGACTATTATAAATAACAGGTGGAAGATCAACAATTCATATTAAGACTAAAATGAAATATTGTTTATTAGAACAAAGAAAATTCAGTTTGCTAAATATAATGGAGTATATGTGAAGAGTATAGTAGATTTTGGCAATCTGAGTACATAATCCAAATTAGCCTCCTGTTTTCACTTTACACACAGTTGCCCTTGTGAAAGGCTAGAATTCATTTCTTCTTTCCTGTTCCAGTTATGGGTTGAATAGCATAGTAGACTGATCTCTCTAGCCTTGCAAGGCAACCAGCCTAAAAGAAAGAAAATTCTGAATTGGAAACTTTAGAGAAGGAATCAGGAAACCACTCCAATATCTTTCCCAAGAATAAATGACAATTCACAGATAATAAAAAAATGAAATTTGGGAAGGGCAATTATCCTCTACATCCTGAAAGGACATTGCATTAAAAATATATTTATAGATATAATAAAATATTTTTTTATCAGCAAAACACAAATAAAAGAATCACAAAATGAACATAAAATTGCAAAAGTGGTCACTGATTTCTGACAAGTAAATTCTAAAATAGGAACTTTTTATTAATGAACATCAAGAAATATATGATTTAAGTTTTGTTGGAAATGGAAAAATGAATATAAAGTACAACTGGAGACTGGACATCACGGATGATTTATAAAACTTTACCATATATTCGATTTATTGGATATCAAGGATAAATATGAAATATTATCATAGACTGGACAGCATGAAGCAATTATCACTTTAAGATCACCCATCTTGGAAATTTTTGATGCTATTTATTTCACTTAGTAAATGCACTATTGAGAATTGTATTTTTAGAATGGTCATTTTCTTAATGTTAAGACTAGCCACAATAGCAATACAACTTGTATTTCTGTGGTTTTGTTAGAAAATGCTTGCTTTCTTCCAAATTTTGGCATGAGAGATTGAATAAGGATTAAATTTCTTCATTCAAACAAGAAACACAACTATAGGACATCAGGACTAAAAAGTACACTAGAACGAACTGATGCTTATTTTAGAAACCATGTATAAATAAGTCATGTGCTGTGGTTTCATTTAGCTATCAGTAAAACAATACTGACACTTTGTGGCTTACAGTTACATCATGTTGAAACACTGGTTCCTGTATGATCACCGAAGTTAAGCAACATTGATCCTGGTCAGTACTTGGATGGGTGACCACTTAGGAATACCAGATTTTGCAAACTTGTGCAGGTGGTGTAACTGATGATGTCTTGGAATTGTAAATTGGAGAGTGGGTATCCCCCAGCTATGGGTTAATTAGTAAAACTTGTATCACTAAACCCATTATTATCACCAAAGATAAAATTCCATGCAAAATATTTAGATTATGGCATTAGATAACCAATAGAGATTGATATACTTCAAAACAAAAACAACAAAGCTGACACTCTGTGGTCAAATGATGCTGTTGAATATGCAACACTTTTATGTTAAGGATCTTTGTTAGATCCAAAATTTAGGCATTGTTTTTACACTTTCAGCTGTAATAGTAACTTATACAACATGTGGCCACTTTCTTATCTGTTTAGTTCTTTAGAAATTATTTATATAGAGTTATTAAAGAACTAGATTGTATCAACCTTTTACCTTAGTTTAAAGTGAGTGTTCATTTTAATGCCCTATAAGAAATCAGCTTTCACATTTTGATGTCCTATTAGAAATCAGTTTTTACATGCTATCAGTCATAAATGATTCTGGAATTAACAAAATGACCAAAATAATAAATAAAATAAATGACAGTGGTGACATACTGGAAGACCTTAATGAATCCACTTACATTGGATCTCCTTAAGAAGCCAGGTGTAAATAAATTTCAATCAAACAGCTTATTGAGCAACATAAGTAATTTTATCTTATCTAGATTCTGATGAACAGAGCAGGTTACAAAATTAGAGTGAAAATAGGGTAAGAATAGTATGACTTCTTTAAAGATAACAGAACAAGAAATATGATCCTTATGCAATCAGAGCAAGCTATACAAATGCAGAAAGATATATCTCTTGTTTCCAAAACTACACAAAAACATTTGATAAGGTATGACACAAAGATCTATTTGAACTACCAGGAAAACTTGATGTATTAGGGAAAGGTATTAGAATAATACAGAAAATTTACTAGGAACACACCAACTTACATACAAATAGAAAATGAATTGATCAAGTACACAAAAAGTAGAAAGGGACATAAGACAAGAATGCACCTTCTTACCAAATTCAACAATAATAGAACCGGAATTAAGAAGACAGAAGATAATGATTGACATTTAACTGGAAAGTAAGAGGCTAGAAGTGAGTTCCTCAAGTGATAAGTACAAGAGAAGATACTTTTAGCATTAGAACTTACAGTTACATCTAGGAATTTAAACTCTAAAATGATAAAACCTTGCTGCCAATTTAGCTACATTAAGATGGTGGGAAAGTGACTAGAGTCAAAATGCCTGGTCAGGACTGACAACAATGCATATTCATCTTTGGAATTTATGAAAAATCTCTAAATATATTACAGAAGCACCAGACCAGATGTGGCAGCAATATTCAATGCATGGATGAATGGTAGAATTATAAATATACAACATTGATTCTGACAAGAAAAATTGTCTAACTCAACACAGTGAACCAACTTTCCTAGCAGCATACCCAGCAATTGATTCAATATCTTTCCATTTCATGTCAGTGGAAAACATAAGCCTGAGAACCTGCAATGAGTCTCCTGGAAGTTAGCATTAGCCATGTTGATAGAAGGCAAAAAAACGGTTCTCTTTAAGATAATCAAAAAAGAGCGGTTTTGTTTTGGAGGTGTTAAAATTAACAAATATTGCAGTCACTGCTGGAGAGTTTCCTCATAGATTAAGAGGAGGCTTGAAGCAACAAAGATGTCATTCTACAGAAGGATACTGAGGATACCATGGATAGGACATGATGGAAAAATCGAAGTTTTAAGGAAAATGAGAGCAACAAGAAGACTTTTACATAGAATCAGAAATTGAAATTTCTGGAACACATAATGAGGAAAAAAGCTTGGAGAATGTGACACTCATAGTTATATTGAAAGCAATATATCAACTACCTAATGAACTTGTGTAAATGGAAGGCATATCAAACACTGAGTAGGATAATAAGAGTATACACATGGCTTTTTTTAATCATTTAATATCAATGATACCTCTAAGATGTAATAGCTTACTGGAAGTAAAAAAGAATACTTTAGTTAGGTGAAAACCAATAAAATAACAGGATTCAGGAAGACAATAGATGGCAATTAGTGTCGCATTTAAATTTTTTTAAATTGTAGGTAGTAAGGAAGCAAAAGCTGGAAGTGAGTTCCACAGGTGAGCAATGTGAGAAAAGAAACTATTAGAATAGAACATAAAGGAGTTTGGGGCCATTATAGCCTACATCCAGAAGGTATATAAAATAAGAAGTTATAGATCTTGAATGTAAGTTCTGAAACACTAATTAATAATTTCATAGATCAGAGCATATGCCATTTCCACTGCTTGTAGCATGTATCGGTAAATTTGATCATTTGTGTGCATTTCGTTAGTACTTTTGCATAAGAGTCTGTATATATATTCAACTAACATATTAGATTCTCTTGCTGTCCACCTGCCTTTTAGTCTACCTCTTAATCAAACTGGAGAAGGCAAAGACCACAAAGACTGAATGTCTTTCTTGTCTGCAGGCGCAAACAGAGATCTATAGATTTAAAAAGAAAAGCATTAAGACCAGCCTCAGTGGAAATAGTAATACAACTAATAAAAAGAAAAATTCCAATAAAAATCTTCAAAGGTAAAACATGAGATGAAGCAGAAAGAGTCTGTTTGTGTTCTGTTATTAATCAACTGATTGGGTCCTCAAGTCAACTGTTCAGAATGCACCCAAACCAACTGCTGGCAACCAGCCACAGTAAATATCTGCCAAAAATATTGACATCATTATCCAATGTCCATATCTTCAAGATGTCCATAGCATTCTATCTATATATCTAACCAGTGTTCTGACATTAATGGTTTCAAAATCTTGCATGATTACCTAAGATTAAGTAAATTCTAATTTAATAATAGACCTCTCATCTGTCATTCCAACAACATTCAACAGTGTTCAATGAATTTACTATCTTTCCAGAATCACTGTCTAGACATAATTTCAATATTTTCCCTTTGTGTTTTCATTTCATTAATATTAAAGGAACTAATGGCATTCATGTTGCATAATTTACACCTGGACACACCACGTGAAGGCTTGAAAAGTTTAATCTTCTCCTGATTTGGTATGAACAGGTGTTCATGCTTTGTTTCAGTCATATCTCTGTCAGAAGACATTGTAGCAATTTAATTATAAGCATGACATGTAAAAAATATTGAGAAATGCTATCTCAAAATTCTACGAGTACTAAAGGAAGCCCCCCTCCCAATCACCAGTTGACAGAATATGCTCCATTTCTTTAATGTTAATGACAAAAATATCCCAATCCTTTTCCAAGTACTCTCTTTGAGTCCTTATGCACTCCCCCCAGCAGTTTTTCCACTTTTCAAAATGTTCTTTTTAGAGATTGCCTGTAGCTACCTCATTGTATTCTCCTTAATCTCGTCCATGGTTTGAAATCTTCTCCCTTTCAGTACTAATGTTAGTTTTGGAAAAAAAATCAAAAGATTGAAGCAGTGATATCTGGATTGTAAGGAGTCTGACATGTGATGTTTGACCCCCCCCCCCCAATCCCTGAATCAAAAATGAAAAATGTTCAGTCAAGACATTCAAAAAGGCTGGATAATTTTCAGACATGCCATGAAATGCCCAGATCATTATTTAATTCTTGCACTGTCAATCTCCAATTTCCTTTGGTATAGTCGATATGCATTCCACCATTTCAGGACTGTCGCGCAATCTCACTCAATGATGTCTCACTGGAAAATGAGTAACCCTGCAAGAGAGTGTCTGTTCGTATATGTAAAGTAAACTCTCCTCTGATTGGTTGCTAAGTTGTGTCAAGGCCACACAAGTTATTTTTATTCAAAATGGTGAGATACTCTCCAGGCAGAATTCACATTGATCATGTATAGCTCCCCCTCTTTCTCTGATGCATGAATTTATTCAGAAAGTTGTCCTTTTTGGTATATGACAAACACAATAGTCCCCCCTGGAATAATTTTTCTGTACCTTTTCAACTTGTGGTTTTTCTAAAAAATTGATATTATTATTCACTATAGTAAATTGAAAATCAATGTTTTTAACTGAACATGCATGACAATCACATATAATAACTCTTAAATAATAACATAAAAAACTTAATGTAAAAATTTTAAAGAAAACTTAAAGTATTTTCAATAATAATAATAATTCTATTTATTCTATTTGAAAATGTCTCTATTATTTTGAAGCAGTAGACAGTTGATATTTTACGTTGTTTTGTTGATGAAAGATGTTACTTTTACATATGCATTATCCAACATACTTTTATCACCTAGATAATAGTAGAATATCTTCTTTGACCCACCATTGAGACACCAGATAAGCAAGGATTTTATGCAGAACAGGAAGTTAAATATTTTAACATTAACAGACAAAATAAAAAAATATTTTCCATTAAATGCAAAGAGTCTTCTATCATACATAAGAACAATAAATAGCAGTGTATTCATTGCTCTTCTGAAAACATTCAGCAGCAGTCAAAGACTGGTAAAAGTTTCTATGTGTATTCTCTATTGCAACACTCACACAGTTACTCATTGGATGTATATTGCCTCATGATACTGTTACTTTCTCTACAGACGAAGAGTCAACTTATAACATAGAAAAAATTATTTAGTAGGGATTGTAAAACTATGTAACTTTTGTAAAGTCATATATAAGCCTTCTCGGACTAACATTTTCCACTGACATGAAGTGGAAAGATTATATTGAATCTATTGCTATGTCTACTGCTAGGAAAGTTGGTTCACTATGTCATGCTACACAATTTTTCTTGCCAGAGTCTATCTTGTATCTTTGTAAGTCTGTCATTCAGCCATGCTTTGAATATTGCTGCCACATATGGTCTGGTGCTCCTGTAATATGTTTAGAGATCTATGATAAAATCCAAAAAGAATCTGCAATGTTATTGGTTCTGATCTGGCATCTCAACTTCAGTCACTTTCCCACTGCTGTAACATAGCTTCCCTGTGCATTATATAAATATTTTCAGGATAATTGTTCTGATGAATTGTCCTCTATGGGACCAAGACTTTATGAATTTAAGTTCACTACCAGATCTGTGAAGAGGTATTATCATTTTATTGTAGAAATGGCTATAGATGTAACCATACATTCTATGCTGACAGTTTCTTTTCTCATGTTTTATGTATGTGGAACTCTCTCCTTTCAGTCAAATTCTTAATTCCTGTTCTTGTGTAATTTGTTCTTAAAAATGTTTTTCTTTTCCTCATATTCTTTCACACTCCACAACTACTTGCATCTTAATGGCTTTATTGACTTGCATAGGGTGAAATGATTAAAATTATATTACCACAACAGAGTCTATTCTAAAATAAATAAGAGAATAATGGGTAAACATATAAAAACCTTGATAAAACAAATTAATATCTGCATTCAACATGACTGACTTATCAGGCCTGTTATAAAAGTCGATATGCATCAGCTCCCCAATTCAGACTGAATATGTCAAAAGCCTGTGTTAGAATAGGGGGGGATTAGTACATTTTCCTCAGTACTTTGGTATAGGGTTGCCTTGGGCATCAGGGATTAACTCTATTTCCCAATTCTTGTCATGGATGAAGTACTACCTAAGGGTATTGTTCTTTGAATCAAACTCAACCACAAATGGTGAGTACAGAATGGAAAACCCACAGCAATCAAAACTTTTAACTCATTTAAATAGTCTTAGTGGAAGAGTCCATTCATAAAGAGGTTGGATCAAAGTTCCAAAATACAAATGGTATTTCACATAGACTTCTCCAACTGTAATGATTCATAGCATCTATAAATTCTATGCTAACTCCTGAGTACCTTGAAAATTACAAAATAAATACGAACAAAAAACCTACCAGGTGATTCTAACAGATATCAGTTAAAGTGTGTCCAACTTTGAATTTGACCAACTTGTTTTCATCAATATTTTTTCTTCAACCTTGCCATACTGAACATTGTGTCATCTCCTTTCTTCCTCAGGGTGGATTCCTTTTGGAATAAATAAGATGAGGAGAATGTTATTTGACCATATTCACAAAATAACTGTTTCCAATATTTATTATAGAGATTAAATGCTTGGGGACCAATTAAATTCAATGACCAACAGACAGGAAAAACTGCTATAAAGTAATATTGACGGAAAGACACTGGATAAAATAAAGCAGAATAGATAAGCGGGGGTTGAATTAACTCCCTATTACGTTTTACTCTGTTATGAAAATTAATTATATTAAAAAGTCCATTACTGAAGCAATACTGCTTTTCAGCAGAACTACAAACATTTATGAAAACTTAGATTTCACAGCAAAATAGCATACTGAAGCTTAACCACCAAAACAGAATGACACAATACAGTGTTATAATACCTATTGGTAGTCAATCTTCACCTGATATTTTAGGTGTCAAGAGAGATTTGCTGATGTATACAGAATGCTAGATAGAATGTCGCCAAGCCTCTGATAGGATTA
>OZ038487.1:64748241-64793241 GCA_964036315.1 Acanthosepion esculentum
TTTTATTCCCTTTCACTTCTTTGATTTGTTGTTTTCTCTTTATTTTGTTTTCATAATAATTCATTATCATTTTTCATCATTATTTATTCTTTCTCTGATTCAATCCATTTTTTGATTTCCCTTGTTTTGTATAATTCCTTATATTTCAGTTTTACTCCTTAGTCATTTTTCCTTTTTCTTTCTCCCACCCATTTTTCTTTATTTCCTTCCACTTTTTCTTAAGTGCATTATATTTCCGCTTAGCGTATTCAGTTAAATGAATGCATTTTTAAATACATTTATGGCCTGACTAGAACATGAAAAGCACTCATCACAAATATTGTATTATTCCTTATTTCCTAATAACAACTGCACAAGTCATAATTGGAAGGAAGTACCTAAATAAGATTAAAACCAAATTCAATCATCAAGTATCAAACAACTTGTAAGAGTTTAATATAGTGCAACATTTAGGGATTCAACACACAGACCTTTGATGTTGGTTGGTTTATTTGGTCAAATAAACTAATCTGTCTGATATTTTTTCTTCTATCCACCAATTTTCTTTTCAGATTGCCACTCTTTTGGCTTCCAACCCACATTCCTAGCACCCCCATGCACACAATAGTACACACATGACTTTCTTGGTATGAGGTTGATTGAAAATTTATAACAATACCTAATCAAATACTATAAACAAACTAATGTATTTTGCAAATAAAACTTGATCAAGTAAACCAATTTATTTAACAATATGAAAAAATAAATTTAAATCTGAGCTATAACTACATAATCATTGCTGTTTTAATGGATTGGATGTGCTTGGTGTAAGGATTTCAGCTTTTGAGCATCAGGATGGAATGATGAGTCTTGGAGTTGACTGACTGATTGAGGATTTGATTTTCAGCTTTTATTGTCTAATGATCTCAGAAATAGGCTCCAGAAACATTTTAATATTCAATTTATTTGAGTTGACTCATTCAAAAATATCTTTCTATTTGAATTTAAATTTTGTGATTGGATAAATAATATTGCAAAGGTGTAGGGAATGTATTGCATACTTTTTTTTTTTTTTTTACAGTAAGGTTGACTTTGTAAAAGGCCCGGGAGTAACTTGAAGTAGAGGGTTACAATAAGGGGTAGTTTATATGGATAGGAGAGGAAGATAATGGTTGACTCTAAACTTGAATAGGTTAAGATTGTAGTGATTGGGGAAACATCCTCCTGGGAGTCTGTTCCACAGGGCAGTGGTTTGCAGGAAGAAGCTGTTTGAGTGGAACTAACTTCTTGCTAATGGGATATGGTGGGAATGTGGTTTGTTATGACGTAAGTGGCATGGTCGTTCCTAGCAATGAAGGTCAGATCATATGCATGATTTAGCATAATTTATAATTCCGATGGAATTTAAATAAACTTTAAAAGACTTCATATCATTTGCAATGCTTATATACAAAGTGTGTTTTCACTTGCAGATGTAAAAATAAAATGATCCCCAGTCCTGATCAGAGCTGCTGTCTGATCTGGTTAGCACATCACCAAGATACAAACCAACATTCAGGCTTCTAGCTTGAACTTTGGATTATATAATAATATCAAATCATCCTTGTACAGGGTGCAATGGGTAAATTGTCACCATTTTATATTTTTAATTTCAAGCATGTGTGTTGCTTGTTTTTGATTTTGTCAACTGCACAGTATAGTAGGGTCAGTTGGGCACCATCTGTGAGTAAAAAAAAACACCATAACTCAGTTTACTTCACCAAAACTTTAGAAACACTATGCTGTACTGCTTAGCATTTACTCCAAAAGCTCCAATACAAACATTTCAGAGTATTTGGGTGCCAATCTGAAGACAGTGCAGAGGATTCAGAAAGCGTTAGATAAATCTAATGGTGATTACAAAGGTGGTACATCAGCTTGGAAAATTCATATTGATCATTCTGATAGGAAAAGAACTGCCATATTTGTTGGTAAGGGCCTCAGACTCAATACAAAGGCCTACATAAAGTTCCTTGAGGAGGTAGTACTGCCATGAGTCAAGAGGGTGGCTGCTGGAAGACCCTATGTCTGGCAACAAGAATATGCACCATGCCACAGTCATGGCTGTCAGACAATTTCTGTGAGCACATCACCCCTTACATCTGACCACTTAACTCCCCAGACTGCAACCCCTTGATTAAGTTGAGTGAGAGATCAACAAAACTCCTAACACCAAAGATGACCTGAAGGCATGGATTATGGCAGTATTCACCAACTTAAACAAGGAGTCTGTCCAGAAGAGTTGCAGGAGATTTCCGAAGTTGTCTGGAAGCCATAGTTGAAGCCAATGGTGATTTCATTGAATAAATTTACTCTTTAGTATTTCAAGAATTTTTAGTGTAACTTTGGTAAATATATCTGTTAAAATGAGATGCCAGGGTTATTTTCATTTTTGCATAATTTAAATGACAATTTATCCATCGCACCCGTATATATAAGTTGATGATAATTTTGTTACTTAAGTGTCTGTGACTTAGATCTTGTGATATATAAATATCCCTTGGTTATCATGCCATCTTGTCACTCCTTTTTATCCCACTACCCCCTAAAACCTTTCCACTACAACCAACTTTGGGAATTGCTGCATTAGAAAATTTACCAGGTGATATACTTAGATATGTTTTGCAGTAACCATTAATAAACTAATGTTATCAAAATGATTAGGTGAATATTAATCATGGCTCATTATATATAGATATTTTCAATATTTCTGCATTTATTTAATATGCATGACCTTTGAGATACAAATTTACTGCCTAGTGCCCATTCTGGAATCATAGTCTTGGAAATTATTAATCTCTTATTTATATTTACATAAGCAAATAAACAGAACAGATTTGATTATTTGCACTATTAGTTAATGGGTTCATGCTTGAATTGAAATTTAAAAGATGATCTCACACACACACACACACACACACACACACACACACACACACACACACACACACACACACACTCAAAAGAAGAATAATTATCATTTCATAATCAATAACTTTGCAGGATACATTTAAAATATTTTTAACTCTCTTAGTTACAGTAATTTAAAGAATTATGAATGTTGACTATATCTAGTGTATGTTGTTCTGTTATGAACAACCATTTCCAGCCACAAGGTATTTCTTAATTTTTTATTTTGCTGACAATTAGTGTAGCTTACATTTTAAACACTTAACATATTGGTGTTTGTATGAATAATGCTTTAGTCAAATTAATTAGTCATAAACTTGGTAAGGAAGAAGAATGTTGAATAAAATTTTTAATTTTTAAGTAAAAATAATATTGCAAAAAGAACTGTCTGCTACCTTTCACAGTTTTGACTTCATACAGATTAAAGCACTTACCACAAAGTGATAGCCAGTAACAACTAGTTAGTGGGAGTCCTTATTTTTTATTCTTTATTTTTTTTAAGTATTTTGCCACAAGCAAGGCAGGAATGCCACAAGCACACAAGGGGTTACAGAGAGTGAGAGCAAGAGTAAAGAGGGCTGTTTGAGAAAAGGATATAGGGAAGAATGAGAAACAGCATCAAGGCACCAGATGTTGATTGACATTACATTTGAATATTTGAAGATTATAGCCATCAGTGAAACAAGTAGGAAGAAGGGAGTTCCACTGTCAGGAGTACAAGAGAAGAAGCTGTTGGAGTAGAAGAAATGGCTACATTTAACCATTTTGACAGTGAAATGGTCGGATGGAAATTCCAACCTAGTAGCATGCTTAAATTAATTCAGTGAAAATAGCTCGCCAGAGCAGTTGCCATGAAAATATTTGCAGAAAAGACAGAGGGAAGCCACAGTACATCTGTGAGAAAGTGACTGTAGATGAGATGCCAGCTCAGGACACATCACATTGCATATCCATCTCTGGATTTTGTCGAGGACCTCAAGATGAACAGCAGGTGCACCAGACCATATATGGCAGCAGTATTCAATGCAAGGATGAATGGTTGATTTGAAGGATGGACTCAGGCAAGAAAAACCTTTGGTGCAACACAGAGAACCGACTTTGCTTGTGGTAGATAAAGCTATTGATTCAATGTAATTGTTCTACTTCTGGTCACTGGAAAGCGTGAGACCAAGCAGGTGCAGAGAGATGCTCTTGTGGAGTCGGGCATCAGCTATTCTGATAGGAGGCAGGGAGGGTTCTCTATGGTGGGTAAATGAGAGAAGTTTTGCTTTGGAGTCATTAAAGTTTACAAGCTATTTCCTGCCCCAGCCAACTACAGATTGGAGGTTCATATCAAGACCAACAGCCAGGTTAGTTTTGTCAGCAACACTGGATTTACTATTGAGGCAGGAGTAAATAATAGTGTCATCTACATAGATGCCTACTTGGGAAGTGATGACATCAGTGGAAACCATTGATAAGGATCAGAAACAGTGTACGGTGTAGGATAGAGCCTTGGGGAACATCAGCGTTCATGTGAAAGGAAATGGAGGAGAACCCATTTAGGATGACCTTCATTTCCCTGTTTGACAGTAATGATTGTATTAAGTCAAATAATCATCCTGTAATACCGTATCCCTGAAGCTTACAAAGAAGGCTGGCATGCCAACCCCTAGCAAATGCCTTAGAGATATCTAGAGCCACAGCTTGAGCCTTGCTGTTATTGTCAAGTGCTTGCTATATAAATTTAGTTATGGCCATGAGCATGTCAGAGGTAGACTGGGCAAAGCGGAAATTATATTTTTTATCAGAGAGTAGATCATGGGATTTAAGGTGCTTAACCACTCCGGCATTGATTAAAGCCTCAAAGACTTTGCCAAAGAGTGGTAGGAGACTGATAGGATGGTAGTTAGATGGGTCAGAATGGTCACAGAACTTTTAAAAACAGAGACAACAAATGAGGACTTCCAACAGGCTGGAAAACAAGAGTCAGTGAGGCAGTAGTTACATAGTTTGGAGAGAACTGGGGCCAGATCAGGAACATATTTCTTCAGGACTATGGCTGGTATCCTGTCCCCACCACTTGCCTTATGGGAGTCTAATTTAGAGATGATGTCCAATACCATTGATGGGGTTATTCTCATCTCACTCAATAGAGCCTCAGTTCTCCGGAGAAAATCAGGTGTGAGTACTCCAGAATCTGAACATACATTGAACTAGCAAAAGTCCTGAGAAACAAAAACAAAAATTCATTAGAAACAAAGAAGAGTGCTGGATTGCTATTTAATATCCATCATCTTATATGGCAAAAAATGCTGGGCAATCTAAACACAGATGAGGAGAAAACTCGAGGCAACAGAAATGTGGTTCAACAGAAGGATACTGAGAATCCTATGGATGGAGCAAGTAAGAAATGGGTCTTAAAGTAAATGGCAACAAAAAGAATGCTTATTCTCAGAATCAGGAAGAAACAGATGAAATTCCTTGGATACATAATGAGAAAGGAGGGCCTGAAAAACATGACCCTCTCTGGGTATATTGAAGGAAAGAGAATTAGGGGAAGAAGGCAAGCCACTTACCCTAATGAGCTTGTGTGAATCAATTGCAGAACGGGAGGTGCTAGCATTAGCAAAAAGGAGAAAAACTGCTAACGGCCACAAAGGATAGGAAATTTTGAATAGTAATGATTGCTCATATCCTAAAGGGATGTGGTACATAGGAGAAATCCCTACCCTAGATATTTAGATTACATTTCAGAATTCACTAAAAATATTCCATTACAATTTATCCCCTTTCATATTAAAGCTTAGCAACTGTTATGTATTAAATATGAAGACAATAAGAAAATTTCTGAATTGTTTGATATCGCCAAAGTATTGCTGTGAACTCCTTCTTATGAAGTAACTAATTGATTTAAACAAAATATTGCTTCTAATTTGTTTAATTATCTTCTTGATACTATTTCTAATATTTATTAATAGTAACAATAAACCAATATGTCATTGTTATTCAAGTTCTACTTCTTTTTTTTTCTTTTACAAGTATTCTACACTATAATGCCACCATTCCTATATTGGTGCCTCAGTATTTCTATAAATTGTAATAACATCTAAACATATTGGCAAAAACTAATATAAATTCAGACTGCAACATTAATTCTTCAATAATAAATGTATGATTTAATGTATAAATTCAAAATTAAAGAGGATATGTGATTCTATTTACACTGTTCATTTTTCATTTTGAAATAAGATAAAAACAAAACAAGTAATGTTTGTTTTAATACCAACACTAGGTTTTCATTATAGTTCAAATTATGACATGAAATTCTTTAAACAAAATCAAGAATTAATTAATGTCACTTCCTATGAGAAGTGAGATTGCTTGCCTGGGAATAGAATGAAACCTTGAGTAAAATTAATTGTTTAATTTATCTTTTAGCTTTCCTTATTTTTCTCTGCAAAGCAGGATTATGATATTAGTCTTTAGTAAGGTATTAAATCTGAATCAAGATTTTCATCACCGGAGCAAGAGATTACTGCAACTTGATGAAACCTTAGATATTTTAGAATAACCTTTGTAATTTCAGAGGTTAAAGGAATAAAATGGAAAATTCATTTACTCTCAAAAGCTGATTCAGTTTTCTTAAATGTTTTCTTACATTACTTCATTCTCTTTCATCAAACTCAGTAAATCTTGGTTTAAACACAAGTATCTATTATTTTAGATGTTTAAAAATCTATTTGTTTCCTAAATATTTTCAAAAACTTTATCACTCATTTATCTTTCAATTTTTTTTATAGTCAAGAATTTAACTTATTTTTTTAAGTTTGCATTTATCTGTTTCGTCTTATTAATGCACTTAAACTTTTATTTAAATTTTAATTTTATTCTTAATGTTTTCATGTTCAGTTATTCGTCTTTTGATTTTATGAATTTCGATTTAATTTGTCTTAATTTATAGTTTTATTCTTCATTGTTTTTAAATATACATTAAACAAACTAATTTGTTTAAATTTTTACAAGTTATTTCTATTTTGTGTAAATATTTCACTTCAGGTCTGTTGTCTTTTAATTTATTTTTTGTTGTTGTTGTTGGGGATGTTGATTTCTTTATTTTGAAATAATTTATTTTCATCACTATATTTTTATTTATTTCTTGACATTTTGTCTGAGGCAATTTCCCTTTTCATATTAAGATGAATATTTGTTTTAGAATTGTTTATTTTCCATTTTATTCTATAGGTTACACCACTTCCTGTTCTTGCCAACCTTTGCTTATGTCTAGCAACTTTAAGAATAAACTCTACTTATCACCATAGCATGAATGATAATGCTTTTTCTGTGGTCAAAATATGTATTCTATTTGGGAAGTCATTTTTGCTCTATCTTGTAATGTCCTTCTGGGGAATTAATATTTTTAAACTACATTTTGATTATATTTTGCTTGCCATTTTATCATTGTGCTTCTTCTAAACTAAATAATTTCCTAATTCACATTCTTCTACTTTTTTCTTGATTATCAGGAAAAAATTAGAAATTCAGATTTAGGGTAGGTTATTTTGGGATTTTTAACAAATGATCAAATACATTTTTTTCTATTCTGACAAAAAATTATCTTTTCAGAAAATTTTATAAATTTGAGATATCTCTTTGATTTGAAACATTACTGTTTACTTATTGTTGTTCATCATTGTCAATATTTTCAGGAAATTTAGACAAAAGATGGTAAATTAATATAAAATAATATGGAAAAAAGGAATTCATTACATTTTTCCTCTTCTAATACTGAGTATTAAATAACTGAGTGCATTTCTCATAATTAGTTCTTTATCTAAAAGAATGAATGATATGTTTTTATTCTCTAAAATTTTGAGAAAAGTGGTCAGACTTAATAACTTTATTCACTGTTTTTATTCTATAGAGTCTTGATAGTTATAGAAGTGTGAAAAAGAGGAATATTTCAGTTCCAGTTGAATTTACTGAAATGAGTGTTGGTTAAAATAATCGCACTTCTATAATCAGCATGACATCAGTTGTTGATTAAATTAGAGCCAATAGCTGAAAAGTTTTTAGTCAAGAATAAAAGTAATCAATATAGCAATGTGTGACTGAACCAAAATGTTTAACTTTAAGTGATACTTTAATAGCAAATAACCAATTTATAAATTACTCTAACCAATCACATTCTGTTCAAATGTAAAAGTTAACCAACCTGTCAATCATTATACATCATAGATATTTAATAAGATTAGTTTAATATGAGAGAGAGAGAGAAAGAGAGGAGAGAGGAAGATTGTGTTATGTCAGTTGTTTAAGTGGTGGTGGCTGCCTACTTTGAAGATCAACACTGGAAATTCTTCATTTTTAACTAAGTTTTGGCACATTTGCAAATCTGTCACCCCTTGTAAGGATTAACTTAGTCAGCTGTAGGGACCCATATTGGCAAAGAGTTCAGTAGTATTGTTTCTGGATGTATTTTGTTTTATCATTGTGTTGAAGAGTAAGTGCCAGGAGAAATGGTGTTGTGCTCTTTCTCTGCAATATAACAGCTCCACGTTTATTTTTAAGACAAGTTTTATATATAATCATTTGGCTTTCATGATTATTCTAACCACTTTAAAATGTTGTTCTGACATTCATCAGTTGATTTATATTTGCTAGTTGTCACTTCACCTTTATTACATTTGATTGCATCAAATATAACTTGCTTGATTCATTGTTTAGCCATATTTCATTTCCGTAATAGTAATACATGGACAATCAGTGTTACTCTCTGACAAAGCTGTTCTTATTTATCTCAGCATTCAGGTTTAATTAAATTCATGTCAATGCTTTACTAGTCATCAGTTTTCTAATTACTTGGAGCACTTGAAAGTAAATACTTGTTTTAAATTTATCAGAAATATTAATCATGGAACCTCAAAAATTAATTAAATGAAACAACTAGAGATTTTGATATTTTTTGTTTTAGCATTTTGTTTAATATTATAATATCAATGTTCACTATGCAGCATCTGAGCCTTTGCATGTATATTCCTCATCATTCTGACTTGTTACAGCTGACTGAATATATATATATATATATATATATATATATATATATATATATAAAAATATAAATTATCTTCAGATAGAGTGTATCTGTCAAGGAACAAAATGAATAAAAAGGCAAGAGAAAAAACTATTCTTACCAACATGTTTCATCCCCTGAGGGACTTTATCAAGGCAAATGTTGGATTTATTTTGTTGCATGTGTTTATATACAAAAGCAAGGATGTCATTGGTTTATCAGGGCTTTTAAATTCAAGAACGTTCATGAATATTTATCAGGTGGTTGAAAGGTCAGTCAAGACATGTGGAGATACAAATTACCATAATTCAAAGGCAATTTGGTAAGGCAAAAGTGAGAAAGTAATATTCAAGTAATATTTCTAATCTTTTAATAAATTAATATTTTTCCCATTATCATGAAGACTGAGCTTTAAGCATGAAACATATATAAAATATATATAAAGCATATTTAAGCTGCATGTATTCATCCAACTGATTTTTATTAAAAGAACCAACAAGGTCGGTCAGTCTGTTTCAGTTTTCATTGTATTTTTCATTTAATCAAGATTAAATGAACAGGTAATATAACTTGATCCTGGTAAATGATCATATATAGAGATCAATATGTGCAGAAGTCCCAAAATAAAAAAGTGTCTGTCCAGTCAGCAAACTCCATATTAATACTCTGTATATACTCCTTAGGTGTTAACACAAGTCCTTTGTCTCACATAAATACAATCATAAAGAACATGAATGCCACATATATATATATATATATATATATATATATATATATACACACATATATATATATACATATATACATATATTTATATATATATATATATATATATATATATATAAAACCACCCTTGAAAATAGCTGAAGAAGTGTCCAAAAACATTTTGGGACAATGGATAATACAGACAATTTTCATACTCTCTTATTCTCACCAAATAGAAAAATGTATGTTAATATGTTGGAAAAACTAAATAAAAATTTGAAAAAATTCCCTTGTCTGTCATATTCAACAAAAAACGTTTAATGAAAAGTTGGTGCCCAAATATATATTCTGTCTCTCTCTATATATACCTCTCTCTCTCTCTGATATATATATATATATATATATATATATATATATGTGTATGTAATGTGTGTGTGTAATCAGAGCATCTCTGTGCTCTCTCTCAGATCAGTGTGGCTTTCTAAACAGAAAGCATAGCATATGAGCACAAAATAAACAGGTTAAATTATTTCCCTTTGTAGGTTATTATTTTAATTGTTATATATATGTATTCAATTAATCCTACATATATATATATATATATATATATATATATATATATATATATTCAATTAATCATATATATATATTCAATTAATCCTATATATATATATATTCAATTAATCCTATATATATATATATATATATTCAATTAATCATATATATATATATTCAATTAATCCGATATATATATATATATATTCAATTAATCCTATATATATATATATATATATATATATATATATTCAATTAATCCTATATATATATATATATATATATATATATATATATATATTCACCTGATAACTTTGCTTTTCTGACTCTTTAGTTTTATTTTCATGTCATTGAATGGCTGTGATAGTAAGAATTCTAGAATAGATTTAAGTCGATTTAATTTCCATCTATTTTGTTACCTTCTGATAATTTATCAAGAACAGAAGAAATTTTTCAAACAGTGAAAAAATTCAGAATCTTTTTCCTTTACTCATTTTTTTAATCTTAAATTCTATTAGAAAAGTATGAATGTGGAAAATAAATCACAATTTTGAATTCAAAATCTTTCTGAGATAAGAAATGAAAAGTATTTTTTTCATTTGACAATATTGATTTATCTAATTCCAATGTTTTTTTTAAGTATTCATTCTCTTCCTTTTATAAATAAATGTCAGGCTTTAAACAAATATAAATCATATCAAATGTACAGTAAAAAGAAATCTTAATAGAATTTCTACATCGTAAGATTTTATTTGTAAAGACATTTCAATTTATCTTTTGTTAATTTTCTTTAAATGTGTACACAGGTATTTTTCTGAACAATGAACCATTGAGTGATTAACTTTCATGTAATCATTAATTAGATCCTAATGATAATGTTTGAATGTTTTTTTGTTTTTCCTGAATGTAATGATCATTTTGCAATATTTAATTCTGGCCATTTTGGAAATAAATTAATGAAAGGGACTGTAAAATGGTCTGTTGCTGATATTTATGGTAATGGCAAAAACAAGTATAAGTGGCACAATTTTTAAGGATAAAAAATCCAATGAATTGATTCATGTTATAAGTATGCTGAATATTTATAATTGCTTTTTGAATAAAAATGAATACATTCAAATGGATAACGCATGTAATTTGAAGAGAAAATAAAGACATAATCATGATGTTGACATTCTGCACTACTTCAAAGAAAAGGTTAGGAAGGAAGCTTCCATCAGTACTAGAAGGAGTAATAACAGCTACTGGACTTGAGAAACCTATTTTCCTGAAAAATTGTTTTAAGAGAAATATTTATAAATTTCAACTGAATGTAGCTCTGGCTGCTTGCTCAATGAGTGCTGAATGTTTCCATATAAGGACATTTCTAATATTACTTTTATAAAACATAAACATGATAAAATAAAACAACTTTAAATATGGTTAACTTACAAAAATCATAACCATTTCTTTAACTTGTTAAATGCTGAGATCTACTCACTTGCTGATACACTATTTGATTATTGTTGAGGACAACAAGCAAAGTTTTATTATGGTCTGATTACTGAACATAAAGGATACATCTGCAAATTTTCAAAGTATTGGCAGTTCATTTAGCATCAGAACAATATTCAAAAGCTGTTCAACCAGATCTCTCACAAATCATGCCCCAGTTAAAAGATTACCAAGAACTGAATGTATTCCATCCCATGCAGATGTGATAAGGAATATGAAGAGATTAGTTGCTTACTAAAGTTAAGTTAAGATAGAGGAAGTGAAATGCTGCTGACAAGAAAAATGCATGGAAATCAGCAATATTTGATTATGTATTGAAGAAAAAGTGTAACTATCAACACCTGTGGAATAAAGTCATTGTAATAGAGAACAACTCCAGAAGATAAGATGTGTGAAAGAATCTGTTCACATATTAGGCACTGATTATCTCCTCAGTAGACATAGATAAATACAATCTGGGATCTCTTATTAAGAAATGACAGTCAACAAAAATTCCACACCTGAGTCAGGGTGCTCATATAGATCCACCTCCTGTGTCAGGATGCTCATACAGGTCCATTGTCTGAGTAATGACCTTATATTGAAGGTTTCTGAATTTCAACATTAGATTGCCCAAGAAACACAGATTCTACTTGATTAAAATACTGGTTAAAACCTATCAGATTACCTGGCAGTTGTAAGTTCAATCCCTGGGTCTAGTTGTACTGACAAGTCATATACTCTGGTTCAGTGGAACAAATGTACAGGTGATGCAAAGATGAAAAATAGTGGTGAATATTAACTGATATGAGTTATCTCCCCTAAGCATGGAAAGTAGAATGAGAACAATCCTCATCTGTATATTGAATAAAGGTCAAAATAGCAAAGCATATAATAATGATAATTCCTCATCTTAAAAATTCTAGCAAAAAATTCAATAAAGGTATTCAGAAAAAAATACAAACCTATGTTTTCCTCTAGCACCATTTGTAACAAAAAACTGGTTAACAACAAAAAAAAATGTTAAAAATTGATCAACAAAAAAGATCATTCTTAATAAAAAAAAACACAAAAAAAACACAGTGAGTGAATCATATTTTTCTAAGCTTTGATATTTCATGAGAGGAAGAGGAAAAAATGATTTTTTAAAAAGTTGAACATTGATCAAGTGTTGCTAAAATGCTCTGCTTTAACAAGCAGCCACCATCGTTCATCCGTCGTTCCTTTTCTTTGAGTTATGCTCTCAGCAAGTGAAATACTCTTTTGATTAATGTACTGCCCGGCAAATTTGACACAGTGTTAATCAAGGTGTGGCTATAGTCTTTTTTGAAATTTTGAGCAACTTCCTTCCGGAGATGTGCTTAGGATCACTCAGAAATTAAATTTATTGGAAATGCTGACAAACTAAATTTAATTATTTATTTTCATTATAAAGAGTTTTCTAAGGGCTACTGAGGTGTTATAGCATGCTTGTTTATTTGTGCTGTGGACTTTTCATTAGTGTTAGAAATTTACATAATTTTCGTCACCCTACTGTTTTTTGGAAAGCAACCTCTCTAAAGTTTGAACTGTAGTAAAATTCTTTGCATATTTACTTGGATATGATTTTTTGAAATGTATTTTTATTGTAAAAACTAAAGTCAAATTGTAACTGCAACATATGTGAGGAGATGTTGAAAAGTTCTCAGTGCAACTAATTTTCCATCTTTAGACCAAATCTATTTTATTGACAGTAGTTTGAGTATATATTTTGGGTTGAACTGAATAAATAACGGAAAATCTGGACATGACTATACAGAAAGAAACAACATTTCCATTGAATGATACTTATATCTGCATATATATATGTGTGTGTATGATAATAATGTTGGTTGTTTCCAAGTACACCTGTTTGCTAGGGTAGCTTGAAAAACCCTGTTGTGAATGTGTTTTGATATGGTGTCTGGCAAGACAAAATTTAACTTGACCAAGTCAGTCATGATAATAGTATTCAAAACTCAGCTAGACTGCAATAGTATTATCTTTCTTTTCCCTCTAGACAATTGCCCAAGACTACTCATCATGAATGGATCAGTCCATTCATGATAGTAAGGAGGGTAACTGACTCTTACCACTACAGAATGTCTGCTCAGACACATTTGTGCTTATTCAAAACCGACAGAGCACACTTGTGGTTTATGCTGCAACTATGCTGAGTGGCTATGGTTTACAGTTTCTGGGAAAAAGTTCATCATCTGGTATGATCAACAGTTTTAAATCCTTGGTCATGATAATTTGTGACTTCACTCTAGCACAACCATCAATGGACTCCTAACAGTTCCAGCTACCCAATCTCACTCACAAGCCTTGTATAAAATTATGATATGGTTTTCAGGTACTTTCCAATAGTGCTACACACTTGATTTGTTTTGTTTTGTTTTATGGCATATCAATCTCAATGGGTTATTTAATGCTGACAAAATGTTTATTGTTGATAATATGTTTTTTTCAGAAATCTATTTCTGGTAATGTTTTTTCCTTAAAAATTCTATTTCTGGTAATAATTTTCCTTCAAATATATATAGCTGGTAATATTGTTTTACAAAAATATTTTGCTGGTTTCAAAATCTATTTTTACACATTTTGCCCAATGTTTGGGGTGTTAAGTATTTGCCCATAGCTGGGACCCTAACAGGTGCTACCACCCTAGGTCAAGGTGGACCTGGGAACACCAGCAATTAAGAGGTGGTTCCATACTCCTCAAAACCTCCTGATCAGAGGCCTTGCTGTTGGATGTAGTTTATTGTCTTACCCAGATGTAGTTTATTGTCATACCCAAGATGGCCTCACACTTGAATTACCTTCCCAGGCTGATTTATTATAAATGTGTGTAAATGAATGTAAGCAAGATTCTTGACTGCAGTCTTTTGACTTTGGCTAAATATTTAGACCTTTTCAAGTGGGACCTGACTCATAAAACATAATGATTTTTCTTCTGTCTTTTTTGAGAAGTAACTGTATTTCTATTCCTAATTTGTTCAACTGTTTTTTTTATTTACTATTTCACTTATGATACTCAAAGTAAAGCAGTCATAGGAATGTGTTGGGATAGATGAATAGTTTATTCCAAAGAAATAAAATTCTAACATTTTTCATTGACTAATTCTTTTTCTATGTACTCAGGACGTGGACGATCATGGCTCTCCACAACTTCCTTTCCTTTGTAGCTCTAAATAAGGCTTGTCTTTTTGCTATTTCTTCCACTCCCTGTTTTGTCAACCATTTACATAAGTGTTGAGGGGTCTCCCCTTTTTACACAAATGGACTCATCCAGAGTATACATATACTACTGCCAGGGGATACCTGGTAGTATTAGTAGTAGTAGTAGTCGTAGGAGTAAGAGACGGTCAGTAGAATAATGTAGCAGCAAGAGTAACAGTAACAAGCACGTAGACTCTGTAAGAAGTCATACAGCGATACGTCAATATCAAAGACTATTACCTATCAGTTTTTTTTGTAAGAAAATAAAGTGTGAACCATCAGACGCGACAAAGTTAAAGGAAGAATTACATAATCAATGTCCCAAAGTATTTTTGAGCGGGTTGGGACAAGGTTTGTCGCTAGAATTGAATTAAAAGAAAATGTCCAACCAGCAGCAAAAAAGAAGCGAAACATGCCATTTGCCCACAGAATATGGTCTGTGTTGGATAAGTTATTGCCGAACAAGAACAAAAACTGGCATTCACCTATAGTACTCAAGAGATCATTCGAACAATAATTAACAGACTAGGAAATGTGATGTAGACAGTACAAGGTGAAAAGTCTACTCACAGAAGACATATTGACCAAATACAAAATGAGATTCAAAGACCTCAGGAAGACACAGAAATTAGAAGGTCAAACAGGAAGAGAAAATTTACTGAACCTCTGATTATCGACCGTAAGAGAAAAAAAATACTAACACCCCACCAAAAGGGATCTAAGGAGAGGGTGTTGAGGAGTCTCCCCTTTTTACACAAATGGACTCACCCAAGGGTATCTATATACTACTGCCAGTGGATACCCGGTAGTAGTAGTAGGAGTAAGAGACAGTCGGTAGGATAACGTAGCGGCAAGAGTAACAGTAACAAGCGCGTAGACTCAGTAAGAAGTCATACAGCGATACGTCGATATCAAAGACTATATATATATTTTCCTACTAACCCCACATTCCTGGAACTACTAACCTGTATTAACAGTTTGTGTTTTTACGTTAATACATTTATTTCCTATATTCAATCTTGGCGTTTGTTATTATTTGATACTGGATTTCATCCCTGAATCCACAACAATAAGCTTGTTAGATTGGTTATTTGCTACTTCCCGCTTTTTCTCTTGCCTTCAATATGCCATGTGAGTGTCAAATTTTCCAAGCTCTCTTTCCTCATTATGTGTCTCAGAAATTTCAACACTTTCTCTTTGTTTCCATTTTCTTTAAAACTTTGTCATTGTTCACATGTTCAGTCCACAGTATTCTCAGCATCTTTCTGTAGAACTACATCTCTGTCCCCCCAAGCATTCACTACCATGTTTTTTTATTTTGTTTTAAATGAAATGCTCCTCTTTCTTGATATTTTGCTTAGATTTTGAAAGGCATCCTTCATCATTCCAATGCACCTTTGAATTTCATTGTCATATTTTCTGTCGTCTGTTAAAATAGTTCCTAGATATTTAATTTTTTTGTACTTGCTTCATTTTGGTATCTCTGATTTGTAATGTGCATGTTGGGCTCTTCCTTTTGCTGACAACCATGCATTCTGTCTTCTTAAAATTGATGGTTAGTTCTTCTCACTTTCTGTTAATATCTTCTCTAGGAGTTTTTGTAGTTTTCTTTCTATGTCTGCTATCAACACTGTGTCATCTGCATATCTTACGTTGTTAAAATTGTGACCACCAATAATGAATCCTGGTACGGATTCAGGTTTTCTCAGGAACACTTTACGCTAAAGGTTGGAAAGATCTGGTGAGAAGATGCATCAGTTTTGGTATGTCCCTTTCTATTTTTGCGTATGTGTGAATGTATTTTCAATCTCGACGCACGTGGATTGCCTCCAATATTTTTCACAAATAAATCAAACTTAAGAAACTTTATTTTCACAAATTTTATTGCCTGTAATATTGAGAAGTCATTAGAATTTCAAATATTGTTAGGACAACTGAGTCCTTTTTGTTTATATTTAATTTTTTTTTTTTGTTTCACCCCAAGCAAGGCTGAAGTACCACCAGTATGCAGGGGGTTATAGGGAGTGAAAGTGAGAGAAAAGACTGAGAATTAAAGAAAGGACAAAACATGAATGGGATTCAAGATAGAAGATGGGGATTGACATTGCATTTAAATTTTTGAAAATTGTAGTTATCAGGGAAGTAAGTAAACAGAAAGGAGTTCCACAGGTGGGAAGTGTGACTAAAAAACTGTTGGATTAGAAGTTACAGTTTCATATAGCTATTTTAACATTAAATGGTGGGACCTAGATGCCAATCTAGTAGCATGCTCAAATTCATGTAGTCAAGGCACCAGGGATAAAAGCTCATCAGAGCAGTTACCATAAAAATATTTGTAGAAAAGACAGAGGGAACGCATATGCTAGCAGTATTCAATGCATGGACGAATGGTAGAATTGCAAATGTGTAAGATGGACTCTGATGAGAAAAATTTTATGGCACAGCACAGTGACCCATTTTTTCATGCAGTCAATGCAACCATTGATTTGATGTAGTTGCTTCACTTCAAGTTATTCAAAAACATGAGGCCAAGAACGGACAATGTGTTGCACTCCTGGAATCTGGTGTCATCCATGCTAATGGCAGGGCCAAAATGTTTCTCTATGGTGGTTAAATGGGAGCAGTTTTGTTTTGGAGGGGCATCAAAATTAACAAACCATATCCTGCCCCACTGATTGAAGGTCCTTTTGAAGAGCAGCAGACAGGTTTAATTTGTGAACTCTAACAGATTTTTTATTGAGACAGGAGTAAATGGTAGCGTCATCTGCATAAATAACTACTTGGGAACTGATGACATCCGGAATATCATTGATGTAGATCAGAAACAGCATAGGACCCAGGATAGAATCTTGGAGGACATCCTCATTCATGTGAAAGGATCTGGAAGCAGTCCTATTCAAAACAATCTTTATTTGATAGAAATGATTAGATTAAATCAAACAATTGTCCTGCAATACTGTAACCCTGGAGATTATATAGAAGATCAGTGTGCCAAACCCTATCAAATGCCTTCACGATATCTAGAGTCACAGCTTCACTGTTATTACCAAGAGCTTGATATACATATTCAGTGATGGCTATTAACACATCAGCAGTAGCCCTGGTGAAACAGAAAACATATTGTTTGTCCTTGAGGAGGTTGTGAGAAGTAAGATGCATAACCACTTCAGCATTGGTTAGAGTCTTGAATACGTTGTCAAAAATTGGTAAAAGATTAATAGGGTGATAATTTGAGGGGTCAGAGGGTTCTATGTTATTAACATTATGATTGATCAATTCTTCAGACTTATTAGTTTTATATTCAATGAGAAAAAAAAAGGAACTTTTTTTTTCATTTTTAATGAACAAATAGACAAGGTAGAGTTTAGCACAATGTGATTTTCTTTGCTTAGTGGTAGGTGTTATGGAACTCTCCCCAAACCCTTATGTATAGTTTAATATCTTCTGGCTTGCAGTATGATTTACTTAAAATTGCTAAAATGGATTAGTCTACTTGGTATATTAGTGAATATTTACATCTTGGTTTTCATTTTTGCTAACTGAATATTCAGTTGATGATGGATCAGTCAAAGCTTTGTTGACAATATCAAGTATAAAAAAATTGGAGGTTCAATTGTCTGAATAATACTTTGAATAAATTCTGTTGCTGGAAAAACAACAATTGACTCAGAATTGTTGTTTTGTAAGTTTGAGATATATTATAATTTAACTTTTGGCTTTGTTTCTTTTTTACACACACACACACACATATATACATAGTACATGTAATTGATCCATTGGAATATAATCCGGGTGGATCCTAGTAATATTAATTATTAAAACTGATCCACAGAGAGCTCGATGTTTTATTTTAACAGAGCATATGTATTTTTTTACAGCAAAAAAACAAAAATTACCTCAACATAGAGATAGTCTATTTTAAGCTGTTCTGTACATGGCTATATAGCTGTATACAGAATGGCTTGAAATAGACTATGTCTATGTTGAGGTAATTTTTGTTTTTTGTTGTAAAATATATATATATATATATATATATATATATATATATATAGCCATATTCTTTTGTTTTTAACATAATATTTGGGCCTAATTATTTATTTTTGATCCTCCCTTCTCCTATGTATTCAGTATATAGTGATTTTAGGAGTCACTTATGTATTGCTTATTTCTCATCTTAGCTAAAATGTCACAACCCAATAAAATTATAGCTTTTTTATTAGTAAAATGAATGTCAGCACAGGAGAGAATACTTAATTATTAAAATTATTTTTCCAGAAAACTGGTTTCTTTATTATCCACAGCACTATAGAGGGTCTAGGGGAAGGCACTTCACTGTTTGCTAAAACTGAGGACCAAACAGAAGATTGTGTCTTTTTTACCTCAGTCTTTGACAGTGCTAGTAATCTGTAGTGTATCTAAAATCATTAGTGCAATTAATAATAAAATAGATCAGAAAACTTAATTTCCTATTTTTTCCTAGCTTCTAAAATTGTATAAGTCTTATATGCAGAAAATGTCTTTCACTCTCATTCCAAAAAAATTAGCAATGAAAGAATCAGATGAAAAATATGAAATTAAGTATCTCCAGAATTTAGTATCTGCATTTAATGTACCTCCCACCTTTAATATCTGATTTAAACCCAAAACATTTTATTTTGTGGCACCCTGCTTGTTTCTGACATTAAAATTTATACTTTTTTGCTTATACATTGATTTTTGATAAACATGTTTCATTTCACTTTAAGGAATTTCCGGTGTTGTTCTATGTCTTTTGCCTACATTTTAGAGAGGATGTATTCACTAAAATAGAATGAAATCATGTTTAGTAAAGCATATGTGGAAAGAAAGGGAATAATTTCTTATCTTGTACATTTTTCATTACTAATACTCATATAAAATCTCACTAGTTAATCCTATAGTTCTATTCAATTTGTGGGGGTAAAAATTAGGTAAGTGAAAATACAATTACTTCTTATGATTACCAGAGGTAATACACACCTGAAACATAGCATTGAAACAACAAATTGAAAAATGTGTGCACTTATTCATTTTTACTTTCTTCAAAATAAGCACATTATAAACTGGAGACTGAAAAGTAATATCAAAAGGAGAAAAGCTTCAAATAAGACAAGTACTGATATCAATTGACAGATTAATAGACTGATAAATTGATATAAATAACCTTGTATGAATCTATATGCAAATTGGTATAAACAGATATGAGCAAACTATGATGGAAAGATTATCATAAAAAAACTTATACAAAAGATAGACAAATAGATTTATTGAGAAATTGGTATGAATAGAATTGTATTAATATATGTAAGGAAAAGTAGAAATAGGCATGAAAACTGGAAGAGATCTGAAACAATTGACATAAATAAGCCAACAAATAGAACAGATACTGAGTCATGAAAAACAATGTTTGTTTGCATTGACATATTTACTGATAGGAAGAGGCTGAACAAATGTGCAAAACAGATTTTTATCTGCAGTTGAACACGGGCACATACAAAATTATTTCCAGTTTGGCCATTGGATATGTCCAGTATTTACTATGATAGGTTGATATGATTTATAAATATAGATAAATGTGTGTATACATAAATTTTTATAGCAGGAAATTTGCATTAATAAATGGAAGGAACATACACAATAAACATATATTCATATATGTTCTTATAAATGAAACAGTATCTGTTAATTTGTTTATTGATATCAAATTGCAGAAACAGAAGAAAAGATCTTAGGTGTAAGCAAGAATGAGAGAAAATGAAAAAAAAACAAAACATTGTGATTAAGAAAGAAAATCTTGATGAAAATGGCTGAAGTAAGTGTGAAAATTAAAAGCAAAAAAAAGAAAAAGGTAGCAATTAATAAATTTTTCATAAAGCTATTTTATTGGGATCCTATTCCTTGCCAAAATTAAAAATAAAACCTTTTCAATTCTCTTTTTTGAATGGCAACCATTTTAGCAAAGTTTCTAATTTCATTCCTCAGCCCAAATGCCATTTTTGTACTGCACTTTCATTTATCAATTGTTACATTCAGCTTCTGTTTCGCGACTTTACTTTTGTCAAAAACTTTTCCAATCAGAGAAATAAATTTGCTAAAAATCTCTAACTCAGAATACACTGTTGTGTCTGATTGATTTGGCAACAACAAAAAAAAAAAAGAAAAGAGTAAAAATTGATGCCATCTTAATAACAATTTCCAAATGCAATTTTTTGGGCTTGTGGTAGTTTATTATTGACAAAACGACTAATCATAATTTAAAATGGATGTAATTACTATGTGAAAATTGATTTTATATTCTCACTGCACACAGACACACACACACCTATATATAAATATGAAATTTCAGTAAAAACCTTGATTAAGGAATTTTTATTTTTACTGAAGTAATTGATGTACAAGGTAATGCATGTCTAAATTCAATAAGGATAAGTCATAACGAAAGGATATTTTCTTTTGATTATTGTTAGAAGTGTCAATGAAATACTAGATCCAAAATTGTTGGGTAATATTTATAATCATTGAATCCAAATATGCATTTCCTTTTACATAAGAAGGAAAAGTTAATATGAAAAATATTTTCCTTGTCTGCATTTATTTATCAACCTTGTATTAATGGGAAACTGCTGACTTTAACATCTTTCCCTCTAAGTGGACATTGAAATCAACACCCAGAGGCAGAAGACTGTTTTATGCTAAATGTAATCATCAAGACATGGCCTGATGATTACATTTCGCATAAAACAGACTGTTGCTTCTGGGTGTTGACTTCAATGTCCATTTTAATATTTACATATGCTCTATCCCTGATACTGACCACTTTAACCCATAAATAGTTAGTTAAATATTTACCCACCAACTATCCTGATCAAACCTTAGTTACAATTTCTGGGAAAGAGTGCATTATCAAGCACAATCAACAACAGTCTGAACAAGGCCAGTGTGCCCAAATCGTCAGTCATGATGACTTGTGGCTTTGTGCTAACACAATCATTGACAGCTCCCAAATAGTTCATATTAAATATATATAATACAATGCATATTAACTGATTATCTCTGTCAACCTATGTCATTGCTTGTGCTTCACAAATGACTGCAATACACAGTTGACAATAATAAATAAAAAGATAGTCTTTTATCTAGTCTTTTGCATCTGTGTAAGATGCTTGCTCTATATTTATGACTTTGCTTGTGTGCATCTCACCATAATACATGGCGCATGATTAAGAAATGCTGACTGGCTTCTGTAGATATCTTTGATCTGTGCATATATAGACAATGATGAGATACAATTGAAAAGGATGTTAAAAATGATATTTGTAATAACAGCCATGAAGATGATTAGATGTATTTTTCTTCAAATCAGAAAACAAAATAATTTTTCCTTCTATTTCTGTTTTACTACACTAAATTACCTCTCTACCACTAATTGAGTTCATATCATTTTATTATATTATGCAATGACATTACCTCTGTTATATTTTATTTTCTGTCTTTCTGGCATTGGAATATTCAGCTTACCAATTAAGATTGATGCAAATATTGTTATTGTACATTGGGAAATGTTATTTTCTCCTTTTCTCACTATAAAATGTGATCCTGAGCAGGAATATATGCAAAAGTATATCATTATGTTTTTTGCTAGGCTTTAAGAAGCAGTTTTTCAGCTACATATGTGTGTAATACTAAAGAAAATGATAATTTCTGTTGCCTGACTAACATAGGGTGAACCAAAATATTGCTCATATTTCTATGCAAATCATTGTTTAAAGTTCTAATAAGCTACAAGTGAAAATAAGTCACGGTTTAAAGTAAATAAATGGGAATAAACAGAAAAGGAAGCAATTCCTGCCCAAATGAAGATGCAGAATTTTGAGATTAACTCTATTTGGCCTTTAATATTTTGACTGAAATTTTCAAAGAATTTTCTAATTAAAAACTTACTTTATCAGGGATTGCTGTGAAGTTACTTCACAAAATCTGAACCAATGACCAAAAATCAGATTCTGATTGGCTTCTTAAATGGGCTGAGAACTTTTCAGCCATGTCTTGTATAATTGAATGAACTATGGTTGATCAGCTTTTGAACTCTTTTCCTCATTCATGCTTTAAAATTGTACAATCAATAAGTTTTTCTTTGCCATTTTTATGATTTTTCCCTGGATATACATAAATAAAGTAAAAGAACAATAAATTTGTCAAATTACATATCCCATCTCATATTCAATCTGTCTTTAGTTGTTTGTTTAGACAAATGCAGTCCTTACTTATTCAGCTGCTCAGACTATTTCCAACTTTTATTAATTACTTTCACAGACAATAAATTTCTTGAATACAACCATGCATACATAATGATTATATTCATTCACTTATTCCTAATGATAGCATCAGGATAGTATTCAAAAGTATTTTAACCCTTCAGAGATATCTCTTCTGAACAAAACAGAAACATGACAAACAACTCTGTGTTTCTTCCCATGCAGTTCTGACAAGGAATGAAAAGACAAAATCATCCATACCCTTAAATTTAGGGCAGAGGAACATCCAAATACTTTAGTCTGGTGGATGATATTGATCATGTATGGAGGGGAAAAGGGTGTTCATCAACTTGTGTTGAATAAAGTTACAATAATAGTGAAAAACAATGGCGGATTAGATAACAGAACCTAGTCAATAACCTTGTCAGTAAACCTCGGATAGAGGTAAATATTGTCATTAAACATAGCATAGAGATGAATACCGTATGAGGCAGGGCTTCTCAACCAGAGAGGAATTCCCTCTAGGAAAGATTTTAGGGCTTCAAGGGTAGAATCTTTTACTTTTTTGTACTTTATTTACAGAATTTTGTTTATTAAATTACAATAACTTGGCATTTTATAGAACTTTATGTATATTGAAATAGGCTTCAGTTTATTTATTTAATAATTAATTATGAATTAAAGCAAATTACTGTACATGTATTCAAATTTAAAAATCCATCAACATTTTCTATTGCGATTATTTGTAAAACTCTTCTATAAAAATAATCCATGTAAATGTATGTGATAATATTGAAAAGAATAAAAATTTTCAATAATATATGCATATTATGTAGAATGTACCTTTCCAGTTGGACAATCTTGGAAAAGGGGGGATGACATTCTGACATATGGTTAAAAGCATGAATTGGGCAAAAAGTTTTCAGAACCACTTATATAAAAGCATCAGATTCCAAAAGAAAAAAGACTCAAAAATGAATATAGATTTTAAGACTTCAAAATTGCACCACTGGATTGTTCAGTAGATATGTGGCCTAGTAGATTAAAGCATTGGTTAAACTATATCTGGTGAGTTCAGTCTCTGTATTGGATAGTGCAGAAAAGTTGTATACTTTTGTTCAGTGGAAAAAATGAACAAACAGCACAAGAGCAAGTAAGCTGATATGAGTTATCTCCCCTAAGCCTACAAAACAGAATGTGAACAATCTACCCATATGGATTCAATAAAGGATTCATTTCAAAATTCTGAGAAGGTTACAAAGTATGTCAGACATCTTGAAGAAGGTTGGAGGGTACAATGGCTAAAACATTGTGAGTATGTGAAAGGTTAAAGTACGTCAGATCAAATGATTGTTCCCCTTAAGGGACACAGGTTTGAATGCTGCAGGAGGATGCATATTTTTCTAACAAGATTTCTTGAATATTCAGGCCAGTAGATATAAATAATTAAATATACTGTTTAATAACTAAATAAAAATAGAGCTTCTACTCAAATATGAGTATCCATTAGAAATAATGTTTAAACAAATAAATTAAAAATCTATTTGATCTTATCTATTTCCTCATATATATATATATATATATATATATATATATATATATATATATATGAAGAAATATAGTCTTAAAGTGTGCTATATTTATGGGATAAAGTGCTCAATATCAGAGATAGAGCGTGTGTAAATATAAAAGTGAACAGTGAAGTCAACACTTAGAGGCGACAGTCTGTTTTATGCTAGTGCAATCATCAGGCAACATATATATATATATATATATATATATAGAGAGAGAGAGAGAGAGAGAAAATAATGAAATAACTAGTATTATATATGCATCTTTGAGTGTCATTATTGCATTATTAGCTTCTATATGTAAGCTGTGCCTTCTGGCATTGAACACTTGGTCTTTTACCATTGTAATAATTTGTAAGATATACATACATACATACATATATATGTGTATATATATATATATAAGCAACCATTTGTAAATCTGCACATATTTTGTGTGTGTCTATGTGTGTCATTATTCATCCTTTGTCTTTTGCTCTCAATTTTTTATCTATTTTCCTCTCTTATTCTACCCTAGCATTAACCCTGATTAGTTTCTCGATTCATCTGTCACCACCCGCAAATTATCCCTTATTCTTTTACACATTGATAGCATCAAAGTCAACTGTTATCTCATTAATTCTTTTAATCTGTACAACTTTGTAATCTTGACTTATGGAACCAGTAATCCTTTTTGTGCTTTGCAGAATCTTGGCTTTTCCAAATATTTATTATTACGGAGGAATGCATATAGACACAAGTTACAAATTGGCATGATGATAGCCTGATGAAAATATAGAAAACACCATTTAAGGCAAAATCATTAGGAAAACAAAATAAATAAAAAGGAAAATAAATCAGAGTACAAGATTATAGAGTCATAAAATTGAAAAATACCTACAAATATTTATATATAAAGTCCAAATATACTGATCATTTGTGCATGGAATTTGACATCTAAAGAAATCCATTTAGCTGGATAACATTCTTTTAAGAGCTGCAAATAAGCTACAATGCATTGAAGATAAATTTATTAAAACTGCTGCTATTTTTGCTGTTCCAGCATCCAGACAACTGCTGCCAAAAACAGAAACGGAAAGAAAATGAAAGTTTGATTTGCATACGAAAAGAAAGAACAAAAGAAGCAAGCATGAATTGTCAAAAGCACTTTTTCTGCTTTCATTATTATTCCTTTCAAAGCTTGTTCTTTAAAATAATAATAAGAGAAAAAAAACCCAAAATACATTGTGTATAGAACTGTCTGTATATCTGTGTTCCTTTCTATATGCTGATTCTGAAGTGATGTAGTTAGAGATAAATGTCTATGTTGATAGGTAAAGGAAATTATCCACATTCACATTGTGTTGCCTTAAAGACATCCTTTCAGGAATTATTTTTTGCAGTGGTTCAGAATGCTTTATTGTTGGAGGCAGCAGGGAAATCAAACTGTTGGAACAGATATAGAAAGTCCAGCTGATCTATTTCCAATGAATGAGGAATTTTGAATACTGTGAATATCTAGTACCTTTTTCTGCCCTGCCTGCTTATTCTCCAGTGCCTGATTCATGTTTAGAGTCTCTTGACTAAGTTTATAGACTATTTGTCTGCTATTGCTTACAAGATCTGCAGTTTGTGTTCTTTTGAAACAAAAAAAATGATAAGGATATTTTGATTGTCTTCAGTTCAAGGTTAATTTGTATCATCATTTAATGTAGAGTTCAATTTGTTCTATACAAATGACTCTTGGAATTTCATATAAATTTATATACATTGGTGAACATATGAGGTCTGAAAAATTTATAATATATTAAGGAGAATATTATTTTATTTTTATGATAAATTGTTATTTGAATGCCATGTTAACTTTTATCATTTGATTATAAGAATTTAATCTTAGATTTTTAAAGTTGCATTCAATAATGGAAATTTTCAGGTTCTATGAATGCAGGTAATCTTTAAGAACCTATTCTGCTTATTTTCTTTTCAAACTGAGAATGGAAACAAATCACTTTTTATTATCAAAAGGAATGGAACAACTTTGATAATTTATTCATTAAGATATTTCCCGATTGAAAATTTGGTCTCATCATATTTCTGTTCAGAAGTATAATGCTTCTTTTACTCTGTCATCAGCTGTGTTACAATTTCTTATCCATGTTCAAACTAAATTGCTACAGTCCCAAAGATCCAATGAAAGATCTGTCAAATTTATTACTAGAAGATTTGCCACATTTTTAACTTCAAGATGATTTCTTTTGTCAGAATAAATTATGTTCATCACAGAAATCCCTCTTTCAGCCTCTGGAGAACTTACAGCAATGGTCTTAATTATATTTTTAGCTATTATATATCAGCTATTAATATATAAGGTTATTTTCAGATAATCCAACAACTGGTTTATTAAGCTTTTATCATTTTAAGAATTGGTTCACGTGAACTGGAAGGATGCCACCATTAGTTGTATCCCTCCATTATTTTTGTGTCAAAAAGAAGATTGTCATTAGATGATCATTTAAACACTGGAAATACTTATTCCTTCAAGCTTTGAAATCATTTTTATATCTGTACATTATAATTTCTTTAAATTTAGCTCGTATTATAACAAAAGTATTATTGCACACAATAAAAGGTCCAAGAGGCACTCAAAATAGAATGTTACTAAATGATACAAATGATACAAATGTAAGAGGAGAAAGTAGGAAGTGAATATTACAAAGATATGAGAGATAGATAATAATTGATCCTTGACTTAGAGATTAAATCTATTCCACAAAGTAGCAGTTCTTGGGAATAAAATTTTCTGAGTAGAACATCTTTCTTACCAAAGGAATACATAGGAGATGAGGGTGATTCAACTCTGTGGATGTAACAAGGTGGGACTCAGCTGTAAATTTAGTGACACTAGAGAATGTGCTTGTCTGAACATTTTGCAATGGAAATGGTGATAGACTTGTGACACTGCATCTGGGGGAAAGAGATTGTATATGGGGAAAATGTGTCAACTTCTACAAGAAGATTAATATTATAAATCTATACATATTTATTATATGAGTGGGTGGTAAAAAAATTATCCTGACCAAGAACAATTTTTATAAATCTGATGTTTTTCCATTTCTAAGTATTCAGAATGTGCATCAAGTAATAATTTTCAGTAGGCTCTCATATGTATTTGGACGCATATACATCTTTATATCTATCTGCATAATGATGTAGATTGTTGTGAGAGCAAGATGAAGTAGAAGGAGATAACAAAACTAATAACTATTTGTATAGGTTTTAATAGGAAACATACACACATTATATTCAAATGAATATGGCAGTTTCTTAATGGGAAGGGGGAGGTAACTTTGTGTTCTTAGGATACATTAGAGTATCTGCTGGGTACAACTGATCTAGGGGAGGTCACAATTTACACTGCAACATAGATAAAAAAACTAAATAAAGTCATATTTATGTACATGTAGATATTAAATGGTATATGTAATGTTACACACATGATAACATCTTTTCTCTTCTGCATGAAAATGCTCTCATTAGCTTGCAAAGAAATTATTTCAAGAGGATACAGAGAAAGAAGGGGAATTTTCACAGATTTCAGGATCTTATTCAAAATATATATATATAATATTTTTATTATTTTAAGACATGTTGAAATTGCTACACAATAGCTTTTGTGTTTCAGCACTTGTTCTTTCTCTCATTTGGGGATATATATGCAGGATGATTGAAAAATAACTCACTTATTTTATGTATGAATGGCAAGTCAGGTGTCCTGACTTAAAACCCTGTGACTTTTTTCTTTGGGGTTGGTTAAAGGAGCAAGTTTACTACACCAAACCAAGACTTTAGAATAACTTAAGGATGAATACAAGAAGTTATGTCTTCCAAACCACAAGAATTCCTGGTGAAATCAGTTGATGCAATTCCTGGGCAGCTCAAGAAGCTGATAGCAAAATCTGGTGCCCATATCAAATTTTAAATAAAACCTCTTTCTTCTCATATCCATTTCTTGTAAAAATTATAGTTAATAAATAAATTATAGTATTTTAAAATGGGGAGTTACTTTTCAATCACACTGTACATACAAGGTGGGTTAAAGTCAGGCAACATAGGGGTTAATTAATTAATCATGTTTTAAATGTCTAATTTGTTTTATATTTTCTAATTTCGTGGAGCCATTTGAAATCAGTTGTTTATCAGATGCATCCAAGAAATATTGAGAAACTTAAAGGAAGAATTAAATATGAATGCAGAAAAATGACAGAGAAAACTCTCCGACATGTTAATGAATCATGCAGGCACAGAATTGAAATGTGTTTTGGAAAAGGGGAGGATATTTTAAAAAGCATATATAACAATTAAATAACTAGTAAATAAGATTTTCATGTGTAATTTTTTTTTTTTTTTTTTTTAAGCTTTTTACCCCAAGCAAGGCTGGAAGCCACTAGCACACAAGGGTTTACAGAAGGTTTGGAGGAAGAGCAAATAGGAGTGGTAAAGGAGAGGATGTGGAGAAAGATAGCGGATTGATCAAGGCAAGGGGGTTACAGAAGATTTGGAGCAAGAGCAGATAGGAATGAAAGGGTAAAGGATGTGGAGAAGGGAAGTGGATAGATCAAGGCAACTGGAGATGTCGATTGACGTTACACTTAAATAGTTGGAGATTATATTTGTCAGGGAAACAGGAATAAGGAAGAGAGTTCCACAGGCGAGATGTGCGAGACATGAAGCTATTGGAGTAGAAGAGATGTCTACATATAACAGTTTCAACGGTGAAGGAGTGGGAACGGGATTCCAGCCTCGTAGGACGTTTAAATTCATGAGGCCTGGGAACCAGCGAAAGCAGCTCATCGGAGCAATTACCGTGAAAGTATTTGTAAAAAAGGCAGAGCGAGGCAACGGCGTGTCTGTGTGAGAGCGACTGCAGATGAGATGACAGATCAGGGCCAATTACATTGCATATCCATCTCTGGATCTTATCAAGAACCCTGAGGCAAACAGAAGGGGCTCCAGACCATATATGGCAGCAATACTCCATGCAAGGGTGAATGGTTGATTTATAGATTTGGAGGATCGATTCCGGGGAGAAATATTTCCTGGCTCAGCACAGGGAGCCAACTTTCCTTGCGGTGGATGAAGCAAATGACTCGATGTATTTGTTCCATCTCAGATCAGCGGACAGTGTGAGACCGAGCAGCTGCAGAGAGGAGCTCTCGAGAAGTTGGTCTTCAGACATTCTAAAGGGATGGATCCCTGTGGTGGTTAATAGAGAGCAGTTTTGTTTTAGAGGCGTTAAAATTTAACCAACCAATTCTTGCCCCAGTTCACAACCGATTGTAGGTCCTTTTCGAGACGAACTGCCAGGTTAACTTTCTCAGCATCACTAGATTTGTTTTTGAGGCAGGAGTAAATTGTCGTGTCATCCACGTAGATGCCAACTTGGGAATCTATGGCATCAGGAAGATCATTTATGAATATGAGGAACAGAGTAGGGCCTCGGATGGAGCCTTGAGGAACACCTGTGTTAGTGGGATAGGAGCTGGAGATGAATCCATTGAGAACGACCTTCAATTCACGGTTTGACAGGAATGATTGTATTAGGTCAAACAATCGACCTGTAATACCATAACCCTGAAGCTTGCGAAGAAGGCCGGCATGCCAAACCCTATCAAACGCTTTGGAGATATCTAGGGTCACGGCACGAGCTTCACCGTTATTATGAATAGCTTGGTAGACAAATTCAGTGATGGCCGTAAGCACATCAGCTGTAGATCAGGCAAAGCGGAAACCATACTGCTTGTCTGAGAGCAGATCATTGGATATAAGGTGATTAATCACTTCGGTGTTGATAAGGGCTTCGAAGACTTTGCCGAAGAGGGGTAAGAAACTGATAGGACGGTAATTAGAAGGGTCAGAGGGGTCACCAGAGTTTTTAAAGACAGGAACAATGGATGAGGGCTTCCAGCAGTCTGGAAAACAAGACTCCTTGAGGCAGTAGTTGTATAATTTAGAGAGGGCAGGTGCCAATTCAGGCACACATTTCTTCAGGACAATGGCTGGTATCCCATCTCCACTAGTAACCTTGTGGTGATTTAAGTTAGAGATAATGCCCAATACCAATGATGGGGATATGTGCAATCCGCTCAAAAGGGCCTCAGTTCTGGGAGGGAAATCGGGCATGGGTACCCCGGAAGAGTCAAACGTTAAATTGGAAGAAAACTTCCGAGTAAAGCATTCAGCCTTGTCGGCAGAGGTGGTCAGGACCTCAAACTGATTGAACAGGGGAGGTTTGGAGGGTTTGCTATTGTTCAGAATGCTCTTGCAGCGGCGCCAATAATCCTTGGAGCTGAATTTGTGAGATGCAATACGTTCCTTCATCCGAGCAGCAAATAGTGACTTAGCTTCGTTGAGGATACGCTTACACTTGTTACGGCCAGAGGCAAATAGGCGTCTATTGCAGTCAGACATATCGCTACGAAATAGGTGGAAGAAGTGGTTCCTATGGGCAATGGCGGCTGAGCAAGCAGCTGAGAACCAAGGGGAGAATTATACTTTTAATAAATTATCCTGATGGTGCATGACTTTTGCCTCACCCTGTATATATATATATATATATATATATATATATATATATATATATATATAGACATGCTCATCATTCCATCACTTAGAATTGAACATGTCAGTTGATTTAAATTTTAAAACTTAATTGTTTTTACTTTTCTTTTTTTACAGTAAGGTTCACTCTCTACAAGGCCCAGGGGCAAATCAAAATAGAGGCTTATATTAAGGGGTACTTTATGTGGATAGGAGAGGAAGATAATGGTTACAGGTTAAGATTGTAGTATTCGGTTGGGGGGAACATCCTCTTGGGAATATGTTTCGCAGAGCAGCAGTTTGCAGGAAGAAACTGTTTGAATGAAACTTACTTCTTGCCAGTAGAATACAGAGGGAATGATTTGTTACTATGTAAGTGGCATGGCGAGTCCTAGACATCGTGGAACCAAGGAATGGAGTTCAGCCGAGCACTTCCCATTCTAGTAATGATAGAGCAGTGAGAGACTTGCCACATACCAGCTGTGAGAGAGAGGTTGGAGGATGGAAATTAATTCTTCAACAAGGTTTCGGAAAAGCTTTTGAACTCTATAAAGCCTGGAAAGGTAGAGGATAACATGAAAAGTCAGGTACTTAATGGAGTGGTACATGGAGAGGATCATTTAGCAATGGATTGTATATGTACCAACATATCAAAGAATTTATTAATAGACATGCTGCTTTTAACTTAATAACTATATTTTCATGCATTAATATGCTTTATCATATTCTTGTGTATTTGTGTTTAAATTCATTCCCATGCAGACTTAATGTTTACAGATATATGTAACTTTAATTTAATATATATATAGCTTTATATTTTATATGCGCACATGCAATCCAGAATCAAATCTCACCATAGTCAATACTGTAAGGGAGATGTTTTTCTTCACGTTATCTGCCTGGTGAGGTAATCCAAGAATACAGTACCATTGGAGAGTGCCTGAAAATCAAACTGTGAATGAAATTTATTAATGGAACTATTCAGAGGCTAATTGTTGCTCTAGCATGTAGTCACAAATTATGGAGTTATTCAAACTGCTGATTATACCAAATTATGCACACTCTCTCAGAAACTGTAACTCAGCATAGTTGCAGTATAAATCACAGGTGGATTTCTGTGGGTACTGAAAATGCATAAATGTGCCTGAGCAGGTGATTGGTTAGGGGATTGACTTCACAGACAGGTGTGCTAAGAAATGGCTAGCTACCTAGCTACTCATTATTATGTATCATTATTCCTTCATATCTATATTTAGCTTCCTGCACATAAGCCAACAAAGTGTCAAATATGCTCATCTACTTAAGTAAGAAATCACACAGAGATATAATTATACATTTTTATTCAACAAAATATCTGCTAAACTAAGAAAAAAATTGATCTTAGGCTTTGATTTTTAAATCTTAGTTGATTTTGAAATTTTAGTTGTTGGTTTAAAATCTTTAAGACTTCTAGTTAGAATGAAAAATATGTGATTGTAATTATACATCTTCATTCTAACTCCACTAAAATGTGATAAACACATATGCAAATTTGTGTATTTGGTGCTGCTCTCTATGATATACAATGATAATGGGCAGCTACTTATTTTTGAGCACGCTCATCAATCAGGGCAGCTATCCAATCCCTATTCTGCTCAAGTACATTTGCATTTGTTTGACACCTGTGGTTTTTACTGCAATATGCAGAGCAGACCTTAGTTACAGTTTTGAGGAGAGAGAACATCCTCTTGCATGATCCACAGTCAGAATAAAGCCAATACACTTATCATACTTGTGTGTGTGTATGTATATATATATATATATATATATATATATATGTATATATATGTGTATGTATATATATATATATATATATATATATATATATATATATATATATATATATATACACACCCACACACACAGATAACCTAGTCAGTTCTATAAAAATAAATATGGTATGCTAAAATAAAAAATACATGATGGGATTTTCTTCTTTTGAAAACTGAACAAAAAGACTTGACATAAGTCTACTATTATATGACATTCATTGGTTAAAAATCTCCAGAAGGACAAATAAACACAGTTTGAAATGTACTTGCTTCTTGTTCCATTTTGTTCTTTCTGATTTGAAAATAATATATTTGAAGCATCTATTTGTTTGACTGTCATTTAAAACATACGTCAAATCACTTGTCTATTATTTGATTGTCATCTGCTTGTAGTCTTATTTCGTTATATGTACAAATGTAATTTATGTATATTTATATTCATTGCGTTTATCTGCCATAGAATCTTCAATTGCCTATTTTTGTATAAACCATTCAAATGCATATGTGAGCCTATGAACAAATATTTGCCTTCAACAAATCTTTTGGATCTCATTCTCGATGCAGACACTTGACATATGTACTTTTAAATTTTGCAAGACAGAATTTTTCTCATCAAACCTAGTGTTTAAATTTATTAGTAGGACCCATGAAAATTTCATGGCTTTCCTGTACAAATTTTGTTTTCTTTCTTTACTTTTTCTTTCTTTTTCTCACTGAAATCAGTATCTCTGATATGTCCTTTCTGTCTTACTTGCAATCATAATAAAATAGTCCATTATTTATGAGGTATTGGCAGGGCATTTCTTTCTGTCTTTCTCCCTTTCTTTTTCCATCTTTACCAGCAATCAAAATAGAGTAGTCCATTATTTATGAGGTATTAGCAGGGCATTTCTTTTTTTCCTTTCCTTCATTCTTCTACTGAAACCAAGTAGCACCTCTGATATATATTTTCCATCTTTCCATGGAATAAAAATGGAATAGTCTATTATTTATATTAGGTATTGGCAGGGCATAACATAATGCATGTGCTATCTAAAGGAGACACAAACACAATGATAATAAGATTATTAATATAAATTAATAGCTGAAAACATGTGCAGAATCAGACTCTTTGCAATGTTGGCATTAGAAGAAAGAAAATAGATGAAGTAAGAGCCAAATATTTCTCTCCAATTATTTTGTTTAATTGAAAGATGAGTGTCACTGTTACCGTTAATGCATGCTCACCTGAAAGACATAAGTTATATTAATGTGTGACATTTACTAATATAAACAGAATGGTTGGGGTGAGAAAGTGTTAAACAAAAGTGAGCATAAATCTTTCTTTCATGAAATAAATTAGAAAAGCAGAGCATGATGGAAAGTCTAAATGATAGAGAAAGAGAAAAAAAAATGGAGGAAAAATATCTTTCAAGTATGAAATAATGGAAACAAAAATGAAATATAAATAAAATTGCAAAAATGAATACTAAAAAAAATTGTGAAATATAAAAAATATAAATTAAACAAAATACACTAAAAAAACCTAAAAGCAGAAGAAAAAGGTGAAATAATTATAATAACAAAATAAAATTTATAATAACATTAGACATAAATATATATGCACAAACATAAAAAAAATGTAGAAACAAACCAGCAAATGATAAATTGTAAAAAAAAAAAAAGAAATATTCAAAATATATTTTACTATTATTCATTTTTTCATGCTTATTTCATTCCAGTTTCACTATTCTGTAAAATATTAATGGAAATGTTTCAGGTTTTATTGTTGAATTAACTTTTTTTCTATTTCCTCCTGAAATCCCCCTTTTAGCCATTCAGGCAAAATATGCATTTGCTGGATCAGTTTTCTGTCAAAATCCTTTTGTAAACAAATTGAAGTCTAATGGATCTTTGGTTCCATTGTGGGTTCATCAAAAATGCAACAAGAGGCTGACAAATGCAGCCCAAGAAATGAAGCCATGCATATGGAGTTGCATGGTGGGTAGGTAGATGTATTAACATAAAAGATGCCATTACGAATACAGGACATAATATAGAAATTTTCTTATCTTCTCTATATCCTATAAGAAATTTTTAGCCTCCTGCAGGATTTGAGTGAGGTGTCCAATAAAAACTGGTTTTCAGATAACTGATATAGACAATTTTTCTTCTATGTTCATGTTACTTGTTATGATAGTTGATAATTTTGAAATTTAAAAAAATTTAATTTCAATAATAATCTTTAAATATCTTTAATTTCTACAATAGTTGAAAAGAACTTAATGACACATGTTTCAATCCCATAATTTTACATGATTTTTTCTAATATTTTGATGAGAGAACTAAATTTTTACATCTTCCAATCTTTTTTAAAATCTTAATATTTTTATTAAATTTTTAATGGTTTAATAACTCTGTTGCAATTCTGAAATTATGTTTAAGGTAACCAAACAATTTGGAGCTAGTATGAATTCATGAAATTTATTTTCATGAAAGTTTGAAAGATTTTGTCTTCTGAGTCTTGTTTATCATAGTTTTATGAAATGTTTACAATTCTAAATCATTGATTTGATTACTTTTTAAACACACTTTGCTTTATTTTTAAAAATTTTAATCAACTATTGCAAAGTCTTTCAAAATAATCATAAATATTTTCCAAGAAAACCATATTTAGAGTTGTTTTGTAAAATAAACTTCAATTGTCACTGGATTACAGAATATAATCTTGGGATTTTTATCTCTACTTCAACTGATGAATTACTGATTCATTCAAAAAGACTATTAGAATTTTGATATGACTAACACCTTTACAAGATAAGTGTTTATACTAATTAACTGTGGTGTGAAACAATTGTTTCCTGCTGATACCCATTGACAAGCCTTTGTTTCCATAAACAGTAACATGATATATAAAAACTTGTTTGATATTACCAATAAATTGGAATAAAAAAAGAAAAGTTGATTACAAGAAACAGATTCTCTGATGCTCATCTATATTTGGACATCAGTGGATAATAATCAACCCTTATGTTTGTGAAGGAATTGCATAGCTTGAAATTGTATATAACAGTGTTCATACCCACAATGGATTGAATGTGCAGCCTTTCCTTAATTTCAAGAGCAGAATATTGCAAGCTACAGTTAGAGGGACAAGAATACAGTTACATATCAGTAGATGGGATTGGTTGGTCAGAATGAGTTTGTTTGCTTGATTCAAAAGTGGACAAATGATCAGCGGAGATTGATTATTAAGATAAAATATTATGTGGCTTGGTTTTCCTAAAGTTAACAAAAATGACTTCAAATTAGCATTGAGTATTTATTTTTTTCAGAATTTTTGCTTCAAATTTTTTTACAATTTATCAGTTTCATCAGTTTTCACAATATTCATGCCTGAATAGCACCCTCCTCCTGTGGCCCTTAGGAAATGAGTTTGATCTCAGCCGGGTTTTAAGATCAATATGCATTCTTTGCTGCAGGATTTATTTATTCAGCTATGATTGTAATCTGCAGAGGATATAGCGAAATCACATTTCTGTGACATGAAAAGACATGAGGATGTCAGAGAAAGATGCTTTATGCGCTTCATTTATTTTCTTCTCTGTGGTGAGAAACAACAAAATGGAGAATTTTGAAAGAAGGGAACAGGAAAAAAATTCAAGATAAATTTGAGTCTGAAAGAGGAAGAAAGGAAATAAAATATAGCAAGAAGGGGGGGATATGAAGCAGATTTTTTTACCTCAGTCGTATCCTTTTCCTTTTGTTTAATAAATATCATTGATCAAGAAATAAACAAATTAATATGATATACAAAAAGGAAGTAAAACAGAAAGAAGAGGGTGAAGAGGGAAAGAGAGAAGGGAAAATATAAAAATTTATTAAAAGGATAGTGAGAGAAAGTTATAAAATACTTATAAAGAAGAGAAGCAAGAAAAGAATGAAGAGTGAGAGAGAGAGTGAATAATAAAAACACTTTTGAAAAGAAGAAAGCAAATGTTGACAAGAGAGAAAAGAAACTACAAAAAATTTATGAAAAGAAGAAAACAATAGTGAGAAAGAGAAGGAAAACTACAATTTTTTTTTTTTTCATTTTACAATAATTTCACTCTGTACAAGGCCCGGGAGCCACTCAAGGTAGAAGGTTACAGAGGCAGTGTTTATGCAGATATATGGAGACGATAACAGCTAACCCTAGACTTGAATAGATTAAGATTATAGTGATCAGGGAAGCATCCTCTTGGGAGTCAGTTCCACAGAGCAACAGTTATGTTCATGAACAAGCAAAGAAAGACAGAAAATGATGAGAGAGATAGAAAGACAGAAGCAAAACTACACAATACACTTATGAAAAAGAGAAGGAAATAATGGTGATAGAAAGGAAATTACATGAATGCTTATGAAAAGGGAGAAGAACGAGAAAACAACTGAAACAGAGAAAGAATGAAAGGAATGAAGACAGACTAAATATTGGTGAGAAAAGCAAGAAATGATAAATATAGCAATGTAGTAGAAAAGAGAAGATTCTGAAAGATAGAAGAAAAATGATGGGATGAAAAAGTGAAAAACATTGAAGAAACGAAGGCAAGCTTAAGTGAGAATGGAATAAGAAGAATAACAAAAAAACAAACTGAATTTAAATTAGGAAGGGAGTAATAGAAAAAATAAATTTTTAAGCCAAATTATAAAGAAAAATAGTAATAAAAAAATGGTCTCTAAAAATTATTCCTGAAAATGTGTGCCTAGTTTTAAAAATGAGATTCTATAGAATTTGTTGCTTGATACATTATACATGAATTAAGATCAAAAACATTTGTGCAGTTTTTGGTTGGGCAATTGCTTTTGCTTAAAGAATAAAACATATGTACAATCCTCTGCTTCCTTTAGATATGTGCTTCAATTTCTTCTGATTCCACAAAATTATTTGAACCTATTAAATAACAAGTATCCTTATGTTTACAAATTTTAACATAAACTTCTGTTTACAAATAAATAATTAATTTTTTACACTATTTACATGGTTCAGACTGTTGTCCTTGTCTTTATTGCTATATGCATGACATTTCGGCCATTGTTCACTCTAGCCTTCTTCAGGTGATACACACTGAAATTTTGAACCGAACCCTTTATTTAATCCACAGGGGTAGACAATTCTAATTCCATGTGCCATGCCTTTTGTTGGATATCTAGGTTTCAGTGAAGTTACTAAAAGACAATTAACTGAAACAAAGATAACCATGTAGACTAAATAAAGGGTTTGGTTCAAAGATAGTCACAGACACATGGCCATTGATTCCATCAGGAGAAACCTCTACCCTAGCCATTGACTTTAATATAGGATGCCCTCTGCCCAGCGATGCTATGATAGCACTATGTAGAGCTGGCTGAATCCATCCCTCTCTAGATCAAACCACAGCCAATGTTCTCCATTTGAATGCTCACCTTGTCATAGACACATGGTCATTGATTCCATCAGGGGAAACTGCCACCCTGGTCATTGGATTCAATATAGGATGCCCTCTGCCCAGTGATGCTGTGACATCACCACAATGGCTGCATACATAGCTATGGAGCTCAGTCTACCCTATTGTACCTGATAGCCTTTGACCCTGCAAGAAAGTCTGTCTTCCCTTTTAACATGTTTTTTTTAATCCTATTTTGGCGTCCATCCACCCTTTTCACCAGAAAAGAGCCTTGTAAGGGAACTGATTTAGCTACCAATAACCCAACCATGTGACTGGTAGTACTAGTTTATATGGTACCAATAGTGCTCATAAAGTGATCTGACTTAAATTCCTACATTTTGTTAATTTAGCTACCAGTAATTAATTAATAAATGCAATCTTAATCTTTTTGCATGTGAAATTGGATTAATACAATTTGTGCAGAATTATTTTCCATTTTTAGCCATGAAAAAGAATATGTAAGTATAGTTGTTGGTAGTCTGAGATGGTTTGGTTTCATAACGAAATATTTTATATAAAATAAATCTAATGATCAGGCAAAATATGTAATTCTTTCTTGGCACTCTATTTTTTCAGATGTTCTTTCCAATTTGACAATTTCACATATGATGTTTCAAACAATGCAAACATTTCTTCTTTATCATCCTCTTTCACAGCTTTTTTCTTTTTTTACCAATTACTCCCCTTTATTTTCCTTTTTTGTAATTGTTTTCATTAATCAACTTTTCCTTCAACTACTTCATTAATTTCTCTTCCATTTTTCTTTTTTTACTCTTCTTCTTCTCTCTTCCATTCTTCTCCTTATTCTCTTCTTCAGTTTCTCTTACTTCTTGCTTAAACTCTTTTTTTCTTTCACTTTTTTCACTGCTGCTGACACAAAAGTGATGGTTTTGTTGATAGCTTGCCACTTCTTAATGTCAGACATTACTTGGCTGTGTGAATGTAACATTTCTTTCTTTTGAATGTTTTTCCTAGAGTATCTTTCTCATCACCAAACTGCAATCAATAATTTTCCTTTCAGCTTCATTCTGCCTGGTGAGCGATATCTCCTGCCAAATTGATCAGTTGCCTTTAACCTCATCCACATTTGATTGTGCAATTTTTCTCATTTCTGCTCTTGTTGTTAATATTTCAGAATAAACCATGGATAACCAGTTCAACCAAGATTGATCGAATTCTTCTCTGTTATCATCTTTTTCTAATTAATTAATTTTTTTCAGTTCACAACAAATCCTTTCTTGATACTCTTTTATTTGCTTCTCTGTCCTCTTTCTAATCCTCCACTGTTATAACAATCTCTCCCACTCTCAACCTAACATTTTTTCTTGTTTTCTTCTGTTTTTGATATTAAAGTTTTGCTCTCACACTTCTAACATGATGTGTTTCACTTCCATCTGTTTTAGTTTTGTTTTAAGAATTTGATTTAAATATCCTTAAACTTAATTTGCTTTATATATAAAATACATAGCTACCTGTTCTTTAGCAAACATAGTTATTTTTCATAATTCTTTTAGGTTGTTCATTTTTCATTATTGCTTTTCAATCTTATTGATGCTAGGTCTTGACTGGCATATTTAAAACTCAATTCAAATGGCAGATTTTCTTTATCTCATTTCATAGTTTGATGTATTGCTCTTTTCCCTTTGATTATAATGTAATCACTCGGTACATTGATATTAATGCAATCCTCTTTGCTTTCATCATTTAAGTACATCTGGCTGCAAATATTAGTCTATCCACTCTAGAAAACCCCTGAAGATTTTCAAAATGTTATTTTGAAGAACAGGTGGTAGGCTAAGTTATGATAATTTGTTTGTTTTGCTGATTGACATTATTTTTTCAGGAAATCATCTTTCACCATTAATTAAAATATAGGCTATTTTTGTCTAATCAAGAAAACTTTTAAAATGTTTTTTTAGTGTACAGTGTTTTCTTATGTTTTAATTAATTGTAGTAACTAAAGAATACTTAACATAAAATTTAGCATATATGAGCCCAATATGTACTGGATTAAGAATAAAAAAATGAAAATAAAATTTACTTATTAAAACAAAAAACAATCATTTTCTCAATGTAACAGATGGTGAACTAGATAAATTGAAAATACATTTTTCTGAGGATGTTTTTGAAAATTTAAAGTAATTTTTTTCTTTAATATTGATAGATTTTCCCCCAATTAGTAAATGACTTGGTGATGCAGTTATATTTTGTTTGTAGAAATTATTCTAAGCATCTTGAATAAATTCATTTGCATACATATATACAAATATTTTCTTATAGAATTTTAGATTATATATCATATATTAATATAATAAACTGTATCCTTTTCTGCTGTCGCACAATAAGCAAGGAAATATATTTTCAGCAAAACCTAAAATGAGTTAACCAAAAAGTTAGATTTGTTTTGTCAATAGATGAAATTCGAAACATTTAATTTTAACTCATTTCATTCAAAAAGTTCACTTTATGTATTATGACAGTGGTGATTCTAACAAGTGTTTTGCATTAGGTGGTATCAACATGTGTGTCTTGTATTAGGTGATATCAATGTGTGTCTTGTATTAGGTGATATCAATGTGTGTTTTTAAAAGAATTTTGTAAAAATTGGCATATTATTGCTTATTGATTCTAACATTGAAATTGAATGAAAATAAGCAACATTTCCAGAGTATTTTTCTTTTAAGCAAGGTAAAAATATAGCCCAAATACAAAAAAGATTGACTGAATGTATTAAATGTGATTTGTGATGTTTAGTTGTTGAGATTTCTTACCGAGACTATGTGGTAGGGTAAACACTTAAGATTGATAGCAATAAGAATCAATTAGTACTTGTAATTGATCCATGTTGACAGGAGAAATAACTAACATAGTCATAATATCAAAACCAAACACTGAAAATCATGTTCAGCATGTTAGTCACTTTGATGTTTGGCTTCAACATAAAGGAGAAAAGACCTAAGATGACTATATTTCTATGTGTAATTCACTGTGTAAACATAATGAAGATGTTCTGTTTTTTAAATAAATTGTGGTAGATGAAGAAAAGTGGATAATATTTATAAGAATGTAAAATGAAAGAGATTGTGAAGTAAGCAAAATGAACCACCACTATCAAAGGTTGGTTTTCACTCAAAGAAGGTGATATTGTATAAATTGTGAGCTGGGAAGAGAATTTTCTCCTGCCAAACCAAACAATTCATTCAATTGAATAATGCTCTCAGATAAATTAAAGGCAGCAATTGGTGAATAATATCTGGAAAGTGTGTAATATTCCATGAGGATAACAATAGATCATATACATCTATACAATATATATATGTGTATTATATAAATATATGTATTTTTTAGAATTGGACATAGCCCGACAATTTATTTAAAGACATTTATATTATGTTTAACGTTCTTTTTATAGATACATGTATTTAAGCAAATGCTCTGTTTTATAATAAACAGTATTAAATAACATTTACCGGCCTGAATGTCCGAGAAATATATGACGTCATTTGTTTACATTTGATACGCTAGAGCAGATATGAATAGAAGAGATTCATGGAAGATTTAAGTTTAAAGATAGTAAAATCGACCTTGCTAACCAGACGCTGCTCTGTGGCCGAAAGGTTAAGGCACATCACGCGAAATGATGGTTCCGTATAGGATACAGGTTCGATTCCTGTCGGAGAGCGAAAATTTTCTATGAAAATTTCTCGGACATTCAGGCCGGTAAATGTTATTTAATACTGTTTATTATAAAACAGAGCATTTGCTTAAATACATGTATCTATAAGAAGAACGTTAAACATAATATAAATGTCTTTAAATAAATATATGTGTATTTATATAAATATATGTATATATATTAACTTATATACATGTGTGTGTGTATATATATATATATGTATATATATAAGTATATATGTGTATATATATATAAATATATATGTGTGTATATATATATATATATATACATCAATATAAATATATATATATGTGTATATATATTATAAGTATATATGTGTATATATATTATAAGTATATATGTGTATATATATATAAATATATATGTGTGTATATATATATGTATATATATATACACATCAATATAAATATATATATATGTGTATATATATTATAAATATATATGTGTATATATATTTAAAAAACATATGATCATATGTTTTTTGATGACCAGTAAAAATTGTTACATTATTGCAAGAAAATTTTCACACATTTGCTGTATTCATCAGATATTGGTCTTGTAGTAGAGACTTATCTCAGTGACCCAAAAGAGCCAGAGTCAAATGTATGTTTTGCAATGGAGTGTGGAGATGACGAATTGGTAAACTTTGGACTGAAGGTGAATCGAGCAGCACTTTGTGTGGGTAGAAATGGTGGTGTCGCTTGTAGGCATTTTTATTGGTTGGCTCTAGGTGATCATTGGCTAAGTGATGGCTGCGTCAGGTGCATAAAATCATGTTATGCTCATTCAAGGGGGAGCATTTCTGAGAAGGAGTTGCATACTTCAGATTGAGGAATGGAGATAATTGTGGAATTGATTTGCCTATTAGACATGTATGCAGTTCTTTTTTCTTCTTTTTTTTGGGTGATTCCGACCAATTCTCACACAGGTCTTTACACAATTCTTTTCAACGACAGATAAGTCATTTCTCTGGAAGACTGCAAAAGGCACCAGGAACAATTGCTTGCTGGGAAGATGAAATTTTGAGGAAAGGAGTCTGAAAAAATGTCAGAAAATAGTGAAACATAATAATAAATTGCTTATTCAATAAAGATAAAAGTCAAAAAAAGAAATAAATTCTTCTGCAAGGATACATGGCCTAGTGGATAAAAGTTGAGTGATCTAAAAATGTCTTGACCCAAAGTTGTGAGTTATGAGTTCAATACCTGACCACAGCAGAGAGAACAAAAAAGAGTTGAGTTATCAAGGGAAATTAACTGAAACTGAGATATCCAAAGACATGGCATGTGGAATTAGAACAATCTACCCCCGTGGACTAAATAAAGGGTTTGGTTTGACATTCCAACTAATATCACTTGAAGAAGGCTGGAGCATACAAGAGCTGAAATGTCATAAATATGGCAATAAAGATGAGGACAAAAGTCCGAATCATGTAAATAGTTACACCTTATGTCAGAAATATAGAAAGATGTTAAAAAATACTTATTTTTACTTCAGGAATCAAATAAACTTATTAATCAAGCCAATATGAGTTTTAAGAATATGTATTTCAATTGTAGTGAAATATTATTCAAGAAAAAGTGTTCACTACAGTATATAAAATGTTAATGGTAATTAGCTGTTTCCTTATAAGAAAACATTCATCTATTAACTGTAGGGTTTTCAGTATTGGGGTTTCATTTCTAACCTTGTGTTTGAAATATCATGAAACATTAACCTCTTGATTAGGTTGTTATTTTCTCTTTCAATTACATGTATCCTCCATTATAATTGTTGTTGAAATTGTTACTGTTATTTGGTACAGTTCTTTGTTTGTGAATCTATAGTGCCAGTTCATAAAGTTCAAAGTAGTATAATCATCGCTAACACCTGTAGGCTTCATTGATCTGAAAAAGCATTTGTAGGAAAGGAAACTAAAAAAAAAGAAAAGTAACTATAAAACCTTGAAGGAAAGAAACATTTTTATAGTATTTAAATATTTTATTAGTGTTTTATTTCATATATTTAAGCTTATGATGCAGTTTTCTTTTTAATTTCTCACATTTTAATGTGTGTTTTATGTGCATCAGTCATCGACTGAAATCTGTTATCCTATTTCAGAAGAAATACAGTTATACATACTCTCCAAGTTTGAGGTTCACTGATATACAAGGGTAATATATAAAGGCACCTGTCTTTATTTCTCTGAAAGGAAATCAATTTATAATATATAATAATTGCTAAATCTCAAAAGGTTTCATCAAAAGAACTTGACATAAATGTAAACATACATTAAAATGTTTTTCACAGTTTTTTTATGAGAGTCAATATCATTAAGCTTTATCCTTGATGATTTTTATATTCTAGCACCTGAAAAAGAAAAATTAAAAAACAAACTATTCAGCTGAATGGCACTGCCAATTCCTGAAAATATTTCAAAGATAGCAAATATTTTTTCAGCTATCAATTTGAAAATGTGTTGCTGCAATTTCTCTGCTCTGAAGTAATTCTTGTTAATATTTCAATAACAACAAAGCAAATAATTAAAAGAAAATTGTATTTGAAAATCTCTGATTCATCAAGTTCATGTACTGAATATTATTAATGCTTGTTGATTGAATAGCAGCAAAAAGCAACTTCACAGGGTTAATTCTTTTGATAACTGCACCAATAACAAATGGCTTTTAATATATTCC
>OZ038487.1:64798241-64888241 GCA_964036315.1 Acanthosepion esculentum
CTCTACAGTCACAGACATCAATGCTCCAACCAAGCAGACACCTAGGATGCTATCCATGGTCAACCCTGACCAATGGAGGCCTACTGTATATATTTATATATGTATATATTTATCTATATATATATATATATATATATATATATATATATATATATTTATATATTTATGTATATAAACTGCGTCTAGAGATTATATCAAGTTATGAATTGGTATAAAGAGTTGTGTCTTTAATGTTAAAAGTCCTATTACGATGTTGTTTAGATTCTACTCAATATTATTAACTTAGATATATAGTGATAGTGAAAACTATTGTTTTTGGTTGGAAAAAATTTTACTAAGTTAACAAAACAGACTAATTTGACTGTCAGTAGTTTATTTGCAACTATTTATTTTGATACTTTTACATTATTATACCTTGTAAAACTAATGTAAAAAAATAATATGAAAAGATTTTAGAACAAATTCATCAATTTCATAAAGGAAAAAGATAAAAAAACATTTTATTTTAAAAATAAAAGATATATTAACAAAAAAATAATAAGAACCTCCTAAAATTTATTGCACAAATGCTCCTTTCTTTTCAATAACTCTTAGCAGCCTATTGTCAACATCTGATGTTAGATTTGCAATTTTAGCGGCTGGTAAGTTGTTTGCAGCAACTTTAACTGCCTCCCAGAGGTCACACTTGCTGTTGAATTGCCTTCCATTAGAATAAATATCTCTCTTGAGGATGCTCCACAGGTTCTCAATAGGATTCAAGTCACAGCTATTTGAAGGCCAGTCCATAAGAGAACTTCAACAAATCCCTTTTCTTTCAACCAGGATTTAGTAAACTTTGATGCATGACTTGGTGCATTGTCTTGCATAAAGATCATAGATCTACGCTTGGCTAAAGACTGGTTATCAAGCCATTCAAAGAAATATTGCTCTAGGAAATCACAGTAACTTTTGGAATTCATTTTAACCCCGTCTTTCAGTTTAAATGGACCCACGAGCTCATTACCAATAATCCCAGCCCATATCATGATCCCACCACCGCCTTGTTGGTGTTTAAAAAATTTTCTTGAGTCATGTTGCTTGCAAACACATCCTCGAGCCTATCCATCAGGCCCATCAAGGGTGATCCTTGATTCATCTGTAAAAAGCCCTTTACTGAAATCAGTTTTCATGTATTTTTTTGCCAACTGCAATCTTCTTTCCTGATGTTTTTTTGTTAAAATGGGTTTCTTTATTTGATTTTTTACATCAGCAAACTTCCTTAATGCTTTACACCTTGTTTCCCTTGACCCCATAGGAGCTCCAGCGGCCTCAAATATGAATGCACTTGACGCTTTTGGGTTTCTTATTAATTCTCTTTGGATATGTGATAGATCACGCTTTGTTAAATTCCTGAATTCAGCCTGAGACTTTTTTTTCCTTGGTTAAATTCCCATTTGACATATTTTCTTGATTGTTCGATGATCCCTTTTCAAATACTTAGAAATTTGAAGCAAAGACTTTCCTTTGCTAATTTCTTTGATTATATAGTTCTTTTCATTCATTGTTAGTTCTTTTTTACGAGCCATAATACTAAATTCTAACTCTTGCAAATAATCTCTTGACACTGCAAATTGCTATAATTACTGAAAAAATACTAAATATCAATCTGAAATTGAAAATTGGGACTTAATTGCTTTCATGCTTACTCACTATACATAATAGTACAAATTATTTCATTGGATAACACATATCTATGAATTTTACATAAAATATTTGACAATACCTCTTTTGCATATAATCTCTAGACGCAGTTTATATTTATATGCATATATATATTTATATATATTTATATGTGTATATATTTATGTATGCACTAGCAACATGGTCCGACGTTGCCCGTCTTGATTAAAAAATCGTACAACTCATACAGCAATCGCTATCACTTGACTTAAAATATTTTTGCCCTTCCTTGCCTTTAAAGGAGTGCCCTTTGCCGTGCTGATATTGCTACATGCCTTACTTCTTGCCTATCTTACACTGCAAATTTTTTCTAAGCTCTATACTAAACATTAAATCTGTTACGAAAAAAGAACTAAACAAAGTGAACACAAAACGATCAGCTTTAAAAAAGGACTCGTAACTGGAAAAACCGAATGAAAAAGAATGTTAACAACAAATACTTTTTCACACCCAACCCAGTTCTGCAAAATCAGAATCAACGTTGAGTTTAAGCAAGCAAATGAGCCAATTGGAGTAAAGTACCATGCAAATGTAAATTTTTCCCACTTGTGACGAATGCAGCTATCAATTTTTTTGCATGCTAGCATGCTAGTTAACATTCATGTCAGTCAGCTGTTGGCTCTCACGCTGGCCAATAGAATCTTCCTGCCTAATCGTGGCAGCCAGCTATAGGCTCTCACTCTGGCCCATAGAAAATGGCTGCAAACTACATGAAAACTGCCATAGAAGCATGAAAAAATCAATTATTTCCACTATTGGTGGGAGTTGGGAAATGCAAAGTCGATGGTGGCCTTCCCGCTAAATTGGAGCATGTGCATGTAAATTTTGGTGCAAATCCATGGAAAATTGCGGCCGTGCATTCATTACACACACACATACATCCTGCCTTTTATAGATAGAGATATATATGTGTATATATATTTATATATATTTATATGTGTATATATTTATGTATGTATATATGTGTGTATATATATATATATATATATATATATATATATATATGTGTGTGTGTGTGTATATATTTATATATATATGTGTGTGTGTGTGTGTGTATATATTTATATATATATGTGTGTGTGTATATATTTATATATATATGTATGTGTATATATATTTATATGTGTATATATTTATGTATGTATGTATGTATGTATATATATTACGGTCAAATCACGCTGAACACACCGGTTCCCGTTCGATCACCGAAGTTAAGCATCGTAGAGCCAGGTCAGTACTTAGATGGGGGACCACTTGGGAACACCTGGTACTGTAAGCAGTGTGGCTGTGTGGCTGAGTGGTCTAAGGCGTTGCTTTAGAATCACGAGGCACCGAGTTCGAATCCTGGCTGGAATTAATTTCAGCAGCTATCGGACTCCAAGCACAGGGCACCTTTGGCAAGTGTCTGTTCCATAGCCACGGGTCCACCAAAACCTTGTGAGTGAATTTGGGAGAGGAAAATGTGTGGAAGACCTCGTTGGCCAAAGCTAGCACGATATCACAAAAACACCGTGATTGCGAGTTGAGGTGGCCAGCCTTGTTCATTTATGATCACGCTGCACACGCCAATAACAGTATAAACTGCAGGTGGGCTCTGTGGGCATTTCCCAGTTGGGAAATTGCAAAAATGCCTGTGCAAATGTTGCCATATGCGCTAGCTAGCTGTCCATTGCAACGGGTGTCCTTGATATCGAGTGGCCAATCATTATTATTATTATATATATATATTTATATGTGTATATATTTATGTATGTATATGTATGTATATATATATATAAATATTTATATATATATATATATATATATATTTATATGTGTATATATTTATATATATGTGTATATATTTATATATGTATGTGTGTGTGTGTGTGTGTATATATATATATATATATTTATATTGTTATTAGTAGGACCTCTAAGTACTTTTAATTTAAACAATTTTGTTCTTTTTTGAATTAGGGTGGCATTTGTAAAATGAAAGTTATGGCCAGATTTATTCCTGTGTATTACAAGAGAAGAATTTGAATTTTTGTCTAAATGTGAATTTCTTTTACGTTCTCTAGATACAGAGTTTTGGATTTTGTGATTTCTCTCTGAAATAAATGCTTTTATCTAACTCTAATAAGTTTGGGATTCAGTGGTCAAAATACTAGTATTAGAGATTAACTAATTTATTTACAAGTTTTGTAGAAAGCGCATTATAGGGCTAGGATTATGAATTTTATGTTGTTGTTAGAAGTGCTATTGTTGGTGTCTTGTTTTTTGGATTTGTGGATTTTGTAAGCATGTTTTCTAGCATTGAGGATGAAATGATGTGAGTAGTGAAGAAGTTTTCTCAATGGATTTCTTTTCTTCTCTTAAGTACTCTGGGCTACATATCCTAATGGCTCTGATGGAGAATTGTATGACTAATTCTGATTTTATTTTTTGATTGTGGTTGGAATGGAAATGAATTAGTTCATTTTTTTTTGTTAGTTGGTTTACAGTAAACTTTAAAATATAATTTGTTATTGTTATGTATTAATAAGATGTCAAGGAAAGGTAGAAATTTGTGTTTCAAATTCATGTAGGAATTTGGAATGCTACAAATTATACATGTTAGATTAAAAAAGCAAATATATAGGAAACATGATTAACCAATGAAAATCAAAGAACAGAAAAAATGAAGCTTTATTTAAAGTGAAACATGATAGATTGATAAACATTTTTTATTTGTTCTTTATCTTATCATATAGATTCTTAATTATTTCACCACAAAAAAGGCATAAAGCCACTAAGATGCAAGAGATTACTGAGTGTTAGAAAATATGAGGAAAAAAACTATTAAGGAGAGAGAACAATAAAAGAGCAAGAATTAAGAATCAAGAAGATACTGATGGATATTGTGTTTAAATTTTTGAAGATCAAATTTGACTGTGAAGGAAGAGGGCAGAAGAGAGTTCCACAAGAACAAGAAGTGTGAGAGAAGTAACTGTTAGCATATAACTTACGGTTACATCTAGCCATTTCAACACTAAAATGATTGGAGCTAGCTGCCAATCTAGTACAGTGCTTAAACTCATAAAGTCATTGTACAATAGAGGAAAGTTTATCACAATTACCAGTATTTCTAGAAAAGGCACAAAGAGGCTATAGGAAACTGCCTGAAACCTAGATGCCAGGTCAGAAACAATAACATTGTAAATTCTTCTTTGGATTTTATGAAGAAACTATATATATATATATATATATATATATATATATATATATATATATATATATATATATTTCCCACAGCTGTAAGGTGGCTTCTTTGCACCTTTTCTATAAATATTTTCATGGTAATTGTTCAGATGAGCTCTTTGCTATGGTACCTAGACTTTTTGAATTTATGTGACTGGCATTGAGATCTTATCAATTTAAAGTTGAGCTGGCTCAATGTAACCATAAATTCTATGGTAACAGTTTCTTTTCTCAATCTTCTTGCTTGCAGAACTCCCTTCTGGCTCCATGCTTTCCACCCAACTTTAATCTGCAAAAATTTAAATGCAATGTCAATTTCTATCTACTGTCTGCCTGATTACTCTTTCCTTTTCACACACATTATTAAGGTTCCTGTTCCTAATTATTCCACACCTTGCAATCCTTTGTGTTTTAGTAGCTTTACTGTCTTGTATGGGGTGATTCCAGTTAAAATATATATATATATATATATATATATATATATATATATATATATATATATATATATGTACACGCACATAGTTATTGTTGGAAATTTGTTGTCTGTACATTAACGTTTTCACAAGGTTGTTCACTGTGAAACTGGTACATCCTTTAAAAATGATATCTTTTTTCAGTTAGCCTCTTATGATTCCTGTTAGAACTTTTTTGAACCAGTTTTAAAATCCACACTAGCCTGTAGAATGAATTTTAGATTTTCCTGGCAGTGGATTGATTACATTCACCAGAAACCAGCTTAACAGATGGCATGCTGAGCTTTGACAGATGACTTTTAAGTATAATGGAATACCTTCCTTGTGAATCTTTGGGAAGCCATATATATGTTACCTTGCTGTGATGCTAGATGAACTGTTTGTATTTGTTGAGAGAGGTAATCTTTATTTACTTTTTTCAGATTTGCAGCCATTTTCTTTTTGCTCTTGGAGTTGTTTGTTTTTGTCTCAGTTCCCTGCATTTTCTGTATTATAAAAAAAGGAAATATGAAAACAACAACAGGCCAAAAATATAAAATATATGGAATAAGGCAAACCTTTCATCTCAGAATTTTACAAAATATCGTTGGTCTCTGACAAGCTGGAATAATTTTAATTACTACTGGGTGATATTTAATATCAAAATTTGCCATCAATATTAAATGAAATTAATTTTTACCTAATGCCGATTTGGTCTTTATATTTGATAATTACATTCAAGTTTTATAAATATCTTTTTATTTACTTTTTATTGAATAAGTATTACTGCCCTTTTTATCAAAGATGAATCTCTTATTTTCTGCCAGCTTGAAAATAATTTATAATTATTGGCTTATATATTTGGGAGTCTTTTTAACTTCATATGTTAACATTTCTGAATTTAAATTAATTGAAGTCTAGGTATTATTACTAGTGGGTTTAAATCGTTTAAGTTCTTTTATGAGCTTCTAGTTATGAAATCTTAGAAGTTTCTTTAAAATTTTCTGTTTATTGGATTTGCAATTTCAACTGTATTATGTTTTATACAAGGCTTAGAAGTATTTAATTTCTGGCTGGAGAAGATAGTCACTCATGATAAAAAATGTATTTATTATAAGAATCTAAAACAAAGAGAATTTTGGTTACATCCAGGAAAAACATTCAACATATCAACTTAAATTTATGAAGGGAAAAATTCTTCTCTTGATGGGATTCAAAGGAAATTCTATATTTAAGATTTTTAATTTGGTCAGATTTTAGGAAATTCATTGGACTGTGAACTTTTAAGCATTATTTCAATATTGTCTTCATATTAATGCATAATTCTTCTAATATACTTTTCTCTTGCTCACTTTAGAATTTTCTGTAAAAACAAAATGAGTCTTTTCTATACAAATTCTTAAATGTCCACTTTAAATTGGAGTGTGCTGATTTTCTTCAAAGATGGCTTAGACAATTTTCCTAAGCGATAAGTGCATTATATTGCTTGCAACCAAGAGAGTGGATTGTCAATTAACCAACTTAATTTACATGATGTTATTATTTGCATAACCCTTTAGAAAATTCCCCCAAGGGTTGGGTATTCTATTGTTTCATTTATTTCTTTAAAGAAAATCATTTTTTCTCACTCAGTTCTTATTAGTGTTTCTTCAATCTATCAGGGAAAAATGTTTAGAATTTATAAAGTTTAATTTCTGACAGAATACATCAGTACCTTTTTTTCTTATTTCTGTTTTATTCACTTTTAAGAAATTAAAATTTCTTCTAAAATCTTTCTCTACTACTCTTTCTATTGCTCTACCGGCAAAGTTTATATTAATTATCGGTAATATTATTTATATATTTCTCAATAATATTCTACATTTAATTCACTGTAACCTATTAATTGCCAAGTAATAGTGTAAAACATAATTAATAATAATAATAATAATGGTTGTTTTTCTTTTATATCTATTCATTTATTAATATTAATATTCCTTTCTATTTATATATTCAACTAGTGTTTACTTAAGTTTATTTAACAACCATTTTGTCTGAACTTTGTAGATGAGGTTTTATAGTCATTTTGTGTTGTTGCATTTTAACTAATCTTGTCATTTTTGTTGTTTTATTCAAAATATGTAACAAACACTTGAAGAAGGCTAAAGAATACAACAACAGAAATGTGATAGAAAACAGTTATGAAATCTGTTTAACTGAATCAATATAGAATATTTAATAAGTATTCCATTTTGACACAATGGATAAGCATATATACTCAGTTTTATAGATAAGATAAATTGGGTTTGTTTAAGTAATGCTAGCAAACATAGCCAGCATAGAGAAAGTACTTCTCTGAAATCAAATGCACTAGGCCGGTCATCTGACATGTATAGAGGATTGCAGATTTTGCCCAAAAGACTTATTTATGGTGAGCTGATACAAGGTAATTGACATGCTCATAAACCCAAAAACATTTCAAGGAGGTAGTTAAATGTAACCTAGAGACTCTTCAAGTTAATGTTGAAGACTGAGAAACAGTTGCAGGAGATAGATCTGGCTGGAGAAAGTTGATTAGGGAATGCTGCAACAATTTTAAGCAGAAGAGAATTGAGCATTTCAATAAAAAGCACACCAAATAAGAAGGGAGAAATAGAATCTGTCAATAGGACACCAACACACTTGGCAGTATTTGTGCTAGTTTATCCACCAGAGAGGTCAGGAGCAAACTCCTGTGAATGCAACCTTACCAGAAAGACTTGCAGGATACTTGTGCGAGTTTTGTGACAAGGTCTGTAAGTCTGTTGTGGGACTCAACATCACATGATTGTACACATGTTTGAGTCCCAGAACAGACTTAGAAACATCACATTATTTTACACAAGGACAAGCAAATTCCCAACATTGATAACATAGACAAACTTTATGTTTGCCATGTGCATAAGAGAGGTTGTAAAAGTGAAGCCGGCCTTAAGAATTACTTACAATTCCATAGCAGAGCATTATACGTGGTAAAATGATGGAAATAATGAAATTCTGAGTGAAAAACACAAAAGAAGCTACCAAGTGAAAAGATGGTTTTCTTTTGCAAAGAAGTGACAATTATCTATATATATATATATATATATATATATATATACACACACACTGATGAGCCCAAATATCATGACCAGTGGCATGTAACTAGAATGACACTACCTCATAACAATTTTGCATATCATAGATATATACAACCAGGTAAGTGGGTATCAAGTACTTCATTTTTATGTTATGAATTTTGTACTTTGAGTAAGAAGAAAAGATTTGAGTGACTTTGATGAAGAGGTTAAATCTTATGATCAGAAAAATAGGTCAGAGCATTTCCCATCAGATAGTGTTGAGGGAGCACATGTTTAGTTGTGGTAAGTGTGTCTATTAGTCGTAGTTCAAAGTGTAAAAATTCACTAACCAAAATAACATTAAACAGCCAAGACTTATTGATATGAGAATTGAGAGATGTTTCAATCATCTACATACCAAGAGAAGGACAACTGTGGCATAAGTTGCAGCTAGCTTTAATCAAGGTGAAAGAAGAAATGTGTCACAACATACAGTATATTGATCATTGTGGCATATGGAGCTGTGTATCTGCAGGCCAGTCATAGTACTCATATTAACCAAAGCCAATTACAGAAAGTGCTTTCAATAAGATAAGTGGAACTGAACCCTGTATAAATTGAAGGTCACCTGCTTCAATGGATCCCACTTCCTCTTGAATAAGGATACCAAGGTTATGTGTCATTATACTGAAGAACTAATGGCAACAGTATGTATTGTGGGAAAACAACAAATCAGTGTGATAATTTGCACATGTTCTAGGAAACACTGTACCCTATGAATCATATGGAAGTTACTTTGTCATGTACCACTTATCTAAATAAAATCATTTTTGAGGAACATTCATTCAATGTTAAGTGTAGCTATTCAGTACATATTTTGAGCTGATATTATGCAAAGAATTTGCCTACTTGACTTTAGCAGGACAACTGATTTTTACTTTATTCAAAATTCCAATATATATATATATATAAAAAACCAAACTCTATGCATTTTTAATGTTTCTTTTTAAAAATATTAAACGAAACAGATTTTAATTTGCATACAAGCTTAAATTTGTAAGAAAATAATTTATTGTCTTAAAACTTAAAAATAATGACATTCAAATGTTGTGCTCATAAAAAATGTGCAGACTGTTTTCTTACAGCAGCAACATTGTTTAGTCTACTAAATTGTACAAAGGTTTGACTTTTAAATAATATGGCAACACTAAAGAGCCAGTAATTAATTGTCATAAAAAAATCTGTAGAGAATCCTGCTCAGCCATTGTCAGTTATGTAAAAAAGATGTACTCATAGAAAGTAATGAAATAGGACAAAGGATTTAACCTTTCAAATATTTTGTCACAAACCTATTACAGACTATATTATAACCTGAAATTTATTCCACTGAAAATTTAAATATCTATTGATATATATTTTGCAGACACTATGTCTTTTACCTACTTTTTAGAGAAAGACTATTATTTCATGTTTAAATTCAATGTTGTTAGGTAAATATGTAAATATGAATTGTCAAATGTCAATAACTTATACTTGGGGGTATCTAAGGGGTGTAGTAACAGACAGTGGAAAATAAGATACAGAAATTCAATGATGCATAGGAATAACAAAAGGTACTTTCCAGAAGCTAAGCAGAGCATTAAGAGATAGGAAAGTTTTGTTAACTACTACGTGATCTTTAATCTCCTATATAACAGTGAATGCTAGACAATCTCTTCACCCGTCCTGGATATGACGATAAACTACATCCGCGTCCAGGGTAAGACAATAAACTACGTCCAACAGCAAGGCCTCTGATCAGGAGGTTTTGAGGAGCATGGAACCATCTCTTAATTGCTGGTGTTCCCAGGTTCATCCAGCTATGGGCAAATAGTCCCCCCCCAACCTGACTCAAAACACTATGAAAGTGTAAAAATAGATTTTAATACCAGAAATACTTTGTAAAAAAAATTAATATCAGCAATAAATTTTTGAAAAAAGAAAATATTACCAGCAATAAAAAAAACTTGTCAGCATTAAATAACCCATTGAGGTTAATATGCCACAAAATGAAACAAACCAAACTATACATTTTTTTTTTAAATTATTACCAGCTATAAATTTTTGAAAAAAATATTACCAGCTGAAAAAATTACCAGCTATAGATTTTTGAAAAAAAAAAAAGCAAATTTTGTCAGCATTAAATAACAGATTATAGTTGATATGCCATAAAACAAACCAAACCATCTATTCACAGATGAAGAGGAGATTTGAAGAAAGAGAATGATGTGGTTCTAATGATAAATACTAAGTATACTATGGACAGAACATGTGAGCAATGAGGAAAATAGAAAAAAATAAAAACTGCAAGGAAATGTATACTTACAATCAGAAAGAGGAAGGTGACATTTCTGAGACACATAATGAAAAAAGAAGAGCTAGAAATTTTAGCATTCGTGGGACATTGAAGGCAAGAAAAGCAGGGGAAACAGTGAGTAACCAACCCCTAACTGATTTGTGTGAATGGGTGACAAAGGCGGTGAAAGAGTGAAAAGTTACTTAAAATAGCAGAAAACAGGAAATTGTAGAGACTCATCATCATTCCCTATATCTTGATGGCTCATGGCAAATAAAATAAGAAAATAGAGTGAGAATTCTTATCCTTCAGTTCTATTCTATATTACATTGATATACACCTGCCAATGACACACATTTCATGGCTCTTATCCTGAAAGGTTTCATAATAGGAGGCATTTAAAGTGTGAAGTTTTCATTTATACCACTCTATACACATTTACTCCTTAAAGTATGGTCATCAAGAGAAAAGATGCAAGTTTAAATTGAAGATATATACATCAAGCAGGTGCAGAAGTTCAAATATCTGGGAAGAGTTTTAACAGCGGATGCAAAATCCAAAGATATCCAAACACTCAGTGGACTAGCGAAAGAAGCCTTCCAAAATCTAAGCAAAGTCTGAGAAACAAAAACTTCATTAGAATCAAAGAAAAGAGGGCTGGATTATTATGTGATATCCATCCCCATATATGGCAGAGAATGTTGGACAATTTCTCTATGGATGAGGAAAAAACTAGTGGCAGCACAATCGTGGTTCTACAGGAGGATTCTGAAAATTCCATGGATGGAGCGGGTAATAAACAAGAAAGTTTCAAAGAAAAAGGTAGCAGAAAATACACTTATAGGCAGAATCAGGAAAAGATAGCTGAAATTTCTTGGACACATAATGAAGAAAGAGTGTTTGGAAAACTTAACCCTCCTGAAATATATTGAAAGCAAAAGAGTTAGGGGAAGGAGGCAGAAAGCCACTTAATTGACTGGCTTGTATGAATGGATGGTAGAACTGAGGGCAGGAGCCTTAGCAAAGGGGAATCAAAATTGCTAAGAGCCATGTGAGATAGAATGTTGTGGAGGACCATGGCTGCTTATGTCCTGAAGGGATGCAGCACATAGAAGAAGATCCATAGAATATAACAAATATATAAGTACACTCCATGTCCACTTGGACTGCTCAAATCTTTTAATGACATTTCTTTCTTCCTTACATGAAATTCAATGTTGTAATTTTTACTTTAAGACTTAAAAAATATTTCAACCTTTTCTGATGGAAAAAAGCAAATAGACGTTTTTTTTAAGTATTTCATTCCAAGCAACGTAGGAGTGCTACTAGCAAACAAGGGGTTGCAGAGTGAAAGTAAGTGGAGTGTTTGAAGAACGGATAAAGAAAAGGATGGGGATCAAGATCAATGCATCAGAAGATGTTGATTGACATTGCATTTGAATATTTGAAGATTATAGTTATCAGGGAAGTAAAAGGAAGGGAGCTCCACTGTTCGGAAGTGCAAGAGAAGCTGTTGGAATAGAAGAGGTGCTTACATTTAACTGTTTTGATAGTGAAATGGTGGGACCAAAATGCCAACCTAGTAGCATGCTTAAGAGCAGTTTCCATGAAAATATTTGTAGAAAAGACAGAGAGAAGCCACACCACATCTGTGAGAAAGTGTCTGGTGTCAAGATGCAGATAATATGCAGTATATAAAGATATTATTGAAATAAAAAGTAGAGACAAAACTTTAAGGTCAATAATTTAATGATATGATTGATAACTTTCCCCAAACAAAAATGTTTTCTAGTTATCTTTTAGGAATTAAAAAAGAAAAAATATAATTTCTAATGGTTTCGATTTATTGAGACATTGTGTTTCATGACTTTCTAAACTTACTTCAATATTTCTTCATACACACAATTCTGGATGCACCTACAATTGATACAAAATTTATTTACAGACTTTTTAACAGAGATATTTTTGATCACTCTTATTAAATAAATGCTAAATTTCTTTCATTATTTAACATAAGAGTTATGAAAGATATATAATAATTTACTTTTTCATTTAAATAAACTATTGCAATCTATATTGCCTCTTTTATTCTTCCTTATTTCATAAAGACCACACATATAGAATATAAAAGTCTTGAATCACTTTAGAGCTGAGTTATCAGTATTTGAAACTGTTCATGCATTTACAGATACCGTAATGATTTATTCATTTTTTTGTCCCTTTCTGTTTAGACAGGTATTCTCATCTTGGCTGTTATACTCATAATGTTTCAGTCACTATACCCTCTGGACTTCATTTTAGCATGTCATACTTGGTAACCTTTTTTAGCATTTTGAAGTGAAACCTTTATTCAATCTATCAGTGTAAATTGTTCTGAATCTACATTCCAAACTTAGGGGAGATAACTAATATTCTGTTGATTTACTGTGTGATACTTTTCTGACTCTTCAATTGATCAAAGTATATGGCTTTTCAATGCTACCTGAACCATGAATTAAATTGACTGCCTAGAAACCAAATTTGTTTTAACCTCTGTTTCAGTTCACTAGACTGTGTATCTCTTAGAGTAATTCTGGAACCTTAAACCTAATGTATGGATCCCAGTGGTAGAATTTTTGAATCTCTCTTCTTTTTGATCAAAAGTTCACAGATAGTATTCATTTCTATGTTAGGTCTGCTCAGGGAATTGTCAGAGGCTAACATGTGCACTGATTCTTTCTTATTTTCCAGTATTGTCTTCTCTTTATTTTATTGACTTCAATCCACAGGAGTTGATGGCAACAATTTTCACTTCATACATGATGTCATGGCTGATTTCAATGTCTCTCCTCAAACTGCAGCCTTTTAATAGTCTTCCAATTTTATTTTTTTAAGGAAGCTGGTCTTGCTCATAGTATTCATTGCAGCAAATGCATGGAATTGAATACACACAGTTCTTGATTCTCTTCTGAGGGTAAGTTCTTGATTTGTGAGAGATATCTCTAAGGATATCACTCACAAAGTGAAGTTTTTTTAATGTCATCCTGATGAATGATAGATACTCTGAGTCCATTGACATCTACCTTTTTGAATCCCTCTCTGATTTAGTATCAGAGTATAAAAACCCAGGTCAAAAATATGTTTGTATAATTTTTATATAACATTTATCATCTTAAATCCCTCTCTGATTTAGTGCAAAGATATTTCTCATGTTATCTTTTTAGTTTTTCAACAGTGGTTAAAGTTTAATGATATGGAACAGGACAGCTTGTGAACATTTCCAAACCTAGCAAATGATACTGAGTATCAAAGAATTTCTAAGTTTTAAGTTAGTCATAAATACTATACATATATAAGAGGTTACCTAAAAGTTTTCAGTCCAACACAGATAGGACTCACCACTATCAATTTCTGATGTTTTAATCAGATTTTTGGGAGTTGGGTTGAACTAAGAATATTAGTATATATATATAACTCTGTGAGCAAATTAAAAGTATTCCAGGATGGATCCAGACCTGCAATCCTGAAATTTTGGATTCCCAAGTTTTCATTACTGTAATTGTTTTCAGTGATTTTTTTTTTTTACATGATTTTTTGCAACATTTTTGTACGATAACAATTTTTATAACTTGGAAATAAGAATATTTGAAATTAATTGCAAAATCTAGTGAAAGTCACCCATGAAATAAAAATAATTGTTTGTATAGAAAGTAAGGACCTATGTACATCAAATTGTCTTTAAATTAAGTGGTGGCAGAAGAATTCTCATTGAACATTTAAAAGATAAGCTTAAATATTAATGCAATACTTAAATGCGATGATCATTTTTGAGTTCTTCTGTAGTTTATTGTTGCCTATCACATATGGCAGCAATATCCCTTGCAAAAATCTCTGCCAACAGAGGACCAGATTGCAATCAAAAGAGCCAATGCTGCAGTGAGGAAATGAAAGTCCCATGCAAATGAAAACAGATCAACAACAACCAGGAGAGCTTCAAATGCTGAGAATGTGAAAAGACAGGGATTCTCAAACTCTTGAACAAGCCAAAGCCCCAGTCAAGAGCTCCCCAGAGGAGCAAGCTTAAATGCTGCTTGATAGGGTGGCTTTTACTCTAGTACATACATATATGGGGGTGGGGGGAATCAAAGAGAAAGGTATCTTAACCTATGCCATGACAAATATTCACATTCATATTTATGGAGTCATTTAGAGGAATTACTCCAGTTACTGTAATTCTTTTACATATATATATATATATATATATATATATATATATATATATATAATCATTGATCAATAAATATATTTATCTATTATAGTTTTTAAGATTAAATATTTAGATGATAGTAACATTACATGGTTTTAGAAATTGAATGTGGCTTTTGCCCTGTTATATGATCAATTTTCCTTTCTCCAATTTACTCACATATTTATCAAGAGTGTGATGCAAAATTTTTTCTTTGCATTTTCCCACTTGGCATTTTACAATATAGATTTACAATATAGAGATGTGGATTTGTTATACGAGTTTTTTTATTGTTATTTGAAACTAAATTTTCAATGAATTTTGTAATAGCAATTACTTCAACTGAAACAGAAACTTTATTTTTCTGTTTTGTTACTTCAACTAAGCCTGCTTGCTCCATCAACACAACCAATCATAACTCTTTTGTCCTAGCCTGAAATATGAATTTGAAATGAATAATAACAATAGTTCTTCTTTTACTTTGCTTCACAGTTTTAACAAATGAAACTTGGAATCTTAAGTGAATCAATTATCATTTCTTATACATTTCTTTGTTATTTGGCTAAGAACGAACACATTCAAACTCGACAATTTCTAAACGTAGAATTTTTGTTTTGTTGCATAACTCCGCTTTTCTCAACTAACTTCCTATCAGCCTCTCTCTTGCTGCCTAAGCCCTGGAAATAAAATGAATTTTATAGTCAAGTTGATATCCAATATCCTCTCTACAAAAGCAAAACCGCTCAAGACTATTATTGGAGCAGTAAGCAAACAGTGCAAGATTTGGCAACTTGCCAGCTGGCATACAGAAATATGCTCTGCAACCAAATTTGTTGTACCTGCTTGATTTGTCCAGCCATGGGAAGAATTATTTGTAAACATGTCATCAGAAATGGACTAAGGTGTATAAACTTAGCAGTCTCTTGGCATATGGTGAAAATTTGCTTTATAAGCAATTATTGTAACTATATATGTCTTGAGATAAAATAATATTCTAGTTATTTAAAGAAGAGGCATAAAAGAACAAAAAAGCAACCAGAGAAATTAACACATTTAGGTTTATTCTGTAAATGAATGTAAGAGTGTGTTATATAGGTATAAATATGTATGAATGCTGGCATTATTATTTTCAAATCTACATGTTTGTATATATGGTAAAGATATGCAAATATATTCATATAGACAGATTTCTATATATTTTGCATATAAAAATAGCAAATGCATATATATTGATTTTCTAAGTGTAGCTTACATGTGGCACAAGGCCAAAAGTATCGGCACCCAGTGAGGATTGAACTCACTATTCAGTCATAACAGTTTTAACTTGATAACCATTTCACCACACTGAGGTGCCCTAGCAAATGCATATATATGTGTACATCTATATAATTGTGTGAATATGTGCCTGTTGATACTGTGGAATGTTTCTATGCATCTGAAAGCTCGTACATTATGCAGCACAATCATATTTGTGCATCTATATTTAAAATTATGAAAAATATTCATCAGAATATAAGTTCTCATCATGGCTTCATAAAAAATATCAAGGAAGGTTTTATGTATTTCTTGTAGGGCCTCAGGTGGTCAGTGACACTCATGTGGAAGAGGTAACCATGAGAAACTGTCATCACCTTTTTTCTTTGCTCTTGCTGTAGAATTTACTTCAGCAAGGAACATTACCTGGAAGAACTTGTATCAATGTGTCTCTGTTGGTAGGCTCTTAGTGACTGTAGCTGATTTCCCAGGGAATGAGGGTCTTTTTGAAGAAATCTTTGTGTTTTTCTGCGGAACTCTCTTTCTTCACCAACCAGATTAGTTCTCTGATGATGAGGGTCTTTGAAATATATTCAGCCTCCATTCTTGCCACATCGCCTGCCTACTATTTATAAATCTTTTGTAGCAAAGCATTAATGCTTGAAGTCATGGCTGACTTTAGAATCTCAGTGTTAGTCATAAAGTTGCTTCGATCAACATTGAAAATGATGCAGAAGCAACAACTATATAACCCATGAATAGGCATCGGTGGCACTAGTATATAACCCAGAAATAGACTCACTATAGATGGGAGACTAGCTTTTAGTTAGTTATCTAACAAGGGTTTAGTTTACCTTAGATTGGGTGTCCCTAAATTGGTTGATATCAACACCTGTGGATCAGTAAATACATGGAGGTCAAAAGGTGACCTATCACTAAAACTTACCAATTTCCAACCAACTAACAATTACTTTAATATTGTTCCTCAAACACATCCTTTCCATTAATGGTGTCAGCCATTTAAATAAAAAGGTATATTAATTTATTTTTAATGTATTATTACCTATTTTCTTTATGAATTTTTTTCTCATTCCCATTATTATTATTTGAACAGACACATTTAATATAGGAAGAGAAATAGAAATTGAAAATGAATAATGTAAAGCTGAAATGAATTTAATCGATAAACAATAATCAAGGAAATATGCAAAGGAATTTCTACCTTGAAATAAAAAAAAAATGATTATATTGTAGATATCTGGGGGGTTGATAACAAATCACTTTCTGTGAAGGGGTTGATGGTTTAAAAATTCTCCTTCCTGAGATAATCTATCTTTCTAGTTAGACAGTCATCAGAGGGTATGACACAATCAAGCTAGATAAAATCCTGGAATACATTTGGCTTCATTGTGTCAGTGGATATGGAAAACAGGTAATATTCCTGTTTAGATGCAGATTGATGAAGTATGACTACCTTTTTAAGGATAACTTCCATACCAAAAATTGTATTAGCTGCTGTGAGTATGTGACCAGTTTCATCCTTTGTGAACAGTAGCTCTCTGACCATCAGCATGCTGGTTTTGATGTTGACTGAGTGGACTTTTTTATATGTGTGGATGACGGAGACACATTATCTGTTATCTATCTCTTCTGTTATCTGTTTTAACATCATGTTAAAGAATATTGAAAACAATGTGGTTGTCATCAAACAACATTGCTTGATTACGCTTGTGATTGGGGAAGTTATGAATAAGCCACTGTCACATCTAAATAACCCAAGCTGTTACTTGTGGATTTCAACTTGGTGAGCAATCCAATTGTTCCAAGATTATCTTGAAGCTTGACTACTTTTACCTTTGTCAAGTCAAAAAAGGGATATAGAGCCCTTTGTTTCATCAGTAGCATTTTTTTTTTACCTTAGTGTAAAAAACATGTTACTCATGACTTGGTTAACTAAAACTTCTCAGGGAAATAATTCTTGGCAATCTGATTTGTTTCAGTGTTGCATTCTTTCTTTTTTTGTTTGGCTTTTGCAGTTTCTTTTGGTTTGGCTGCTTCTTCTCATTGCAATTTTGTGGTGCTGTTAATTGTTGTTTTCTGTATTAAAAACGTTGCAGAAGAGTGTATGAAAGAGAAATGGTTAAGAATAGAATCTCTGTTAATGTATGACAATGAACCATCATTCTTTAAGCCTGATAGGTTGGTGGGGGCATATGTTAAATGAAAGAATTTACAATAGACAAGGCTGTGTTATTTCACACTGGGCATCAGTCTAGCTTTTAATTCTCTCTTGCTTCATCTTGCATTAAAATCATGATGGATAATGACTTTCTGTTGAGACATTAGTAAGAGAGCAGTCTAAGTCAGAGTAGAATTTACATTTAACAGCTAAAATTGATATCACATGTAACGAACTGAAAATAATGACATAATCAAGATGTTGACATGCCACACTGCTTCAAATAAAATGTTATGAAGGAAACCTCTGTCAATACTGGGAAGAGCGATAACAACTATTGGCCGTGAGAAACCTTTTTTCATGAAACATTGTTTTAAGAGAAAGATTTTATAAATTTCGACCAGTATTGACTGCTCAATCAATGATTACCAAATTTTCCTTATAAGGAAACAGCTAATATTACCATTACCAATTGGAAGGTTCATTCATGTATATATACTGATTTTATGGTGTTTATGTTGTCAGAGTGACTAATAAAGGGCACAATGAGTAAATTGTTACCATTTTATAATTTTAATTTTGCACATGCACATTGTTTGTTTTTGATTTTGTCAACTGCACAGTATAGTATGGTCAGTTGGGTACTGTCTGTGAGAAAAAGTGCACCATGACACAATACACTCCACCAGATATTTGAAAATGTCAGCTGTACATCTTGGCATTTGCACTGGAAGCTCCAATATGAATGTTTCAGAGTGTTTGGAAGCTCCAATATGAATGTTTCAGAGTGTTTGAATGTCTATCTGAGGACAGTGCAGAGGATTCAGAAAGAGTTGGATGAGTCTAATGGTGATTACAAAGGTACGGTAGCTTGGAAAACTCACTCTGATCATTCTGATAAGAAAAGAATTCCCAAAATTTATTGGTGAAATCCAGGCCATAATTGACAATGATCCCTCCAAGTTAATCAAGTGCATAGCCAGGGATGCAGGAGTGTCTGAGTTTCTTATCAAGCAGGTAATACATGAAGACATTCAGTATTTCCCAGATGAGAACGGGTCAATTATTATCCCAAGCCATGAAGAGGAAAGACCCCACTATGAAGCTTTTGAACAAGCTCAAGCATCTCCTCTAACCAAACATGCTTTATTTTTTTCTCAGATGAGAAAAAGTTTTGCCAGGATAAGATGGTAAACACACAGAACAACCATTGACTTGCTGTGTCCTCAAAGGATGTACAGAGGGTGATGATAATCAAATATCCAGTCAACATTACAGTGTTTGTAGTGATCACTAGTGATGGTGATATTATGCTTTCATTCATCTTCCCAAAGGGCCTCAGACTCAACATGGAGGCCTACATCAAATGCTGCCCTGGGTCAAGAGGGTGGCTGCTGGAAGACCCTATGTCATGCCACACAAGCAGGAGAACCTAGTCATGGTTGTCAAACAATTTTTGCAACCACTTCACTCTTTACATCTGGCTACTTAAGTCCCCAGACTGCAACCCCCTTGATTATTATGTGTGGGTGCAGTTAAGTGAGAGACCAACAAAATTCCTTGTAATACCAAAGATGAACTGAAGGCAAGTATTATGGCAGCATTCACCAACTTAAACAAAGTGATGATCCAGAAGAGTTGCTGGAGATTCAGAAGTCTGGAGGCTGTGGTTGAAGCCAATGGCAATTTTATTGAATAAATTTACTCTTTAGTATTCAAACGTATTTTTGTGTAATTTTGGTAAATATATTTGTTAAAATAAGATATCAACCATTTTTGTGTAATTTTGATGACAATTTATTCATTGCACCCTGTATATATATATATATATATATATATATATATATATATATATATATATATATATATATATATATACACATTGGTAAGCTGAAAGGCAATGGTATTCCTTACTATACAATCTTCACCAGAGAGGCATCTCTCTGATTGTTGTAGAATGTGTAACCTGACTGGTTCTCTTTTTGAGTTCCATGATTTGGGAAACAGCATTCTCACAAGTATTCAAAAATTACTTCTGCTTTAAAAGATGCCCATTGGCTATAATAGACCAACAAAGTAGAGAAAAGACAATCTACTTTTTCCTAGGCCCTTCTTCATGTGGAACATGTAGTTCTTCAGGATGCTGCAGGTGTCTCCCAGTTTCACATCAGGTGATCACTTATCCCTGAACTGTGTACATGCAGGATTGGAGCTGCGAAATAACAATATCATAACATGATTTATCATAAAGTGGAGGCATGACTTTTTTCTGTCAGACTATTATGGTTATCCAACATTACGTGGGTTAAAATTGTCACTGACATTTGTTGGCTTTCTATATTTTCACAGTAATCACTTAAGTCAAAAGAGATATTAATAAACTTAATTAACAGAAAAATCTGAAAAATCTGTTGATTTTAAATTTGAAGTGTTGTTTCTTTCATGTTGACATTTTACCTATAGCTAGTTAAAATCAAACAATGTAAAATGAAGTTAGGATTCTTATACATTTGAATTGAGTTTTGTTATCTCTACTATCTAGACTACGAAATAAAATTAAAGTCTAATTTTATGACTAAATTTTTCTGTAAAGCCTATATTATTAAATATTTGTTTTGTTTTGTTTTTTAAATCATTTCACACCAAACAAAGTGGGAATGCCACTAGTATGCAGGGGGTTATAGGAAGTGAAAGTGAAAGAGAAGACTGAGAATATGGAGGAATGGCCAGCAGATGAATGGGATTTAAGAAGATGATATTTTACATTACATTTAAATTTTTAAAGATTGTAGTTATCAGGGAAGCAAGTAAACGAAAGGGAGTGACACATGTGTAGTGCAAGAAAAGAAACTGTTGGAGTAGAAGTGGCTGTTGTATTTAGTTATTTAAACAGTAAAAGGGTGTGACCTCAATGCCAATCTAGTAGCACGCTTAAATTCATGTAGTTGGGGCACCAGGGAAAAAAGCTTATCAGAGCAGTTGCCATGAAAATATTTGTAGAACAGATAGAAGGAAGCCATTTCATGTTGTGAGAAAGTGTGACTGAATTTGAGATGCTAAGTCAGGAGCAATTACATTATAGATCCTTGTTTTATTAAGTTTTCATCATTAAATATCTTGGTAAGTGGGTCAAGCCAAGAAACCCCTTATATTCATGATTGTGCATAGTTTATTATAATGACAAATATATATATTTCATATTATACATGTGTCTCACACTATTCAAGTGCAGTAGTAATCAAAAGAAGAATTTTAAACATTCTATTAATGACTTTAAATATATTCTTTCTATCTGTTTATATGCTCATTTCCATAAACTCTGACTTTCTCTTATGCAAAACGACATTATTGTGATTTTTAAAATTACTTGATTGTTTCAAAAGTGAGATTTTATTTCTCATTTGTGGATTTGTATCTGACACAAATTCTTAAATGCCTAAATTGTCATATTTTTATTCTCCCTTTTCAAGAATTGAATTGGTTTTTACAGTCTTAATATTTTTCTGTTTTTGTTTATTTACCATTTATTCTTTATTTCTTAATTTCAAATTCTGAAAATTTGCTAATGTATTTCCATAAATGAATTGGTTTGACTAACGAAATGAAATCACAAAGGAGAGGAAAAAGAACAAAAGATAAAGGTGAAAGAAATGCATCGAAAAAAAGAAAGGTTATTATTCAATAATGGAATGATTAAATTAGAAAATTCCATTCTTTGATTCTGGAAATATTTATTTGACAATTGAACTAACAGGTCTGTGTGGAATATTGGGACAAAACAAAAAAACTGGTAACCTACCTTGCAATGTGGCAAGAAGGCATTAGAAATTGGATGCAAAATTAGTTTAGAACATAAATCTATTGAAAATTCATTTCTTAGTTCAAAGATGACAAAAAAGGAGGCCAATCATTGATTTTTCATCAGCCAGTTTTCTTTTGCTCGATTATAAAAGCAAATAAGACAATTCATTGGCTGTTGTGTTTTTATGGGCTGTTCACTGCTTTAATTCAGCCACTCGTCTTGACAACCATGTATAAAATTGTGCATCAGCAGAAGACTATTGATATCACATATGATGATAAGAGCATACTTATATGTATTAATAAGACAGATAAGTTTATATTTAAATGTTTACAGAAATGCATACATTCTAATGCATTCAAAGAATTTCATGCAAGCAGATAAATCTCTCTTGTAGATCTGCGCTATGATACAATCATTGAGACTCAGATATTTTTAAATGATTTTATGCCCTAATACACATGTATACTTGGTTAATGCACATCATTTTATTGTTTTATATATCCTGATTTCTTTTTTCTTATTCTATTAAGCAGGCAAAAAATTTCCAAAAACTACTTAGGCTTTGTGGTTTTGCTTCTACAGCCTTTTGTCAGGCTCATGTCTTCAGCACCCTTCACTCTAGATTCTCTCCAGTGAAGTTTCCTATGTATTATCTTGACCTCATTCAAGAAAGTTGAACAATAGCCTGCATGAGAAAACCTATAAAAGAGTTCAGTTCTATATAGGTGCCTATGCTCAGTAAAGGAAGAAACTAATGAGAAAATTTCATGCAACTAAAAAAAAATGGTGACATTATTATCTCAGATGTACTAAGAAAATTTGTGTATATGCAGACCTGATACAGCTTGGCTTTTTTCAGTTGAATTTATGAATTACCATGACCAGCATGAATTCCATATGTCAAGATCTAAATTTATATATGATAAAATGCCGCCATCATTACCACAGCATATTTGTTGAAACAACTATGATCAAATCAGCAATGGTAAGGTAAATTGTTAAATTGTTGGTAAGTGAATGATTAATTAAAAGATAAATTTTTATTCATTGTTATTACATTGTAATTTGAATTACTACAGATTTAAAGAAAATAAGATAACTGTATTTAAGAGTACATGATCTTTTAAATAGATCTTAATCAAACTCACTCCACAAAGGTGTACAAAAAAACAACAACTCTTTTCATGTTACATATCTGTTTATATTTCTGAAGTGAGGTATTGTAACTATTTCACTATTTACATTGTTCAGACTGTTGTCCTTATATTCATGATGTTTCGGCAATTGAATGTGCCAGCCTTCTGCAAATGATTGGAATTTTGAACTGAGCCATTTATTTCATGCATCAGATAGATTGTTCTAGTTCCATGTGCCATGCCTCTTCCGGATATCTCAGTTTCAGTTATTTCCCTTTAGTAACTCTTTATAAGTTTTTGTTCACCACTGCTGTGGCCAGGTATTGAACTCACAACTCTTTGAGTAAAGTCACTGGATTACTTCAACCAACACTTTTATCCACTGGGCCATGTGTCCTTGGTTTACATAATCTTCTTTTGTGTTCTGTGCCTCTTCAGGATGTGGGAGATCAAGGCTCTTCACAACTTCCTATCCTTTGAAGCTCTATGCAATAATTGTCACCTTGTTATCCCTCCCAAGTCGCTGTTCTTCAGTCCATTTACACAAACTCGTTAGGTAGATTACTTGATGTATCTTTGTGTCTCTGTTGCCTACAATATGTCCTGTTAAATTCTCCAAGCCTGCTTACCTCATGGTATGTTGAAAAAATTTCAGCTGTCTCTTTCTGATTCTAAATATGTCTTTTTGTTCTCATTTTACCTAAAACTTCTTTGTTGCTTACATGTTCCATCCATATTCTCAGCATCTTTCTGTAGAACCACATCTTTGTTACTGCAAATCATTTCATACTATTGCTCATCTGATATGAGCAAGTCAAGGTAGAGATTTATTGAATGAGGTTGTTGTAAGTGTGTAAAGGAGGGAGTAGTGTGTTAAGTTAAATAACTGTTGACCTTAGACATGAAGTCATTAAAATTGGGAACACATCCTTTTATGAGTCTTTTTCACAAAGTAACAATTTTTTTTTGTCTGCGTGTAACTTCCTTCTTACCAAGAGAATACAAATGTAATGAGGATGAGTTGATTTTGTGGATGTGGTAGTAGGGTGGAAAATAACTCATATCCACTTAAGCTATGGAGTGAGCTTGAGCCCGAACAGTCATTGAAGGCAAGAAGCATGTTGTATCTATATTGTTCATTATTTCTATCTCTGCTCACTTTCTGTTGAACGATTCATGTTTTTCCTGTCAATATTTGTTTCTAAGGTTTGTAGTTAATATTCTCTACAATTCTTTGGAATTGTTTGCTCTTTCTTCATAATCTTAAGAATTTCATCTATTAGCCTCTTCTTTCTTTTTTGTTTCTCTTTCCTTGAGAATATATATTTATTTGTAGGTTGAATCATCCCGGAGTCTGTTGTACTGGAGTACAATTTACATTTTGGTGGTAAATGATGATGCCTTCCATTGGATATTCACAGTACACATGTGACAGCATAGTCCCCATAACCTCAGAAATGGAATTTTCCATCAGTCTGGTACCCACTATATTGCTCTATTTAAAAAGAAATAATTAACTTTGCCTAGCCATAAGCAGTTTAGTTAGAGTTCACACTGACATGGCAACATGACATTTATTCTAAGTTGCTCAGAATTGCTTTGAGTAGATTCTGGAGATTTCCAATGAATGATGTGGCCACCATATTTGCTTAACATAAACACAAATGAAAATATTTATGGGACATGACTGAGAGGTATTTATTCATGGAATCCATGTAGCGCAACAATAATGGGCTATTCCAGCAGGGTAATGTACCATGTCATCATACTCATGTTGTCCGGAATTAGTTTTGAGGAGCATTCTAGAGATTTACAATGAATGGTGTGACCACCACATTTGCCGAACATGAACCCAGTTGAGTATTTATGGTACATATACAACATGCTACACCCACAAATATGCATGAGTTGTGGGTAGCTATCAAGACAGCAGGATTCAATGTCTCTAAAGAGGTCTTCCAACCACTTGTGGAATTGAAGTTGTATGCACTTCACCAAGATAGAGAAGATCTTACACAATACTATACACCTCTCCCATGACTTTTGTCATGTCTGTGTCCTATAGCCATGCTTTGAAGATTATCCCTGCATCCATATCATATTTCTTTTTTCAGCAGACTGGATTATCATCGGTATTCTAGTTGCTTAAAAATCTTTTATCTCTTATTCTGCAATAAATCTTCTTTTTTATTCTTTGTTGGCATATCTGTTACTCTATCTTATTTTTTCATTATGGAATGAGATCAATCTTATAAATATTGAATAGTTCAACAAATGTTCAAAATGGTTTGATATCTTTCTTGCTTAGGATTTTTATATACTAAAAGTCCACTCGATACAAAACTCAAGATCCACTCAAACTAGACAGGATGAGGAGTGTTGTATGAATGTAAGAGGAGGTGATAGAAATTGAAAATTATGAGGATAAGGATAGATAATGATTGACCCTTGAGGTGAATATTGTGGTGTTCAGGAGAACATCAACATAGGAGTCTGTTCCACAAAGTCGCAGTTCTTGAAATAAAGCTGTCTCAGTGGAATTTCTGCTTTAAAATTACAATTACAGAAAATGAAGGTAATTCATTATAAACATTTTATTGCCTACCACATCTAAGTTCTTGTGTCAAGCACAAAAACCTAGCTAATAGGAATAGCAAGTGATAATAGGTGCAAATCACAAAACAAGACTCAACCACTGCATAAAATTTTTTACAGCTAAAGTGTTTATTACACAATTACAAAAAAAGGTACAAATACAAAATTTGCACAAAAATTTCTTTTTGTGTGTCTGTTAGGGCAGGATAAAAAAAAACTTCTGGTAAAAAGGATTACCATCAAAAAATGGGAAAAATTACAATTTGGGAAAAGACTAGGATTTTGAAAAAGACAAAAAGAGCAAACAATACAAGAAGACAGTAAAAACAAAACAAAGGTGCAACAGCTTTTGAGAGAAAAAAAGGCAGGAGAATTTTCATTTGAACTTCACAATTCTTTAGTCTCTCTGCAGCTGGTTGGTAACTGATGCCTTCTTTATGTTGATTTGCCTTGTTCTCTTGCTGCCAAAAAGTTTTCTCAACACATCTACTGAGCTCTATATATTTTTCTCACAAGACCCCCCCCCAAAAAAAAAAATTGCGGTTGTTACCAGAACTTAAGACCACATCTCTCATTGATCAGTATATATGAAAAAATAATCTTCCATAAACTGGAAATGGATCCTTCACAAATTTTGGTGGGTTTTAACCACTGAGCCCAAAAAGATATACAAATGTAACAATTTTTTACACCAACAGCCTTGTCTTCATAAAGATACACTTCTCTCAAAAGAATGTGTATTAAAAAACAACCTAGATTATTAAATATTTATTCAAGGCTAACATTTTGAAAATAGTAAAAATAAATGTTTTATATCACCATAGATGAATCATGTTATATTCAAGTTGTAAATGATAAAAATAGATAAAAGTCGATGACTGTGTTGCATTCCATGTCACCACTGGCTTCAGCCCTCCAGACCCCAATGTCACTTCATAAACTGTATCAATAAAAGATGGTTTCTTTTACATATTTGTTTTATTATACAAGAGGGACAAATGTAGTAGATCTAGGAGGTAGCAGGCAGAAGATCTTCAGGGGGATGCATGCCACTCTAAGGAATGCTTCAAAATTCGTGTGGCCCTCTGTTTACTTCATGCCTTTTTGGTATTATGTCCAAAACTTAGACAAAGGCAATCCATCACTGCCTGAATTCTATGCCCACAAGATATTCTGACTAATCACTCACCATCCTGGCCCAGTTTCTGCAATCTATAACAATTGTATCATATATAATTGATAATTTTTAAGTGGTATTAGTAATAAAGAGATTAAACGTTAGTTCAGTTGATTATTTTATCTAATCAAGCCACAGTTTGGGCTTCCAAAATTTGTTTCAAATATTTGGGATAAAGAATTATCCATCAACTGATTCTTGTTCTAGTTATTGTTATTTAATTTTTAAGGTATAGTGTTCCACTTACTTGATTGTTTAAGATTTAGCAAGATTGAAATTCAATTAGAAAATAATAATCAAATTAGTTGAAGAATTTCTTTTATTTGAACAAATGTAATTATATGTAAATTTAACAACTGCACTTTATGCACTGGATAGCCAATCCTGATGATAGGAAAATAAGAAACTGAATTTCAGTCAGATGTCTACAAATTTATGACTTGTTTCTAAATCAATAACATTTCTATTCAGGTGGTATTCTCCATTATACCTGAGTTTTTTTTGTTGTTTTTTTTTAAATACAGAAGTAACATTGCTTGTTGCAAGGTGTGTATCAATTATCCATAATTCACTTATATATGAATGCCAAGATGTGAAATATTGATTTTTTTTTCTTTTCATCTTTTTTTAGTGTTTTCTGAACTCATTATTTTCTTTGTTAATATATTAGATATACAAGAGTGGGGGTATTTATTTCTCCTATCTTTTATATTGCCTTATCAAAAATATCTTCTGATTTTGTTGTTTTCATTGAACTTGTTAAATATAAGATTAGTTTTCTTTTGATATTGAACAATCCCTATTATTTTACTACATATAAAATATACTATTAATGCTTGTTATAATTTGATGTGTTAAGTTAACTCTAATTTTCAAATCTCTTTTTATGTTTTAGATAAACATTAAAGAACAACTTCCATGTTTATACATAATAGAGTGAAAATTGAAATTATAGATAAAAGGGTTTTGTAGTTAGTAAAAGTGTGTTTAATATATGTTCAAATATTGTCTGGTTCACATTCTTCAGTTTGCCTATTGCCCAGTTCCCATTCTTAGTCTTGCCTATTGTCTGGTCACCATTCTTAGGCTTGCCTTTTGTCCAGTTCCCATTCTTAGGTTCATCTATTGTCTGGTACACATTCTTAGGCTTACCTATTGTCTAGTTCACATTCTTAGGCTTGCCTATTATCTAGTTCACATTCTTAGGCTTGCCTATTGTCTAGTACACATTCTTAGGCTTGCCTATTGTCTAGTACACATTCTTAGGCTTGCCTATTAACTAGTTCACATTCTTAGGCTTGCCTATTATCTAGTTCACATTCTTAGGCTTGCCTATTGTCTAGTACACATTCTTAGGCTTGCCTATTGTCTAGTACACATTCTTAGGCTTGCCTATTAACTAGTTCACATTCTTAGGCTTGCCTATTGTCTAGTTCACATTCTTAGGCTTGCCTATTGTCTAGTTCACATTCTTAGGCTTGCCTATTGTCTAGTTCACATTCTTAGGCTTGCCTATTGTCTAGTTCACATTCTTAGGCTTGCCTATTGTCTAGTTCCCATTCTTAGGCTTGCCTATTGTCCAGTTCGCTTTCTTAGGCTTGCCTATTGTCCAGTTCACAATGAATTATTATATCTTAAATATTTTGTAATTTGCATTGAGTTACATCATCAAGCTTATATCTTCATGTCAAAAAAGCATTTACTTTATACAACAAATATTTATTTTTAGACATATTTTTTCTTGTGAATGCATTTAATACAACACTTCTTCAAAGAACATTATACAAATAATAATTAAGTCAATAAGTGTTCATATATGTATTTAAAGTCTTATGTTTTGAAATGATACACTGTTTTACTTTCCATAAAAATGTTTTTCAGCTACAACTAAGTAGCTAGAAATAATATTGGTTCTCATGCAAGAATCTTTCTCTCTTGTTTAAAGTTGATTTGATGAAATAAAGTCAGCTAATAAAGGTTGATAAAGAGTGTTTATCTTATAATTCATTCTAAGCAATATATATCTGAAGTTCAAAGAAATTCTTGTTCCAAGTTTGTAAAATTAAATGTAATTGTCAGCAGTGTAAATACAGCCAAAGACAAATGTTAAGGCCATTTGAGTATTAAACTGTTCACTCACTTGATGGCTTCAACCACATTCCTGTGCAAATCATGACTCATGCTACCAATATAAGCGCTCAAATAAAAAATAGGGCTTTTGGGAAGTGAGGGTGATCTAATGCAATTATCTATGACTAGAATTGCTCATTTTGGAGAATATTGTTTTAGGCTTCCATCTTAATAGTATTGCTTTCAGTTAATATTTATTTTTCTCAAAAATCACAAGGGAATTTACATCCATAATAATAAATAAATGATGGAAAGAAGAAGATAATATTTTCACAATTGGTCATTTTGATGGATGAAATTGTCAACTGAAACAAACAAGCCATTCTTGGGTAGGATTTATTTGTGTTAATTATTAACACTTTAGTTGAGACGTTGATTGACACTTGAGGCCAACATCAATTTGGCACAATGAATTTTATTTAAAACAAAATATATCAAACAAAAAACGGATCAGGTATGGGAATTTATGACCCATAAGAACTGATTTGATTTAATAGGTATTGATTTTATAATTTGGTATAATGCAAATGCTGAATATAAATTGAAAGTAAAATATATATATTGTTTATATATATATATATATATATATATATATATATATATATATATATATATATATATATATATTTATATTGTTTATTTATGCGTATATATATATATATATATATATATATATATATATATAGTGTTTGTATATGTTTATATACACACACATATATATATATATATATATATATATATATATATATAGTGTTTGTATATGTTTATATACACACACATATATATATATATATATATATATATATATATATATATATATATATATATACAGTGTTTGTATATGTTTATATATACATATATATATATACAGTGGTTGCAGATGTATATATATGTAGTGCTCTGTCTAAATATTTCTGGCAATTGAAAGATAAGGGCCTTTCACTATCAATTAACTGGTATATTGTTTCTAGAGTCAAGTCTTTTAATGAGAAATGTGATAATTGTTGTCTTTGTTCAGTTGAAAAACTAGTTATTCTAAAAACCTTAGAAAACACCACATTATTGAATCAGAGGAGTGAATTATTACTACTTGCAGACACAACAATAAATATCTCCTTAAATACACTACACCAGATTAGCTCTTAAAACCTTTATTTATTCTTTTCTACCATTTTTCTATTTTTCCTGTATATTATAATTCACTTTTTCTTTTACTGTTTTTTCATGGGCATTATAATTACTGCACTCTGACCACTATTTTTTCTCCTCCATTTTATTTTTTTCTCCTCCATTTTATTTTTCCATTTTATCATAGTTTAAAATTTAATTTTCATACTTATAATTGTCTTCTCTCCTTTCTTTTCTCCCACTTATTTTTGTTAACTTCAATATTTTTAAGGTTCAATATTAAAGATTTGTAGCATTAAGTATCACCACATCAATGTTGTGATAGCCAGGTATATTTTGATTCAAACTGTAAAACAGTCATTTTGAAAAGTAGATCTGAGGATTCTGTCATGCATGAAACTCAGTCATACTCGACGAGGTATGTGATAGTATGTATATTTATTAATATTTCTGCTCTTTTTCATTACATTGAGCACCGTTTTGTTAACACCTGCACTATATGAGCAATATGTTGTAATTTTATTGCCATATATACATATATATATATATATATATATATATATATATATGAATACATAAAAGGTTAATAGTCAGAGTTGAATCAGACCAGGAAATAGTGGTATTAAAAAGTGGTCAATACAGGTGTAAAAAAATAAAATAAAAGTAAAAATAACATGTAGAGCTTTTAACTTTAAAAATCAGGAGGTCATTTGAATCTGCAACCTTGGTTTCAACCTTACGGTATCCTCAGGCGATTTTTATCAAATGACCTCTTAACACTTTATTTTTTTTAAAAACTAATGATTGCTATATGATTTTTAAAAAAAATAAATAAGCAAATGCACAACATTGGGTGTAATAAAAAGGGAGGAGGAAGATTGTAAAGAAGGAAGAGAAGAAGAAGCAGGAAGAGAAGAAAAGCAGTGGTATTATAAATGTATCAGTGGGGAGGTCAATTGAAATCTACATTTTTTTTATCCAGCTTCATACAAGGAGGAGGCTTTCTCTTCCTCTCTTGTTGAACTCTCTGCCTCTGGATGGTGAGGAACCCAGACAAGGCTATGCTGAAGGGCAGAATCTCATTTGGGGAAGTAGATAAACCCATCCCTGTGTATATACAGTCTACAGGCAATTTTTGCCCAAGCCTATAGGTTCAGAATGTCCCACATTAAAAAAACTAGCCTTGTGTCACATCTTGCCTTGTGGGGTGGTTGGTAAATAGATGAGAGAAATTTCCTAATATGTAAGCAAGGACTCAAGGATGTACTGAAGGTACTTTCAGTCATAGATGGTACAATCATAGGTCACCATTCAAGCTAGTAAATCTTAGTTATTCTACCAAACTAGCTGACCATGTGTGGAATTTAAATGAAAAAACAACATTGTAAGGTGGAAAATTTAAAAAAAAGCCAAAACCTTATGACAACCACAACAATATTTGCAACCTCTTCCAACAGGAAAAATTAGCAATTATGACATTTCTGGATCCAAATAACCTCTTGAACCAGAATCACAAAGTCTTGAGTCCTTGCTTACATATTAGGAAATTTCTCCTAAGCACATACGAGGCCGGATAAAAAAAAATGTACATTTCAATTAACCCCCCAGTGATACATTTATAATACCCTTTTTTTTCTTCTCTTCCCGCTTCTTCTTCTCCTTTCTTCTTTACAATCCTTCTCCTCCCTTTCTCTTACACCCAATGTCATGTGTTTATTTATTTTTGAAAATAATAATATAGTATTCATTAGTTTTTTTAAAAAAAATAAAGCATTAAGAGTTCATTTGATAAAAATCACCAGAGGATACCATAAAGTTGAAACCGAGGTAGCGGATTCAACTGACCTCTTGATTTTTGAAGTATATATATATATATATATATATATATATATATATATATATATAAATATAGTGGATGTTCAGATAGTGAAATAATTATTGGTGTCATAAGTGAAATGACTAACCTGATTTCACATTTTTGTTGATCCTAGATTTTTCCAGAGAAGCAATTCATCATCTACATTTTTCATACTGTACAATGTTATAAAGTATACTGTCAACATGTATTGCTAACATCTTCATGTTTAACTGTTATCCTTGGTTGCTTATTTACCATTCTTCCAATCATGCCGGTACTATAGATGGACATCTCAGGAGTATCAGATCCAAAAAGATTCAACGTCAAGCCACGTTCCTTTCACTTGTAAACCATTGAACCAACAATACACTGATTAAGCTTTATCTCTTCACCAATGTCTTGTAAAATTTTCCTTTTCTACAAAGTCTCCCTGTCCTATCACTGAGCCTGGAAAATGTTTCCAATTTTTCAGTGTTTTGGTTCCTAATCCAGTTATTAGTCCTTAGAACTACAACCAACCACCGAGAATTTTCATATTCCATTGCACATGTAAATTGATGTGAGAATAATGGCATAATCAAGAGGTTGACATTCCACTCTAATTTAAACAAAAGGTTGAGAAGAAAACTCCCATCATTACTGGACTTGGCAACCTTTTTTCCTTGAAAAATTGTTTCAAGCAAAAAATATCTGTCTATATTTCTGAGATGAGGTATTATGTACATTATTTACATTATTCGGACTATTGTTCTCATCTTTGTCGCCATATTTATTACAACACTCGGCCGTTGTACGCTCCGGCCATCTTCAGGTGGTTGGAATGTCGAACTGAACCCTTTATTTCACTCACTGAGGTAGACTGTTCTAGTTCCATGTTTAATGGTTATCAGTTATCTCTGGATCTAACCAATGCCTTTATCCACATGGCACAGTGGATAAAGGTGTTGGTTAGATCCAGTGACAGGACCCAAAGAGTGTGAGTTCAAGACCCGGTTAAGGCAGTGGAGAACTTTTAGAGGGAAAATTAACAGGAGATAACTGGTAACTGACATCCATTAAACAAGGCATGTGGAACTAGAACAGTCTACACCAGTGAGTGAAATAAAGTTCATCATTCCAACTACCTGAAGACGGCATACAACGGCCGAAATGTTGTAATAAATATGGTGACAAAGATGAGGACAATAGTCCGAATAATGTAAATAATCAAGCAAAAAACTTTATAGATGTTTTACTGAAAGTAGCACTGCTCAGTTAATGAATGCTGAAAGTATCCATTAGTAATAGTAGAATCTACCTTTTATGAATGTCTGTTGAATACTACTTGTTTCATCTTCTTAAATATATTTTCTGTAATTTTAAATAAAGTTATATATATGTTGTGGTAGGATCCACCTAATTTGCATAGTGAAGTACCGACGATATAAATATAGTTGGTACCGGGAAGACATGAGAGGCGAATCAAGAGATTCAACTAGAGACTCTGCCTGACTGCGATTTAGTCAACACATTCTCCAGGAACGGTCTTCCCAGGAATATACAAAAGACTATATGTAAATATTGTGTACACTTTCTTGTTTCAATACCTTTTCTTCTAAGTACATTTTGTGTTGCATTATTATTCCATGCATTAGTCAAGTTTCAACAATATATATATATATATATATATATATATATATAGCTAATTATTGCTATTGTAAAAATGAAACTTCTATATGTTGTAATTTTGAACTAAATACTGTACATGTAGGTTAGTAATGCAATAAACAGTTTTTTTATGTATGAATTTTTATTTTCTCCATTGCATATCAGTCGTTGGATGAATTATAAGAGTTGTTAAATGATCAAAATGTATATAAAAAATTCAAACTAAGGTCAGCAATTAAAAAACATAACAAAAGTATTATTCAATTGTAACAGCCCCAAAACAATCATAAAATAGCTGAAGAACTGGAAGTGGTTCAGGAATATCAGTTCTTACAGAGGATGATAAAATAAGAGAAATGTTAGAAAAAAGGAAATGAAATGGTGTATAACAATTGGTTGGAAATCATTTAATAACAATGAAGGCATAATGAAAATCCCCTTGTCAATATGCTTTAAATGTAAAGTATATAATGAATGTATAATGCTAAAATTTATGGATGAGAGAAAACATGGAAATTAACAAAATTGCTTGAAAATAAACCCCAAAAGATCAATGGAAGTAGCAAGGCAAAGAATAACTGCAAGAGACAGAAAGAGATTAATATGGATATAAGAAAAAAACCAAGATAAGTGATATCATAGAAATGATTATGCAACAAAAATGGAGTTAGGTCGGATATTAAGAAGGATAATAGGTTGAAGAGAAAGTTTAATGGCACACAATGGATGAAAACACCAGATAGGAAATGATGAGATGAAATAGAGGGAGTTTATTGGTAAAAGATAGCAGAGTTTCATTCCTTGTAGAAGACCTTTCTCTAGCAGTTAACTCACAAAGGCTAATGATTATGAAAATGATGATAAATCAGGTATGTACAAAGGTTTGTGGAATATTTTATTAGTGCCCTGGGCGGCACTTTTGGTGTGCAGTGAGTTTTTAGAAGAGAAAAAACAATAGCATAATTTCAGTAATTTTTCACAAAAAAGCAGTGATAAGGAAGAAGATAGGGTTCAAATGAAATCAATTTGTCTTTGATATGGCTGGCTCAAAGCCAGCTAGCCAGCAATAAAAAAAAATTGTCTCCAAAATGCGCTGTCAGCTGGTGGGTATAATCCCCACTTACAAGACGTTAGCAAAAGGTGCCAAAAAATTTGGACATTTTTAAAGGGCTTGATGTGAGGTTGGATTAAGTGAATTTAGTGAATCCACAGTTTTTTCACACCTGTGTGAGAAGTTCAGACTTTGGTATCAGTTCTTTGATTTTGATTTTTCATATCTCTCAACTGTTACTGAAAAAAAATTAAATAAGTGAGCCAATTGTTTTTTTTTTATCTTATCATAGGCCTAGCTTTAAGACAGATATAAAATCGTTACTTTTCATAAATTATAAAATTGATAGATAAATAAATTGAAATAATTCCAATGCTTTAAGTATATCACATGCATTCCAATTTTTATGGAAATATTGAACAGACATTTAAAAGTAAATTGAAAATTAATACATTTTTTTAAGTGCAGAAACTTTATTCAAAGTCCAAAAATGGGCAGTTTTCATGGTAGTAAAACAATGCAATGTTTTATTTTTTGTTTAGATATTTGGAGTTTTATTTGCTTAATAAAACTAATAGACTAAGAATTAAAAGTATGATAACATTTATTTCAGTTTTTAAAAGTGAAATTAATTTTTTTGGACTTTTAATTCTTATTCTACTACTTTACTAATAATAACTTCATCTACATAAAACAAAATAATTTAAAAAGACATTGCATTTTTTTTACATTGTTAAAAGAAAAACGAGCTGTGTTTCTGTTAATGTGGCATTTAATTTATGACTCCTCACTTGTTAGAATTAAAATAAATATTAAAAAAACTGATAAATTATGAATTAAAAAAGTACAATGTGTTTTTTGTTTTTCTTTTTAAATAAAACAGAGGATATATAAACAAAAACAATTTATCTTTCTTTTAATATCATAAAATGTTTTTAAAATTTTCCCTATTTAGAAAAAAATAGCAACATCTTCATTTTTTTGCATATCCCACTTTTATTTTTCTTTAAAATAAATAAACACAATTGTACTTTTATTTCATAATTTATTGGTGAAGAGTTATAAATATCACGTTAAAAGAAACACAGAAAAAAAACTGGCATCATACGACGGGCATTAGATTCTGAGAAATGGATAAAAATATTAAAAATTGATGGGTGTATGAATAATTTTGTTGTTGACTCTCTCTCTCTCTCGATATATATATATATATATATATATATATATAAAATGAACTTTAAGGGGTTAATGCATGCATTGTAATATTGTATTCCTTCTGGGGAGGGGAAGCAAACACATTAGAAACACTACTGATACTGTTATCAAATCTGGTCTGGTGTTCCTATTGTACATCTCAAGATTCTTGACAAAATCCAAAGAAGGATCTGACCAGGCATCTCTCAACTTCACTCACTTTCTCACCACTGTGATGCGTCTTCCCTCTTTCCTAAAAATATTTTCATGGCAACTGCTCTGACAAACTTTTTTCCCCTGGTGTCCCAACTACATGATTAGCAACTAGGTTCCATCATTTTACTGTTAAAATAGTTAAATGCAACTGCCACTTCTACTCCAACAGTTTCTTTTCTCACACTTCCTACCTGTAAAATTCCATACCATTTTCCTGCTTCCCTGATAACTACAATCTTCAAAAATTTAAAAGCAATGTCTTTGTCTGTCTTCTTGAACCATGTTGATTATTTGTCCTTCCCTCTATCCTCCTCATTCTCAGTCTTCTCTTTCTCTTACACTTTCACTCACTGTAACCCCCTGCATTCTAGTAGTATTACCATCTTGCTTGTAGTAAAATAATAAAAAATATAAGGAAGAAATTCCCCATTTTAACACCATTATGGTTTTTGAATTGACACAGCAACATGTCAAAGAGCAGTATGACTTTTCAGCTTCCAAGTTCTGTGAGGGGTCCTTTTTTGTTAAGGTGCACTTCTCAAACTTTGGTAATAACTGCAGTTATCTGCAGTAATAGTTTCAATAGACTTCAGTAATTTGTAATACAGTATGCTTTCTATATACCACTAAATACACTCTGTAACCCTCTACTTTGAGTGGCCCTCGGGTCTTGTACAGTGAACATCATTGTAAAATTCAAATCATATGAATTATCAGAGTGAAGCATTGAACATCATTTCACTACCTTCCAGAAATGTAAAAGAAATGATACTTTCTAAAAGATTGTTACTGGAGATGAAAAATATGTTTACTAGGACAATTTAAAATATTAAAAAGCATGGGTGGGATCTACATGAAAATCTAATCCTTTTTTTTAAAAAGATTTTTGCTCACTACAATCCTGGATCAGAAAAATGAGGCAAGCACTTTTCATCATCTTTTTCACAACTATTCTTGTTTTATTGCAAGAAGAAGAAAATATGTGACATTAAAATATACAATAAAAATGTTCTATGCTTTTGTATAAATATACTTGAAATTTGAAGACAGACAGTCTATAGTTTACAGCAAAAGGAACAGCCCAACATGTGAATTACAAATTGGAGGCACATTAGAAATAAAGAAAAGAATGAGTGAAGGACAATCTCTTCGCATGAAGAGACTTGAGGTAACAGAAATGTAGTTCTACAGAAGGATGCTGAGAATACCATGAGCTGAACATGTGAGCAATGACAGTTTTAGAGAAAATGGAAACAAAAAAGAAACTTATAACTAACATAAGGAAGAGATAGTTGAAATTTTTAAAGCAGAAAATGTAGAAAGAGGGCTTAGAAAACTTGGCACTTACAGGATATATTAAACGCAAGAGAGACAGGAAAACAATGCATAACTTACCTGATGAGCTTGTGTAAATGGTTGGCAGAACAGGTATTAGGAGAGATAGTGAAAATATAAATTTTACTAAGAGCTGCAAAGAACAGGAAATTGTGGAGAGTCATGGTCATTCACACCCTCAAAGGACACAACACATAGAAGAAGAATACTTGAAATTATTGAAAGATTTTTGCTGGGAGAAAATTTAAAAATAAAATATGTTTATTAACATTATCATTTTGACTGTTATTCATCACTCTATCTAACTACTCTAAGTTTGTAATCGTATGATTTGCTCCTAATTAAATTTTAATGTTAGTCCTATTAATATTAGGTTGGTGCAAAAATAATGTCGTTTCTCTCACATAAGTTGAACGTCAAAAAACAACATTATTTTTGCACCAACCTAATAACAAACAAGAATTGTATGTATGTGTGCATCAGCCTGCACGCATGCATGCATAATTACAGAGAAATTCAAAGTGAGTTAACAAATTGGTCGGGATACTTTGTCTAAATCTTAACTAGGATAACAGAACATGGGCCATTTGGCATTTATGTATAGTATCCATGTCTAAAAAGTGTAACTGCTTAAATATAGTAATTCCAATTTACCGAGTCTTTTCTAAAAAAAAAATGTAGGGAAACTTACTGAACTATTATTTTTAATAATGGTGATCTTTGTTGGGTTTCTTGAAATTAGAATCAGTCCTAATTCTTGTTAATAAAATTAAATTACTATCCTTCAAAACATATAAACAAACTCATTAGGTAGGTGACTCTCTATTTTTTTTTGTCCCTCTTGCCTTCAGTATGTCATATTTTCTAACCCTTCTTTTTTCATTATGTGTCCTAGAAATTCTAAGTGTCTTTTTTGTTTTCATTTTCCCTAAAACTTCTTCATTGCTTACATGCAGCATACATGGTATCCTCATCATACTTCCGTAGAACACTATCTCTTTTGCTTCAAGTCTCCTCCTCATCTCTGAGGATATTTGCCAGCATTCCCTGTGATATGAGAGGATTGATATTACATAAGTTACAATGTGGTTTAAAGTTATGATTAAAATTCCAAAGAGAAAAGCTTTCCCTGTCTCTGTTAAAGAGACTAACTTAAGAAGTTAACCTCTTCTGCTTTTTATTACCTATTATTTTTTATTCAGTATTCACTCAATGTGATAAAAGTGACTGAGATTATATTATTTCATGGATAAAATGATACAACTCCTCCACACTTATGATGAATAAACAATTCCTCTGGTTATGCTCGGAAGGGTTTTTTCCTTTTTCTAATTTTTCTCTTTTCATTTCTCTCTTGTAATTCACAATCCCTGATGTTATAACTTTTGCTGAACATGTCCGACTGGATATAATTCAGAAATCAGAAGAGTCTGCTATAAAATAACAAACACCATTGATGAAAAAAAAGCTTAAATAAAAGGAGGCTGGATAAAGAAATGAAAGGAACAAGTATTACTGCCCTATGTACATGGTTTTTAAAAAAAATAAAAAAGCAAAAGTAGGCTAAAACTGGTTGCAGTTGATGGAACATATTTCTTCAATTATTAGCAAATGAGATGAATTGATATGAAGTGTTATTTTTTTGTGTTATGCCCTTCAACATTTCTCTACTTTTCTCTTTACATCAACTTTAAATTTCTTTTATTCATTAATTTACTCTCTGCTGCTTTATTCATCAATTTCTCTTTTTCAATTTTCTTTCTTTCTTTTTTGATGTTTTATTCTTATTCTGCTACATGTTCTTTTATTCTTTTTCTTCTTCTCTCTATCTACTTTTCATTTATTTTTCTTTCTTTTGCTTTTTTCTTCTCATTCTGTTTTCTCTCTTTATCACTTTTCTCTTCCATTTCTATTAATTTTTGTTCCCATTCTGTTATCCTTGCAGCATTATTTTCTTTCCCTCATTATAATTTCATCTCCTCTTTCTCTTATGTTAATCTCTTACTTTTCTTTCTTTTTTCTTCTTCTCTCTTATTATCTTATTCTTCCTCATTTACCCTCTCATGTTTGCCTTCCTTTTCTCATTCTCCTATCTGTCTCTTTCTTTTTAATTTTCTAGTTTCATTTCTATTCTCTCTTTTCTCTATAACCCAAAGCATTCTTCTTCATCACACATGTGTTCACATTCTTTTTTTCCCTTTCTTTGGCCTACTTTATTTTAATTTTCTTTCCTTCTTTCATTTTGGTCAGAAATAATTTGAAAGTGGAATATTGATTAACTGCCTACTCTACTATGACGAATGACCATTGAAGCTGAAAGAGAGACAAAAATATTTTCCATGATTTCCCACCAGAGGGCAACTCACCAACAACAACATAAAAAAAGAGTATGAAACAACAAAAGTTAAAAAAAAAAAAGAAAAGAAAAGTGTTAAATACAAAAATGGGTGAAACTTATCTTGCATGAAACAATATTTTGTCCCTCTACCTTTTATGACCATTTTGATTCTTTATATTGTACCAAGATGAGTTCTCTGCTCATGTTTGAAAATGGAATACATTGTGTCATTTGGTGTGACGCAGTTACAGGAAGGGGGAAAAGTATTACTATGTGTAATCATAAAAATGAAAATTTAGCTTCTGAAAAATAATATATTTTCATCTGGTAGATTTTTATTTTATTTTGTTTCATTCCATTAATAGTGCTTTTGAGATCATAAAAAAAAAATATCCTTTATATGTGCAAAAAAGTCAACTTAACAGCCCCAAAGACAAAAATCAAATGACAGAAATATATCTATCTAAGGAGAGGCTACTAAATGGGCTTTCCAGACAGTAATGCTTTTAATTTTTATTATTCCAATTCATAATGCTCTTTAAGGCATTGAGTTTTCAACTTATAAATGTTCATCTTGACATTGAGGCTAAAATCTTTCAGTAAAGCACATCAGAAGTAAATAAACCTTTTACAGATAATTATCAATATTAATGTTAAAAATAATGGAACATAAAATCATGACCATTATTATTTGTATGCTTAGTTTTCCTAAAGAGTTTTGCAAAAAGATTGGAAAAAGTGAAACCATCAAGATAATAGTATTACTATAATAATCTCAAAACAAGAATGAACTTGAATAAAAATCAACATCCTCTACCAAGTATTACAAAAGTAGGACTCAGTATAAACTTTTCCAAAAAAGAAATCATGATCTGGAATTCAAAAGAAAACAATGATGGCACCTACCCTGAATCCATGATAAAAATCCAGGATATGGAATTATTAAATACTGAACATTTCAAATACCTTGGATCAGTTATAGCAAATTTAGTAATGCAGATAAGGAAATAGAACATCAGTTAAGTTGTGCTAGTGATAATTTCACACAACATTGCAAGCTAATTCAAAACCAAAGCATTAACATTAAAAAGTCATGTTCAGATTGAGGCTTTCATATGGATGTCATGCATAGCACCAAACACATTCAGAAACATCTAAACTATTAGCTGTATACATCCACTTTCTCAGATCAATGATTAATAATTGCTTTAAGTAAGTCAAGCACTTAGACCTTAGTGAGGACCATCCTTCATCAAACCTCATGGACTACCAATACAGAATCACAAACAAATTACTGTACATAACAGAAACCATACCACTGAAGGACTTTCCACAGCAGCAACTAAAATTGTGTAAGAAAGAACTTGGAAAAAAAAAATCAACATTTTCTACCAAGTATTCCAAGAAATAGGACTCAAGATAAACATTTCCAAAACAGAAACTATGATCTGGAATTGGAATGAAAGCAGTGACTACATGTACCCTGAATCAATCATAAAAACTCAGGATGTGGAATTAGTAAATACTAAACACTTCAAATACCTCAGTTTATCAATAAGTTACAACAAATTTAGTATAGGAAATAATGAAATTAAATATAGAATATACTGTGCTAGAAGTAATTTTACCCCATGCTACAAACTGCTGCAAATGCAAAACATTAATATAAAAACTAGTCATGAACCTGAATAACCTTGCCAGATATGGATGCCATGTATGGTGCCAAACTCGTTCAGACATATCTAAACTGTTTGCTGTAAACAACCACTTTCTCCTGCTAATGGTTAAAAATGGTTTCAAACGACTGAAGCATGTAGGTCTTAGTGAGAACCACCCTTCTTTGAAACTTATAGACTAGCATTACAGAATCACAAACAAAAAACTGTAACAGAAATCACATCACTTGAGTATTTCAAAAACAACAGCCACAAATAAAATGGGTAGCACATGTAACTCAAAAAGCGAATAACAGCATAATCAAGATGCTGATGTTTTATACTACTTCAAACAAAAGGCAAGGAAGAAAACCCCCTTCAATACTGGAAAGAGCAATAACAGTGAACTTGACAAACCTATTTTCCTGTAAAATTGTTTTAAGAGAAAGATATAAATTTCAACCAAAAGTACCACTGGCTGTTCAGTCAATGAATACCAAATATTTCCTTATAAGGAAACAGCTATTATTACCATTACCAAATTCTGTTTGAAAACTCAACAAGTACAGCAGAAACAAAACAAACTAGATAAAATACAGAAAAGCAGTAAATATTATCTTTGTAGAGACAAGAGTGTCAATCACATTACAGTTGAATTTTACAAAGTGGGTCCCATTGAATATAAAAATAATTATGACAGAGAAGAAACAGTCATATTCTGAGAACTGTGCAAATGACTTGGGTTCAACCATGTAAAAAAATTATATCTATCAATACAAACCTTCTTAGAAAATAAAAAAAGTAAAATACTCTGGATTTTTTAGCTTTAAACCAAACACACTATTTAAGTGAAATTGATTGTTGTGACTGTGTCAAGGAAAAACTGTTAGATCATAGACATTGTTCTACCTCAGGGCCATCACATGAAAGTGAAAGAAGAAGAAAAATAGAAAATATCAGGACCTGATCTTAGAACTAAAGTTTTTATGAAATATTGGAGGTTAGCAGTTAGATGATAATTAATATATGGTAGTGATATAATTAACTAATTACAACAGATACCTATCAGGATTAGTGCACTTGGAACCACCTGAAAATTTCTGATGGTAAGATTGGTTGAATTGTAAACTCATGGGAGAATTGACACTATTTACGTCAGGGCAATACTGGAGTCTATAAGAATACTGAAGAAAGTGTTGGAGATTTGAGGGCACTTATCCAATGATACTCCACAATGACAACTACAAGGCATCTGGTATGACAGGTTAATGTATAAAACATTAAATATTTTCCCAGGATCCTCCTTTTTGAGAAAGACTAAACAGTAGAAGACTAGTTGGTTGTTTTAATAAAATGTGCTGGAAACTTTTGCACCCACTTATCATAAGTCTCAACCTTCAATGAAGATACTGGAATGGAGTTTGGAATCAAGATGTGTGCATCAACAAAAAGAATCAAATTACACAAAATCATACTGCTCAATTGAAAATAAATTATAAGTGCCTGTGTATTTTGGGAGCAGATATAGTCAGAGTTAAATGAAGGAAAAGTAGTCAATGAATACCTCTGTAGGGCAAAAAAGTAGAAACCCAGCCCAAAAATTGATCAAAAGAATATCTAGACATTTTTTGTTGTGAGATACTCAGGACTTTTCCTATACTGGACAAGAAAACTGATGTCAATGCATAAAGGTTTTCATCCAAAAGACAATGCTGATATAGACTATATGTGAAAAGGAAAGAGGGAGGAAGAGATATTTAACCTTGAGGACTGAGTCAATAATGCAATACTATAATGGTAATGGTGAGATTATCAATTTCCAGAAAATATTTGGCATTCATTGGCTGAACAGTTAGCATTACTTTCAGTTGAAATCTATAAAATCTTTTTATTAAAAGTTTTTTCATGAAACTAGGCTTTTCAAGAACACTAAGTTTTATCACTCTTTCTAGTATTGATGGGAGTTTTCTTTTTAATTTTTTGTCTAAAGTAATGTGGAAAATCAACATTGTGATTATATTATTATTTTCCCTTCTAGTTACATGTGCTATTCATTTGTAATTTGAAGTCCTCAACTGGTGTGGGTGTTGTTATTTAGTAAAGTTTTTTGTGATTCTCTAGTGCCAATCTATAAGATCTGATGAAGAGTTGTCTTCTTTAAGCTCTTGAGGATACATTCACTTGAAGCCATTTTTAATCATTAATCTGAAAAAACAGTTGTATATAGTTTAGACAGTTTAGACACTTCATAATGCTTTTGACACTATGCATAACATCCATGTGAGAGGCTATATCTGAAAAGGCTATTTAAGAGCATGACTTCAGTTCTGATGTTAATATTTTGGTTCTGTAGCATCTTGTAGGTTTGAACAAAACAACCCCTAGTGCAGCCTATTTTATGTTCAATCTTCTCATCTTCTATACTAAGTTGGTTCTAATTGATCTCTACACCACGGTACTTAAAGTATTTAGAATTTATTAATTCCACATCCTGAATATTTATGATTCATTCAGGGTATGTCCTAACACTACTTTCATTCCAGTTCCAGATAATAGTTTCTGTTTTGGAAAAGGTTTATCAGGTGTAGGCCTATTGAATAAGGTCATTGTAAGATCACTAGCAGGAGAAGTAAAAAGTGTTTTTTTTATCATTTCACTGTAAGCAAGACAGAAATACCAGGACAAAAGATGAACAAGATTCAAGAATATAGAATTTGGTAATTGATGTTGCATTTAAATTTTTGAAGATTGAAGTTATCAGGGAAGCAAGTAAACAGAAGGGACTTCCGCAGGTGGGAAGTGAGGAAAAAGAAACTGTTGGATTAGAAGTGGTGATTTCATTTAGCTATTTCAACAGTAAATGGGTGAGATCTAGTTGCCAATCTAGTAGCATACTTAAATTCCTGTAGTCGGAAGAGATGAAGACATGTAGGATATATAATGGTTGGTGCTAGACTAGAAGAGGTTAAGATCATAGGATATTCTTAGGAATCTGTTCCACAAAGTAACAGTTTTTGAGAAGAAGCTGACTGACTGGAACGTCCTCATTATTAATAGAAATCAAAGGGATTGAGGATGAGTGACCACTGTGAATGTGGCATGGCAGATCTTAGCTGTGAAGGTCTGAACTGACAAAACTAAAGAATGTTAATTTTTTTAATCATTTCTCCCCAAGCAAGGCCGAAATGCCACTAGTGCACATGGGGTTACAGGGAGTGAAAGTGAGAGAAAAGACTGAGTATTTGAGGAAAGAATAAATGGCGAACAGGATTCAAGAAGATAGAAGATGGTGATTGACATTGCATTTAAATTCTTGAAGATTTTAATTATCAGGGAAGCAAGTAAACGGAACAGAGTTCCACAGGCAAAAAGTGCAAGAAAAGTACTATGAAAGTAGTGATAGATTAGCAAGATCTTGTCTAGGAGGAGGAGGAAGGGATTGTAGGGTGGTAAATAATTCCTCATCAGGAACTGGAGATTTGAGGAAATCTATTGTCACTCAATCTTCAGCAATAATCACTAGACACCTCCAGAATAAGCAAGTCTGTGAAAAAATTGAAAATATGATAATAAACTAATAGATTAAAAATCTAACTATAAACTATTTTTAAAAAAACCCCTGAAAACATTGTTCTGTTATAAAAACAAATTGCTGTGGAATTTTATAGTACAAAAAGTTAAGTAAGCCTAAGCCTAAGCTAATCTGATGATACTAGCAAACATAGGAAAGACGATAAGATATAGTAGATGCGATCATACCAGCAAATCAGAAAGTGAAATTAATGTTGCTTGACTACTCTGAAAATTACGGAAATTAAGAGCTATAAATCATCTCTGGGACAGTATACTAGGCAGTGGTCAAAAACAGATACAATATAAACACCATAATACCCAAGGGCTATGAAAAGGCTGAGATAAAAGTTAAAAATCAAAGAAGACTTAACCCATTTGCCACTATGGATAAGATGAATCATCTTACAATAGAGAATTATTCTTACAATATTAATAAATGTTGCTTAGAAGGGAAATGATTAAAATCATTGGAGAACCAAAATGTTTATTGAAAAATAAACAGGACATAAATGATAGTAACCAAACATATGAGAAAGTTCTGAAAAGCTCTTGGCCTGACCCCCATTCCATAATCAGTATTCTGATGTTTGGTCATTGAAATACTGACTTTAGCAAGAACTTTTCAGCATCTCTCATATAAAAGGCAGAATGAATAAACACAATATGTAGGAATTATATACGGCTTTGTTTTTTTTTTCCATTTTGGATTTAGGAACATATTTTCTTATTTTCCCTAAACTGATTCCAGTCACACCTGATACTTGACATATACGTTACTCAAGTTGGTAATGTGAAAAAATAAAATCGCTTTAGAATGAAAAAAGAAATATACCTATCTATATTTCTGAAATGAGGTATTGTAACTATTTACACTGTTTGGACTATTGTCCTCATATTTATTGTCATATTCACGACATTTCAACCATTGTACGCTCCGACCTTCTTCAGATGAAATACATTGGAATTTTGACTCAAACCCTTTATTTCATCATTGGGATAGATTATTCTAGTTCCATATGCCATGTCTTGTTCTGGATATCTTTAGTAACTCGACTGTCCAAGTTTTTTTTTTTTTTGTTCACTTCTGTTGTGGCCATGTATTGAACTCACATCTCTTTGGGTCAAGTCACTGGATTACTTCGAACACTTTTATCCAATGGGTCAATATGCCTCTAAGATTTTGATGATAATCAAATATCACATTATCATACCTGAATGTTAATTCATTTTTGTTGTTCTTGTTTAATTGTTCCTCATAGTTTGTTATTGTTTTTGATAATGCCAGTCTCATGCCTGAATTTGATCTTATTATATGCATATGACTGGGATTATTTTTTTCTTAAAGTCACCTTTTAGAAATTCAGATCCAAAGGAAAATAGGAAAGAAGTTTTAAATAATTGATGAATATTAAATTGATTCAGGCATGAAAAGAATCATGTCGAAATGTTCACTTGCATGCTTTTGTTCTTATGTAACATATGATAATATTGATTTGAGAACCACAGTCCTACTGTTTCTTCTTTATCTTCTTTTCAGTAATATAGAGAGAAATAGGAACAGAATATAGACATAAAATGTAAAGGCAATATTCATTTATAAACTGTATGAAAAACATTTAGAAGTTGCAGACTGAGTGTTCATGTTGAATTCTAGGTGCTTTGAACAGAGCCGTTATGTCAGCAAAGACTGGAATTTTATTGAATTAATCTGCAGACTTTTTGATCCCAGTTCTTCCATATCTTAAAGCCTGTGTGTTCGGTAATTCTTTTAAGTCAAGACTAACTCTATTTCAAAGCTTTTACCTCTTATGTGAACCAGGATTTTTCTTTGCAAATTAGAGATCTTTTTTTGAGTTTGTCTGAATTGTGCTATAATATGCATTGCTGGATGCTTTTCCTTTTCTTGACAAAACCTTGATTGAATGCAATTTCTGTGCTGGTTGAAGGACAATATAGAGTTGTTAATTAAATGAAGGATCTTCTATTCTTACCTTTTAACAGATGAAATGAGATGAAAGACTTCTAAAAGAAATTTGTTTCTCTTTGAGAAGCTTTTTAGTACTCTTGCTTCATATCATGTTAAAGATTATGCATGGTGGTGTCATGCGAATTGTTATTCATACACTTGGGATAAAAAACGAGTTACAGGGTCAGAGAAAATAGTTCATGTACAGACAAAGAAGAAGGGGGGGGAGGAAGAAAGGATTACGAAAAGTAGTGTATAAGAAGATAAAGAAGTTTAAAGTAAGTAAAAAATAAGAAAGGAAACAAAATCAAAAAGTTTTAAGGTTTCTTATTTTTTACACTTTTGATGTTTACTATTTGAAGTTCTGAAGATATAGTATTGTTATTATTCCATAAATGATTCTGATGGTATCCTCATCTTTGTTGTCTTGACCCTAGAAAGCTCTGACCAAACTTTGTGATCAAAAGATGAAGGTATTGGTTTGAATGATTCATAGAATAATATTTTCCCTTTTTCTTGAATCAATGATGAAAAGAGAGTGAATAGAAAATTACTGATGAAAGCAGAAGCAGTGAATTTAAAAGAAGAGAACAAGTAAGAATAACAATGAATGAGAATAGGAAGATATTTTTAAAAAATGAAAACTCTGGAAGAAAAAATAGACTAAAAAAGAATGGATGAAGAAAAAAAAAGTAAAAATAAGTTGGAAACAGAAAAAAAATGAATGTTGATAAATGAATAAATGGTAATATAGAGAAAAGTCAAGTGAAAAAGGTACTATGATGAAAAAGAAATAGTGAAAGACAAGAGAAAGAAAAGAAGAAAGATAATGAAAAAATTAAAATGTGAAAGACAATGAAGAAAAAGACAAGGTGAAAGACAAGAGAAAGAAAAGAAGAAAGTCAATGAAGAAAAAGTCAAAGCAAAAGACAAGAAAAAGAAAAACTGAAAGGCAATGAAGAAATCATAAAAATGAAAGATAAATACAAACAAGAAGAAATCGAAGAAAAAGAGGGAGACTTAAAAGAAATGAGAATTATTAAAAGAATTATAAAGAAAAAGCATAAAAGAAAGAATTGACACAGTCAAAGGAAAAGAAAGATACAAACATAACTAGAAACAGAGCAATATATTCTTACACCACATGAAGAAATTCAGGTTTATACTTTATGTAATCTACAAATCAAGCAATGGCCTGATTAAAGTAGGAATATGAATTGAAAAATTTGTTCTATGTCCAAGATTTTAAAAATATCAAAGTGGCTAATTCCACCTTGAATCTTAAAAAATATTCAAAGAATAGATCAGACATAAAAAAAGTCAAAACTTTCCCCCTTCCCCAAAAGCCTGGGAAATAATTTTAAAAAGCACAAAAAATTGGAATAAAAACAGAGAAAAAGGGAACAAGAAAGAGACACACTAAACAATAAAAGGAAGAAGAAAGGAAGAAAGATAAAATACATGATTAGAATAAAAAAAGTCATAAAAAAAACAGGAAGAATTATGACTTATAAGAAAAATTAAAGAAAGTCAGGTAAATGAAAGAAAGGTTTTGGGGGAAAAGGATAGAAATGAAGGAAATAAAATGAGAAAAACAATGAAAAATATATGAAAAAAAGAAACAAAATAAGATGGAAGTCAACAAAAAAAGAAAGGAAAGATAAAAGGGAGCTGAAATAAAACTATAAAAAGTAAAAAAAACAAACAAAAAAATGGGAAGAATTGGAAAGAACTTGGATGTATCAGTGGGTTGAAGGAAGGAAGGAATAAGAAACAAACAGACAGAAAATGTTGTTGGTATCTTTAGATCTCAAGTTTTAATGTGTGCTAAAGATATTTGCGTACACGAATAATTTAGTTGGTTTTTATGAAACACGAACCTGTTAATCAATGCTAATGATGTTGTTCACAATGAAAACACCCAAATATTGATTAGAACTGAGTGAGAACGACAATCAATATGGCCAAGTAAGTTGAGCAGAGTGAAATAATTCATCCTTGCTTTAAATACAAGCAGGTGTTTGCACCTACACTTTGGGGGGAAACCTCTCTCTGTGTATGTAGCTGAAGGTGACAAAAGATGTTGGCAGGTTAAAAAAATTGAAAATGTCTCTGCTCCATCTCATTACCTTTCCAACAGGCACACTAGTGAAATACTTTAAAATCAACAATAAATCAGATGTTTATTATATTTGCATATATATATATATTGAGGCTAAATTTTTCTGAAAGTACACGTATATTAATCTATTCACAGGATATATGAGTGAATACACATTAAATATATAAAATGTTATATACTATAAAATAATAGAAGCTCTCATCATTAAAAAAAACAACTTCAACTAGGAACACAGCCAAAATGTACTGGCTGTATTCAGTAACAAGAGCAAAACCAGATATAATCATAATAGAGATGCTTTCAGCTTAAGATAGTTTCGGCATCAACAAGATTACAGAAATAGTAAATGAAAAATATGACCTTGGCAGACCTTAATAGATCAGTGTTTGTAGTATGATCTATGAAACCAGTTGCAAATGAATGCGCGCACCATCAGCTTAATAAACAACATAAGTAAACTGATAATAATCCAGATTCTGATGAATGGAGAACAAAGGAAATTAGACCAGGAACAAGAAAGACTATATTTATGAGTAGAATGATATCTGAAAGAGCAATACAAATCCAGATGGGTATATACTTATGCTTTATAGATTATACAAAAGCATTTGATAAGATATAACACAATGATCTATTTGAACTTCTAGGGAAACTAATTCTATTTGGGAAGGATGCTGGAATAATCCAGAATGTGGGAGAAAGCTATTTGCATATGGATAGAAAATGAACTGAGTAGCTATACAAAAATGGAAAGGTGTGTAAGACAAGGATGTATCTTTCCACTGTATTTATTCAACCTTTTCAACTAAGCAATCTGGAGACCCTACCAGGATTTTTCCTTAGTTGGCATGATATTAACAATATAAGATATACAGATAATACTGTACTGATGGCAGATATAGAAAGAAAACTGCAGGACCTCTTAGATAGGATAGTGAAGGAAAGCAAGAAGGGACTAACCTTGTAATAGAACAGAAATTATAGTTGTCAAAAAAAGAAAAAGCCAAAGATGTCAACAATAAAGTTCACATTGACCTTCTTCTCTGAACTCTTGGAGTACTTTTCTAATAGTTGTCACTGTTTTCAACATGTCTTTGAAAATATTGTTTTTAAATTGTCAAAGCTACACATTGTTTTTTTTTTATTAACTTCAGTTTCCTTGACAGAAATCTAGACATTTTCAGAAGATATGGATAAAAAAGTTTCTCTTATAGTCAGCAGTTTCTGAATTTCTTAAGCAAGTGTTGGTAATAATAATAATAATAATCAAATGGTCTTTGTTAAGCAAGAATAGTGAAAAGTGTTCTAAAATATTGAGGGAATTGCTGCCACTTGATATCCAATGAAAGTCATCAGGTACAATTGATGTAAAAATTCAGTGACTACAAAATAATAAGAATTTTTGAACATTCTGTGTCCCAAAATAAAACAAATTGTTCTCAAGAATATTGTCTTTTATTATATTTATATCCATGATAAATTAAATTTTCACTTAAACATGACTAAATTCATTTAGGGGTAAGATACAAACATTTCTTCTTCCTTAACTCATCTGAAGCACAATATTACACTTACCAACTCATCTATGATGACTACATATGAACAAATCTACCAAAGTTCTAGTATATTTTTCTTCTGTTTGTTTATTGTAATTGAAAGAATAATGTCAACAAATAATGAACCTCTTAGAGTAGATTTTAACCATGATAAGAACCATCTACCTTTACTGCTTGTAATAAAAAGATTTCAAATATTGTTTTCTTTTTCTTCTTTCTCTTTAATATCATTGTATGCAAGCATGGTAACCAGTGGACAAGAATTTGAAATATATGTTTTTTCATTTTTCTTCTTTGAATTGTCTCATCTGTTTACAACTGAAAGTTACAAAGCAGCTGTTTTTCTAAAACAAATTTTGTATTGTGTTCATGGCATTTTTTTCTTGATTGATATTCTCACTGTTTATGTAATTCCTTTAAAACTCATCTGCCATACTCTGACAAAATCGTCTAAGTGCAGGTTTCATGAAAATTTAGTCAGTCATAACCTCGCACAATCCACTTAGACCTTTTTATCTTTCCATGCATATGATATGCCCAAAATAATCTCTCTGATGAAAATGTCAAGGAAAGAAATGTGTGACTTATTCTCAAGTATATACAGTATAGTTGGACTAAAATTTTTAGTCTTATGCGATTCTTTCTTGATGACTTGAATTTTTTTATATTCTGAGTACTGACCATAGTTGTGAGGAGACAGTTTGCAAGCCTTTGATAGTTTAATCTTCACTGTTCTATGACATTTTATTTTTGTTATCTTCTATTTGCAAAAAAGCTTACAGAATCTTGTTAATAAGTTTGGAATTCCATTAATATTCTTTCTTTCTAATGTTCTCTAGTTTTAAAGATAAGATTCTGTTCAGTTCTCAATACTGATTAGTCTCCTCCTCCTATTATCTTGACATCTATTGGCATCATCTCTGAGTGCATGACTTTATTCATTATCAGAAGAAACCTTGTCTTTTTCTTGAGTGTCTTCAGTTCTTTTATTGTCTAATTCATGAAATGAGCCTGGAGGAAATAGCGGAAAACACTTCTTTGATAGTTTTCCATTCTACGTGATTTCTATTATTTACTTTGGTTTGTAGACATTCCTTAATTCTTATTTTGTTTCACATTTCCATTTATTGAGTCATTTTTAAGACTCTAAGCTATTTATACTTTCATTCATATTCATGGATTCAATTGTTTTAGAAGTTTTCTTCTTTTCATTTGGTCTTATTATTTTTTTGTACACTCTTTATTAACAGAGTGGCAGATATATCAAAGCTGATTCAATGCCAACATCGGTGGATTTACTCTGTTTCAATTAATACATTTTTCTCTTATTTCTTTTTATAAAAGTAATCAGAATAGATGGATGATTTTTGTTGTTAGGATTATATATATGTTTTCATATTTTATTAGTATCAGAGTAAATTGGGTTTAAGACAGTGTGTTAAAATAATTAGTTACACTAAAATACTTTCACATTAATTTGTTCATGTAATATTGAGCCAGAATGGAATTTGCATTTGATTTCACACCAGATCAACAAAAGCCAGATGCAGGGTTGACCTGATGTTACTCCCAGCCACCGAGTGCAAAAGCTTGTGACCTCACAGATGTATTTGGTCTAGCGAGTATGGGAACAAGCTTCATGACAGAAGTTATATAAACCACTCCAGGGATGAATTGGACATTTTTTTTTTTACAGCAAGGTTCAACAATATCTGGGGCCACTGATGATAGAGGGTTAAAATACAGGATAGTTTACATGGATAGGAGGGGAAGATAACAATTGACTCTAGATTTGAACAGGTTAAGATTGTAGTGATCAGGGAAACATCCTCTTGGGAGTCTGTTCCACAGAGCATTGGTCTGCAGAAAGAAGCTATTTGAGTGGAACTTCTTCTTATTGATGGAATACAAAAGGAATGTGGGTAGTTTTCTACTATATAAGTGGCATGGAAAGCTCCTAGGCATGAAATTAGACCTGGTGGAACCAAGAAATGTAGTCTAAGACCTGGTGGAACCAAGAAATGTAATCTAAGCACTTTCCATGGTAGTAGTGACAGAGCAGTCAAAGACTTGCCACATCCCACCTGTGAGAGAGACATTGGAGGGTTGAAAATAATTCTTGAAGCCCAATATCCTCTCAACTGATGAGGCCGCCTCACGAGGACATCCATTCATCACGACTGGTGGTAGTTCAGGGTCTGATCTCTCATATATCACAAACAGAATGTAAGATCCATGTATTGGAAGTGGGTTTGCACCAAGACTGATCAATTGTAACTGACAAAGTACTGCTATGAAAGTCTCATGTTATGCATTGGTTCACACATGTTATCATTAACACAAACAATGATTTATTACAGCTAACCATCACACTTTGTTTGATACTCTGTGGTGTATGTATGTATGTATGTATGTATGTATATATCTCTCTCTCTCTCTCTCTATATATATATATATATATATATGTGTGTGTATATCAGAGAAATGGCTCTCCACTTGTATCCAAGGATGTCTGTTTACTAGGGTGGCTTGCTAATCCCTGTTGCAGACGCCTGTTCAGTCACATTTGTTTGCATTCAGAGACCACCTGTGGTTTATACTGCAACTATGCTGAACAGACTTTCATTACAGTTTCTGGGAGAGAGCATGTTATCTAGTGTAATCAGCAGTCTGAAAGAGGCCAACATGCTCAAACCCTTGGTCATAATGACTTGTGTTAGTGCAACCACTGACAGCTCCCAAAGGTTTCTGTATCCTCAATTTCAGCCACAAGGCTTGGGCCAACCCATGGTATGGTTTTCAGGCACTTTTCAAAGGTGCGACATACTGAGATCACCTCCTCCAGACTGATAGCATCAAAAATAAATAAGCTATGGTGAGATTTGAGCCCAGGTCTCATGGTCAGAAGGTAAAATTCTAACCACTTGGCCACATACCGATATATATATATATATATATATATATATATATATATATATATATATATATATATATATATATAATATAAAACTAAAGTAAATCTCTAATTGCCTCTGAAAATTTTTATGGATTATTAAATGCACTGACTGCATTGGTCATAATACATTTAATACTAAACTCGATTAAATGCTTACTCATGGGCTAAAACTCATACATAAAAATCTTTGTCCACAATTAGGGATTTACTTTATTCTCATATAGGTTACATTAAAACTAAGACTAAATAAACGTTTTTAGCTGGCATAAATGGAACTCACATAAGGTAAGAACTCTTTATCTCGTAACAATCTACATATGGATGGTGTCCAGCAGATTAACCAATCCTAAAGACAGCACTTGCTAACTAAAACTAACATGATGAAAGTTCCCAGAGTTAGTTAAAATCAGATCACACAACCTCTAGATTTTCAACACATGACCAAGAGTGCACATTGATAACTCCAGACCAATGTGACAATTGTCATAAATTCCAGGAAATAAGTTATATCTGTTTGCAATCTGCTCCAGGCTGAATCAGTGACTAATGAATTTACTTCAAATATTCTTTTTCACATCTATCTTTACTGTTTATTTTTATTTCGAAAGTAAATATCATGTCTATGATTACCTGCAATTAAATTCATTGTTTAAATGTTTTCTATTTGTAATTAAAAGTTGAAATTCTACTTGGTCTTTTTCCTTACCATTTTATATTGGCTTTGTGAAACACTTTATAAAAATAAACTACTTTATTTTTATGCATTTAATTTTAAAATTGAATCGTATTAAGTTAATGAGATCTGTTGCTAAAATGAAAACATGCATGCTGCTTGCTTTTTTGTTTTTGAAAAATAGAGTAAGAAATATTGACAATATATTCTAACTCATATATATATATATATATATATATATATATAATTATGTAAAATAATTATATAAGCTATCTTCTTCTATATGCCAGGTCCCATTAGGATGTGGCCAATCATGGCTCTCCACAACATCTTTTATAGCTCTTAGAAAGATTTATCTTTTCATTATCCCTCCCATTCCCTATTATGCCATCCATTTACACATGCCCATTAGGTAGGTTACACACTGTTTTCTTCTGTCCCTCTTGCCTTCAATATGACCTGTGAGTGCCAGATTCTCCAGGCCCTCTTTCTTCATTATGTGACTTGGTAATTTCAACTGTCTCTTTCCGATTCAAGATATAAGTATCCTTTTTTCTATTTTCCTTAAAACTTCCTTGTTACAAACATGTTCAGTCCATGAGATTATCAGCATCCTTCTGTAGAATGACATGTGTATTGACTTAAGTCAATATTTCATCTGTAAGGAGATTGCCCAATGTTAGGAGACTGACATTACATAACAACTGAGTACTGTTTTTCTTTGTTTCTAATGAAATTTTCCTGTTTCTTAATATTTTACCTAGCTTTTGGAAATTATCTTATTCCAATATACCTTCAAATTTCAGTGCCACATTTTCTGTCCTCTGTTAAAACACTTCACAGATATTTAAATTTTCATACTTGCTTGATTTTAATATTTCCAATTCATAATTCACATCTTAGGCTGTTTCTCTTGCTTCCAACTATACATTTTGTATTTTTATTTGTTAATAAATTCCACTGGACAACTACAACTGTTGTTATTATTATTTCAGTAAATTAACTAGCATGTAAAGTACCATTACTGATACAGATGATACAACAGTTTACAGATGCACCTCTCCAAATCTGCAAGAGCAGTACCTAACAGCTTATCTCACCTCTGACCTAGCCCAAGTGGCTCAATGGGGGAAGGACTGGCTTGTAAAATTCAATTTATCCAAAACCAAACTACTTAACATTCTATCAACACTGAGCAGAACCTGAACATTCACCTATCAAGATGAACGGGGTTTCTCAAGGAGGGTTCTAGTCAAGATGGACGGGGTTTCTCAAGGTGGGTTCCAGTCAAGATGGATGGAGTTTCTCAAGGAGGGTTCCAGTCAAGATGGACGGGGTTTCTCAAAGAGGGTTCCAGTCAAGATAGACGGGGTTTCTCAAGGAGGGTTCTAGTCAAGATGGACAGGGTTTGCAAGGAGGGTTCTAATCTTGAATGTCTATTGGGATTCAAGCTCTCCTCCTACCTCAGGTGGAACATATATACCTATTGTTAAAGACGCTGGAAAAATAATTGGTGTATTGTACCACTCCAGTAAGTTTCTGACTCCACCTGCAATACTCTATCTTTACAAGAACCAGATCAGACCAAAAATGAATTATTGCTGCTATATCTGGGCTGGAGTTGCCCAGGCCTCAAGTGCTTAAGAGCAAATTAATAATTAACTTTTAATAGAATTCAAAAGTGCCTATGCTCACTTGTAGGTGATGAATTATTTTCTATCTTACACCCACTTTCCTACAGATGAAATGTTCCAAACCTCTTGCTGCTCTGTTGCTATTTCCATGGCATGTATTTTGAGGAGCTACATTCCTGAGACTCACTGCCCCTCCAACTGGGAGACTTGCTATTCCATGTGCACAAGAGCATGAAACCTTCCCATTCCCTTTGTATTCTAATAGTAAGAAGTTAGTTCCAGTCAGACAGCTTCTTTCCAAAAACTGTTGCTTTGTGGAACAGACTCCTGACAGAATGTTTTCCAAATCACTACAATCTTGACATTTTCAAGTCCAGGGTTAACCGTTATCTTTCCTGCATAACTACGTGAACTTCTTGCATTCTCTTATGCCGATACAACACCATGCAGTAAGTAACCGTCTATAGTGTAAGTGACCATGGTTAAATGTAATTGGCAGAAATGCCCAACAAACAGAACTGACAAAGTTTTCAATATGCAAGAAGAAAAGAAAGAAAAGAACTGGGCAAAAATAACATTGAGTATATATATATATATATATATAAAAGACAAAAGTAGGCAAATTAACAACAATATGACAAAAAGTTCATAAACTAAGAATGGTGTTAACACACAAAAGGGATACAGACAAGTGATAACATTATTCTGACATCAAGACAAGAATAGAACGATGTCAGATGACATCAAGATGTGACTTATCTTAATGGCTAGGAAGAAATCCTACCATGCATCTGTATGTTTTGTTTATAAATTTGGGGTGTGGGATATTTTTGCAACCATTACTATATAGATTGAAACCAACAACCTCTATCTTGACTGGCTCTTGGGCCTTGCATTGGGAGAACATTAGTATAAAAAATTATAATTAAATATTTTACTATGAGAAAAGTGCTTACATTATTTCTCAGGATTATCATTATTTAATGTCATTTACACTAAAACTGATAATGCATAATTTGATTCTTCTGTTGTTTCCAGAAAACTGAAATAGTAGTTAAGATTAATGAATTTTTATTTTTTTCAATTCCACATGAGATGTTGAGAAAATACCTACTCCATATCTCCCTGTACAGCTGTACTGACCACTTAGGCATTACCTTACCGCTGCTTACCTGCCTACACCCAACACCAGTACTTGAAAGAATAGAAAAATAATTTATGAATTATCCAGACACTATTCTCCATGCCAAGCAGGAAGGAACCAGACCCTTTTCAACATTTCTTTTGTTGCTATTGTTACTAATTTTATGAGAACATTGTCAGGATCTATACCTGATGGCAGCCATTTGGTTAAGATTGATTTCAGGTATATGTATTTATATAAATACATTTTATGCATTATTATTGCCCCCCCCCCCCACACACACATAGATTTACATATAGAACAGCATATACACATTAATATATGTATTTGTTTATAATGTTTTATATGAATATTTTGCTATGCTATTCATGTATGTGTGTATGTATTTTCAGGCATAAGAAATATTTGCATATCCATACTTGCCTTAAAATCTATACTTGGTGACATGAAAATAGATATTCTTTGCATAATATATAAATTATATAGGTTTTTTTCATCTTTACATCATTGTGTCCTCAGCTTTGTTTTGCTACCCCAAAGTTTTGGATGTTGTGCCCTCCTGCTTTTATCAAATGTATATCTCAATCCGGGTAACTTACAGGGAATTCTGAACTGAAACCTTTATTTAATCTACAGGAGAAGATTATTCTTGATCCACTGTCCATATCTTGGGATATCTCATCTAGTTCTTATTTTTAGTACTGATCAGTTCCTGCTCACTTTGTTTCCGCTGAGTCCAAGTACACACTGCCTGGCCCAGAGATTGAACTCACATTGAACTCACAATTACTATGTCACCAAATTCAAGACCAATGCTTTTTATTCTACGAGGGGCTGATGATTCCCTCATTCCCGCTTTCATTAATTCCTATGTCTTTTCAATATTCCTCCAGCCTTATTTTTAGTGGGTGACTTTTTCAGCTTTTTATTTTTTGCCACAACTGCAAAGAATGGAGTAAACACAGTTGTTGGTCAGGTTATCCCCTGTGTTAAGATTTACTCAGCAGAGATTTCTATGTAGAGTGAAGCTGCTTCTGAATATTGTCATGATGTTGTGTGAACTGCAGATCTTCTGTGTAAATTCAAATTAAAGGAACTCTGATACATAACAGAAGGGAATGCTTTATTTGGACTCCTTCATTATTCACATGTGTGCTATATCTAAAATGGTCACTCAGCCCCTTCTGGGTAAGCTGCCCCTTTTCTGTTTAGAGTTGCCAAGAGCGAAAAATTCATGAAGATTAACAATTCTTCCCCGTTTTCAACATCAGGTGTGTATATACATATTTATTAATCTGCAAAAAAAAAAATATATATATATATATATATATATATATATATATAAGAGAATGTAAATCCATTAAACAGAGGATTCCTTAGGCTCGAGAATCTTAAATGATGTTACTCCTTTCTTTATCAGTGAGTCCACAGTTTGTACATCAGTTGATATCCAAGAGATTTCAGCAATTTCTTTTCTATCATTTGTCTCAAAATAGACATTTCTATGCTCATCTAAAATTTGTGTTGATGAATATACCACATCATAGAGACAGGAATTGTTAGTTTTATATATAATTTGTATATTTTCATTATTATCTTGCAACACTTCTAATAAAAAATTCCTATAAAAAAGACAAGATTCTGCTGCATCAAAAGCCATATATCAGTTAGTACTTCCTACCAAAAAGAGTATATACCTGCCTTGTGATCCACCATCAGTCAAATTGGCAAAAGGTGCATCACTATAGGCAATAAATTTTAAGTGTTCTAGGTTTCCTAAATCTGGAATGTCTATCTGGGATTTTTCCTTTTTTGCTTTCTTGACTACTCTGTTTGCTTGTTTTATACATTCTACTTTTATTTTGTGTTAATGCACTCACATCATAACTTAGATCTGGCCTGGTCTGGATGTGTAGCCAATTAAGTTGACTATTCAGCTGCCAAATATGATATGGGAGCGACTAATAAAGAAAGACGGATAAATGATAGCAAATCTTCAACAGCAGCAGCTGCTTTAACAAAAGAAAAAAAGCTTCAGTGAACGCAGTCAAACAGGACAAGCAGCAGCAGTAGCACCATCGACAGGCAGGTTTAAGACTCAAAGTTCTTCACAGATTATTGTCCTACATGACAATAGCCTAGTTGATGAAACTGTTGGTTTCACAATTTGGTGGCATGATAACTGTGAATTCAGACTCTGAGCTGGCAGTGTGTACTTAGTTGAGTAATAATTTATAGTAACTTGTATTTGGAATATGCAGGTAGTGTAATCTATATCAATGTAGAAAGTAGAACCAATGACTAAAGTTCAAATTCCAGCCTAGTCTGGGAGAGGAATGAATCTGTCCTTCCTATCTTCATACATGAGTTAAGCAACTTCAATGGCAAGCAGGAAAACACTGATTTCCAAACCAGTGAGAAGTAATGGGAAACCACTGCACTAAAAAAAGTTATTTCCAGAAAATAAAGAAAAGGGAGTATCATGAACAGACATGGCATTTAAAAAAAAACTTATTTATTTGTTAATTTTATTTGCAGCTAAAAGACCTGCTTATGGTTTAACATCTATTCATAACAAAGCACAGATTATATTTGTAAAATTCTTCATGATTTAATATTAAATGCATTTGTTTATGCATTGAATAGTATTGTCATATATGGTCTGGTGCATATACTTTGTATATAGAGACTCTTGATAAAATAAATATTAAATGTGTATATTGCATACAGTATATGACCTCCTCATTCAAGCTGACTTGGGCAGTGTCCTCAATTTTCAAGGACACCATCTGTATACATGCATTATGAGAGTCTTGCGTGTTGATTTTTAGCAGCCTCTTTTGTCATTTTGAAACTTCTTACTGTCCACTTGTATTAACCTATCATCACACTGAGCCAGCTGTTTTTATTTCTCATCAAAGTTTGTATCATCCCTAAAATTCTCAAGATTAATGGCAAGAATAGAAATATTGGCTGCACATAATTTTAGCATTAAAAATTATCAGAAAAAAATGGTGAAATTATGCCATCTTAACTGGCTGTATGCAAAAGTTTGGAAAAGCAAGAGTTTGGCAATGCTAAAACATATTATTAAAACCAATTTTCCTGCATTAAAATAATTTGCAATAAAAACATTAAAAAAATCCCCATGCTAATTTTAAAGAAATGCATCACCGATAATTTACAGAAATAAAATACTTTCCTAAATGAATATTAAAAACAAAAATACTTCTCCAAATTCAGTACATGCAGTTCTAAACATGCTCTTTTTTTTTTTTTTTTTTGTTCTCACACACTCACACACACATCCTTCAAAATTGAGTATTATCCTAAAGCTGATTCTGTGTGGTCCAAACTTTTGTGGGTGGGGCTATAACATTACTAAAATGTGAGGCTTTGACTCAAGGCAGGGTAAAAGAAAAAGTTAAGGAATCTAGTTACTATGAGCTGATTAAAACTGTAGCCCGAGGAAAAACTTTTCTAGTCCTCTGATTTCTGTCTGTTTTTTTTCCCCCAATTCCACCTTGTGCTTGAAACAATCTTTTTTATTCATTTATTTTAATTTGGTAGCAAGGATTCTTCACTAGTATATAGAATTAGGCTGCCTCATTGCTGTTCTTTTTTATGTTTTTAATGATAATATTTTATATTTGTTTAATTTTTGGCAACCTGCTGCCACTTGATTTAGGAAAGGAAATCCAGAAATTTACACACATACATTCACACAAAGAAAAAAAAAATTTACTCCCTCTCTCTCTATCAGGGTGGGGCTACTAAAATAATCCACTTGTCAAAATCTAACCAAACACAAGAATCTTTTTTAACCCCTTCTTGATCAGGCTGGGAATTTTTCATATCTTTCAAAATGGAAATGAGCAACAAAGAAGAGTTGAATTTTCTTCCTTTTATTAGAGCAGAGTGTTTCTCATCCATTTTTAATTCAAGGCATACTTGTAGAATAACTAAATCACTAGGGTGCACTTTAAATTTTAATAAGGAAAATTAGTCAAGAAATTTGAAAATAGCAGCATAATAAAGGAGTCTCCTGAAATAAGCACTTATTTTTAAGACATTACATTGTATATTTAAGTCTGCTTGTATGAAAATTTTGCTTGATGTGCTTTGACAATTTTTGAATGTTCAGACTTAGATGTGATAAATATACTCTCATTAGCATTTTTAAAGCATATTAGTGGTAAAGTTTTCATTTAAAGAGATTTATGAAAAATCTGTTGTTTTTTAAAGAGGCAGATAATGACATATTTAAATCCCTTGAGGAAGGGAAAGGAAAAAGGACTATCCACTCCTTAAAGATTAAGGAATTCTTTTTAAAATATTAAATGACAAAGAACCATGTAATTATTTAAAAATAAAGATTTTTTAAATATAAAATTAATTCATAAGTTACTTTTCAGTTAACCTGGGGTACACCAGGCTACTTTTCAGGGTGCATTAGTGCACCTGGGCACGCCGGTTGAGAAAGGCTGTATTAGAGAGTTTATCACTTCCTTTAAAATAAATATAAACAAGGTTTGTGCAGTTGTCAGAAAAAAATCAGTTGTCATAGTTAAGATTAAAACTTTGTGTGACCACAGGTTAAAGATTTTGACTCTTCATAATGAGGGGAAAGGCTACAAAGTCATATTCAAGCAGTTTTGAATGTCAGTTGCAATAGTTCAAAGCATTAACCCTTTAGCATTCAACACACACAAACCCACCCTGTAAATATTGGCTCTCAATGTTCAACCCACCATAACCCACACCTTATATAATCAATCTGCCATAATAGATAATGACATCATCACAGATAACACAGGAAGTCACACAAAGAGTGAGATTTTGACCACATGCTACTTCTGCCATCTCTTTGTTCAATTAGTAAAGAAAAAAGTTTTATGATTTTTTTTTCATCTTTTTTGATGATGAAAAATCAAACATCGCTGTGAAATGGAGTCTACTGATTCAGAGCATTCATTTGAGGGATATACAGCCCAGGTTATTCTAGAATCTGAGAAAAAAAACCGAAAAAACAACTTCATATTCAACAAATCAATTTCCCTTTCTGTTAATTCACTGATGTGAATGCATAGGGTAATATATATATATATATTTGGTGTAATTTCTAAAGAAGTAATGAATTTTTGTTTTTTTAATTGCTATCACCCCCCATGCAAGCCAGGAAATCCACTAAAGCACAATAGTTTACAGGGTGTTGAAGAATTAGGAACAGAAACATTAATAATGAGCGAGAAGATGAAAGAATAATCAGAAGGACAGTAGATAGTGATTGACATTGCATTTAAATTTTTGCAGATTAAAGTTGTCTGGAATGCATGGAGCTGGAACAAAGTTCCACAAGTGAGAAATGTGAGAAAAGAAACTGTTAACATAGAATTTATGATTATATCTAGCCAGCTCGACTGTAAATTGATGAGATCTCGATGCCAGTGTAGTACTGCACTTAAATTCATAAAGTCTATGTACCATAGTGAAGAGCTCATCTAAACAATATCTGTCTATATTTCTGAGATGAGGTATTATGTATTTTATTTATATTATTTGGACTATTGTCCTCATCTTTGTCGCCATATTTATTACAATGTTTCGGCCGTTGTACGCTCCGGCCTTCTTCAGGTGGTTGGAATGTCGAACTGAACCCTTTATTTCGCTCACTGGGGTAGACTGTTCTAGTTCCATGTGCCATGTTTAATGGATGTCAGTTATCAGTTATCTCCTGTTAATTTTCCCCTGTCACTGGATCTAACCAATGCCTTTATCCATAGTGGATAACCACTATGGATAAAGGCGTTGGTTAGATCCAGTGACAGGACCCAAACAGTGTGAGTTCAGTACCCAGTAAAGGCAGTGGAGAACTTTCAGAGGGAAAAATTAACAGGAGATAACTGATAAATGACATCCATTAAACATGGCACGTGGAACTAGAACAGTCTACCCCAGTGAGCGAAATAAAAGGTTCAGTTCGACATTCCAACCACCTGAAGAAGGCCGGAGTGTACAATGGCCAAAACATTGTAATAAATATAGCGACAAAGATGAGGACAATAGTCTGAATAATGTAAATAATGTATCATCCAAACAATTACCATAAAAGTATTTATAGAAAAGTCTCAGAGAGGAAACTTTGCAGCAGCAGGAAAGTGACTGAAGCCAAGCTGCCAGATCAGGACCAATAATATTGCTGATTATTTGTATTTTACCAAAGAGCTCAAGGTAAATAGCAGGGGTATCAGACCATATGTGGCAGCAATATTCTAAGCATGGGTAAATGGTAGACGTATAGACGTAAGATTCTGGAGAGAAAAATTACCTTGTATGGCACAGTGAACCAACTTTCTTTTATTTATTAATCTACCAGATTTTATTGCTTAAACATTATTTTTAGTGGATACCCATATTTGAGTAGATGTTTCATTTATTATATATATATATATATACATATATATATATATATATAGATAGATATATATAGATATGTATATATGTAAATGGGGCAGCAGCTCAAATCTGAGGATGCCAGTCTACTAGGATGGCTAGCTAATTCGCATTGCAGATGCCTTCTCAGGCACATTGTGTTTGTTCAAAACCTGCATAGCCCACCTGTGGTTTATACTGCAACTATCTGGGCAGACCTTAGTTATAGTGTCTAGGAGAGAGCATGTTATCTAGTGTGACCACAGTCTGCACAAGGCTAGCATGCTCAAACCCTCAGTCACAATGACGTGTGACATATATATTATTAGTGTTTTGAAACATTATCTTTTTACTGGAATGCAGTTGGAGTGCTGAACTGCTATATATTATCAGTCCTTCTATATGATAATAAATGCTGGACAAATACCTTACAGATGAAGAGGAAACATAAGGCAATATATTGTTTTATACATGAATGCTGAGAATATCATTAGAATCAGAAAGAGACAGTTGAATGTTTGGGGGACGCATTTACGAGGTAAGAGGGCTTTGAGAATTTGTTACTCATAGGACATATTGAAGTCAATAAGGGCAGAAAGAGACATCAAGTAACCTGCCTAAGAAACTTGTTTTACCAAAACAGAGAATGGGAAGGCTAGTAAATATTATTAAGAAGTACAAAGGATAGGAAATTGTGGAGAGCCATGATCACCAACGTCCTCAAGGGATATGGCACATAAAAGAAGAATGGGATGATTTTGAATAGATTGTTATTATAAAAATGAAGTTACCTTTTTATTCTTGTTGACTCTTTTCTCACTGATCAGAATGCAGGCAATCTTCAAAATACATTTGTTTTTAACTGCCAAAGAGTTGTCTGGAAGCTGGCATTTGTACTTATCCTGCAGGTAGATAATTAATTTGAACTGCATTCAGGGCTCTATTTATAAAACCCTCTCGTTAGTTTGAAAACACATTTAACATACACATAAACACATGCATGAATTACTTCTATTGTTATTGCAGACAAGTTATTTTGCTCTTCAATATTCTTAATGTTAATAATAAGCTATAAACAACTTCCTTATCCCCTGTTGTATTTCTAAAACCTATTGTTAGCTATTTAGAATGATGTCATTATTTTTTATCACTCATCACTGCCCCAGCTACAGTATAATGGTACAAATTCTACTCTCTCCTCATTCTCTCAAAACTTTTCTTGTTATTACTTTGCCACAATAGGACATTGTATGTTATCACTGGATATAATGTTTATTTTTATTACTAACAATCTTTTATTTAATTATTTTTCCTTAAAAAAAAGGTGACAAAAATTACAGTGAAAGAGTAACTTATGTTTGTAATCATCTCTTCTTCTTCTTTTGCCCTTAACCCCAGAAAGAGTCATTAGGCTGCCAAGACATGCTGAGCTGTTCACCATTCTCCTCCATCTGTCGCAGGTTGTGTGTCAGAGTCTGGCTCTCAGCAAATGGTTTCTTGGTGTACTCATCAAGTGTCTTGTCATGAGCATTTTACCCTGGCGGAGCCTATCCCTCTCTATCATCTCTTATAAAACTAGAAACATTGGTCAACAGATTTTTCTTGATTCATTGACATAGCTTGATTTACTTTGTGCTTTAAAATATTTTTAGTTAAACTGTATTCATTTCTCTTTTTCCCTCTGTAAATGATTTTCTGGCTTATTTTTCAATACAGTCATTGCTAATCTATCTATGCATGAATAGTGACTGAAATTCACATTTTATTGACACTACCATTTATTGCTGTCTCAATATTAAATCAGGCATTTTGCTGATCTGGTCTTGAAAACAACCTCCAATCTATGGTTGACTGGGGCAGGAAATGGCTTATGTAAATTTTAATGTCACCAAAACAAAACTACTCTCATTCACTCACCATAGAGAAAGCTCCCTGCTTCCTATCAGCATGGCTGATGCTTAACTTCATGAGAGTGTCTCACTGCACCTTCTTGGTTTCACATTTTCCACTCACCTGAGGTGGAACAACTACATTGAATCAATAGCTTCATCTACTGCTAAGAAAGTTGGTTCTCTGTGTTGTGGCAGAAGATTTTTCTCATCTGAGTTCATCCTTCAAATCAACAAATCTACCATTCATCTTTGCAGTGAATAATGTTGCCATATATGGTCTGGTGTTCATCTCGATGTTCATGACAAAATCCAAAGACAGATATGCAATATGATAGGTCCTGACCTGGCATTTCAACTCCAGCCACTTTCTCACAGGCATGGTGTGGTTTCCCTTTGTCTTTTCTACAAATATTTTCATGGCAACTGCTCTGACGAGGTATTTTCACTGGTGCCCTGACTGCATGAATTCTAGTGTGCTACTAGCTTGGCATCTTGGTCCCACCCTTTTACTGCTGAAATGTAACTGCCTCTTCTACGCTAACAGCTTCTACTCTTGCACCTCCTGACAGTGGAACTCCTTTCCTCTTACTTGCTTCCCCAATAACTATAATCTTCAAAAATTTAAATATAATGTCATTCGACATCTTCTGATGCCTTGATCTTGATCCCTGTCCTTCTCTTTATCCTTTCCTCAAACACTCCTCTTTTCTCTCTTTAACCCCTTGCATGCTAGTGGCACTCCTGCCTTGCTTGGGGCAAAATGCTTTAAAATAATCTATCTACCCTTGTCTTTTTATTTATCTATTTCTGTTCATTCTCATTCATTGTTTTACCCTGTATTTTGCTTGTCATTCTCTCTCATTATTCATTATTGTTCATTAACTTTCTTTGTATCTTCATTATCTATCATTTTCTATTTATCATCTATCTATATCAATATTTCATATCTATCTATTAATGTTGAACTTTTTCTCTACATATGTGTTATCATTGCACTTGTTTGCTCTATTCATAATGATATTAATCTTTTTCATGATTCTATCTATCTATCTATCTATCCTTACCATGATGTAATGGTTAATTAACTGTTTCCATGGCACACTGATAAGGGATTGGCTTCTCTCTAATTAGGTTTGTACCAAAATAAGGTTAATAATATCTTTCACTGATATTTTTCTTTTCTTAATGTATCTTTCCATTTTGCTGCTTATAATCTATTTGTAAAATACCTGATATCTGTATTGTATGAATTTATTCTACTGAATTATCTCCTTCCCTTTCTAGATATAAAATATATCTTCACTGAGATTTGCATTTCATTTGGGTAAAGACAAGAAAAAGTTATTCTGTTAGTTTTAAGGCATTTATTCGTAGTGAAGTCCAGTCTCTTTCAACCTATCCATCTATTGCTGACCTGCAGGTTTAACCTGTCTCTTTGTATGTTATTCACAACCCAAATGTCTCCTTATTTATTTTCTATCACTCGCTTCCTATCAGCTATTTTGGTAAGTGAATGCAGACAGAACAAAAAGGAGCAAGTCTTGTACTTTATTAAATTCTTGAAGTAGAAAAGTCACAGTGAAGGGGCTTTGCTCAGGTTGTATTAAATAAGTTTAGAATCATGATAAGCAGCTCATTCTCTACTCCCTCATGGTCTTGCACGAAATTCACTCTGAATATATGTGAATAAATATCTGTGCATCTCTTTTCATCCTTTTCTATATTATTTATTATCGACATATGCCACCTTCACATTGTGCTGAGCCAACCATTTTTATACCCAATCAAACTCAATTTGTATCTTGAATAAAAGCATTTCAATAGACTGGTGATCCTAAAGAAATACAGAGTTCATATAATTCCAACTTAGCCTGCAAAAATTGGTCAAGTTCTTGCAACTTGGATTTGGACTTCATTTTTTCAACTGAATATTTATGGAGTTGCTTCTATCAGATTACTGCAAGGAAATGCAAAAGGTATAAATATAGCCTGAAATATAATGGAAGAAAGAAATGGAAAATTAAAGAGTTATTCATAATAAACATTTAACAATATTAATATCCATTTCTGTTTTTTTTTTTTCTTTTTATTAACAATCATCTCTAATTTAGATTAACAATTAGTTGTTTCACATATTTTTACATGATGGTACATTTTATATTAGGGTAAGTGAACATTGGAATTAAAATTCACAGCAAATTTGAAACTTCACATCTGCAAAAAAACAATATCAAAAGGACAGTTTTTCCATTGACACCACTATTATTTTAACTACCTTCATTCCTTGGCAACATTTATTGTTTTAAAAAGCAATGATTAGAATTGTAATAAAACCTAAGCATATGATGAGAGTGAATTTCTACACTTTTTTTGCTCTTGAGAATTTGCAACAAAAATATTAAACACTATTTATTTATTAGATTGTTTATTTACAAAAAAAAATTAATATTAGCAACATTCTAAAAACTAATACAATTAAAACTAATGCAATGCAATAGCTATTATTTAACAATTTATAAAGAAATTATTATAAAAACAACGTTTTATTCATAAATTTAAGACCATTCACTAAATTATTAAAATATATGAACTAACTATAAGGAAATCCCTATTATTTACAATTTTATAAAGTTCAAATCAATTGGCAATTAACCAATGTTGTGTCAACCATTCCAATAAACAATTTAATAAATAGGGTTTACTATATTTGTTGTAAATTCTCACGAATATAGAAAAGGTATGAATTCACTTTCATCACATGTTTAGATTTAATTACAATTCTTATCATCAATTTTTATAACAATAAACATTAATGGGTAGTAAAAGTAGTTAAAATAATAGTGGCATCATAAAACCAACATTTTGAACCTACACTTTTTGGAGGACATGAAGGTCCAAGTTTGCCAAAATCACCATTTCTTGAATGAAGCCTGGCCTTTGGTAAGATTATTGGTGGTTCATTTCAATTTACTCATGATCTCTTGCACATCACATTGTTATAAAGTATCATCTTTTCATCACTTGCTACTATTCACTTTTTAAAATTGGAACATTTTTATTATGTAGTAGTTTGTTTTCTCCTAACTTATATGAAAGTCATGCACCAAAATGACTAATATAACCAAGCTTGTGTGAGTCATGTTCGTTAACTGATTTGGATATTTTCACTATGTTAATTGTTTTTAAGTAATGTCTTCATTTGATTGCTATAAACCTCAAACACTCTACACAACTATAGAGCATTGTCTAGCAAGAAATCTAACATGAAACTTTGCAAACTGTTTTTAACGCATTTGATTATTTGCTGTATCTTCTCCATAAACTTTACAATTTTGTTAGTGTTTCAGTTGCATTTTTATGTTAAGAAAGTATAATATGCTGAAAATATTGTTTATTTTCTTCTATCTTCAATGTTAGAATCAATAAACAAAATAAATAGATACAAATTTTGATCATTTAAAAAAAATGTATGCTGTCACAATACAATCAAAAACAATCATTTTCAATTGAAGCCAACACAAATGGAACAAACTTTTTATTGCTACACAATAGATGATTATTATTTAACTGCTCATAGAAATGTTTTCATCAATCAAAAATGTATTTTTGTATCACTGTCTATTTAAAAGGCTTCTTCCAAAATAGGTCATTTATGTTGACAAGAAAACACAAAGTCTTAAAATTGTCAAAATTTAAATTGAAAGGTCTTGTTTTGTGATAATTATATCAACAATATGAAAGATATGATTTAGAAATAAAGGATCTTTGACTATGTAATTTTTCTAAGGCTTCAAGAATTGTTTCAAATTTGTACTGAATTCATAAAATTTTTCAAAATTAATTTTCTTTTTTATCTTAAAAATTCAAAACTCAATTTACTAATAAAAATTCTATAAAATTATATATATATATATATATATATATATATATATATATATATATATATATATATATATATAAAGTGGACACAGATTGTCGCCTCTGGGTGCTGACTTCAATGTCCATTTTTATTTTTGCATATACTCTGTTCCTGATATTCAACATTTTAACCCATAAACACAGCATACCTTTAAATTATATTTTATCAAACACATATATATATACCTATATATTTAGGAAATGGATTGAATCAGAAAAATTTCTAATTTACTTGTTTAGATGTTATTTTTTAAATGGATAATCATCTGTGAGCAGATGCTCTGTTTTTATTTATTTATTAAATAATATATTTATTTATTTCCATCCACTGGCTTGAATATTTGAGAAATCTTTTTGAAAAATATGTGTCCTCTGGCAAGATTTGAACCTGCATCTCCTATAGGAAACCATCATTAGCTTTGACGTACCTTAGACCACTCAGCCATGTAGGACCTCTTAATAAAACAAAGCTCAAATAGTACTTTTGGACACTTTATTCAGACTTTGTTTGATCAGAATGTCGTACACCCCATGGCAAAAATTTCAAAAACGTTCAAATGTCTTTTTTCTTGTCTTTTTTCTTATAAAAATATCTAAAAATTTAATGAGTATGAAATAAAGGAGGAAGGGATGAACCCAAAAACGAAACTAAAATATAACAAAACATTCAAACTAAACATAACACTAGTAGTGAGCAAAATTCATTGCAAAAGTCTACTCACAAAAACTGGGAATAGATTATCATGAAACTTTCTCTCCAACAGCATGTTTATCTTCTCTAAGAACTTTAATGCAATTAGCTATTCAATATGATTTATTTATTCACCAAATGGATGTAAAAACAGCATATTTAAATGTACTAATCGACTGCAAAGTATATGTTCAACAACCCGAGGGGTATTCCATTGCCAGCAAAACAATGACATCCTTATATGGACTTAAACAAAACAGGCAAAATTGGAATCAAGTCCTACACACATATTTAACTGGTCAAGTTTTTTCAATCCTTGGCAAACTCTTGTTTGTATTTATCAGTCCCATAGAAAGGGGTGGAGATTTAGGTGAGGTAAATATGAGTGCACTCATTCATTAAATTGATGGGGTGTTGATTTCAATTCATGGGAATGACTGTAGAACATTTGTTCTCACCTTTTTATAGGCAGAAGTACACAAATGTATGCTGGAATTTTTTTTCTTAGCCAATAAAATAAGCTGGTTTGCTGTTTGATATAACTTGGTCCAGATCTGCCTTGTCTAGAAGACAGGACACTACATTTGCTTTGTCCAAACTTGCTTTTGCGTGCTGACACCAATTCTTGGTTTATGAACTTTTTGCCATATTACTGTTGATTTGCTTTGCATGTTTGCTTGCTTGATTGATATTTCATTTTTGCCTTGTTCCCTTTTCTTTTTATTGCAACTTTGTTAATTCTATTTGTTGGACAATTTTGTTATTTATTTTACATTTGACCATGGCTACTTACTCCACACAAAAAGCAAAAAGATTAGCAGGACCCACTCTTACAGCAGAAACATTGGCTTCTGTAGAGGCAGTTGACTCTGTGTTACTGTTTAAAGAGATTTTGAATGAACTATTGAATTGTAAGATATCTTGTGAAGACCTATACACAAGACAACAAGAGTCTATCTGATTCAACTAAGACTTCAAATATGGCTACAGAAAAGAGGTTACTGATTGATCTAGTGGCACTGAGAGATATGAAAGACCTAATTTCCATCAGCTGGATTCCAACTGTATACAACCTAGCAGTTGCTTTGACAAAGCATGGAGGTAATAAATAAAAGGTGCTTGAAGATATTGCAAGTACTTCCATCGCAGATCTCAAAACTCACTTAAAAATACTAGAATGGAACAAAGAAATTATGTACTTAAAAAAAAGAATAAAAAGCGAGAAAGTAGTTTGTTATGGTATGGCTGAATGACCATTAGGGTTAAAAGTGACACAACTAGGCAGCTTAAAGGTGTGCCAATAGGTCACATAGAGTGAGTGGCTATGGTTCAAATGAAATAAATGGCAGAACTACCCAACAAAGAGATTGTATAAAGTTTGCAATAAACAGAAGAAAAAAGAAAAGAACAGGACAAAAAATAATATAAAGCAAGCAAACAATATATGCAAAACTAATTAACAGTAATAAGGCAAAAAGTTCACAAACTAAGAATTGGGGTTCATACACAATTTTATCAGCTAGGAAGAAATGTGTGTGCTTCTACCTATAAATTGGGGAGGGTGAAGTGTTTTGCAGTCATTTCCTGTAGGATTGGAATCAACAGGGCACACTAAAACTAGTGGAGGTAAAAGGTTGATCATGGGTGATAGTGATAAAAAGATAAGGACTTTTATGAGCCAAGTTAATATTTCTATTGATAAAGATGTCAGATCCATAAGTGAGTGTTTACCTAATCTTATCTGTTTCCTGTCTTTTTTCACCTTGATTTAATATATTGACAATCATTAGACACAAAGATATTAAATTTTACACCACTTTTCCAAGGAACCAAATAAACACATACTAATCAGTTTTTTGGGAAATGTGTGCCTTTTCACAGGCTGTACACCCCATGAGTCTAGATTGTGCTATGCGATTTTTTTATAATGATAACACCTATATTTTTAAACCATATTTTTAGCTTACCTCCTTTTTCTTCTATTTATGGAAGTTATTTTCCAGTTGCTCATTGAAAATTGGTGGATATACCACTTTTCATTTGTGGGGTGATTTCTCTTGGTTCTTCCTGTCTAAGCCTATCTAGATCCTCCATGTTGTAGATCATTACGCCATTGTAAGTCCCATTTTTCAGACTGTTGTGTTATATCCCTAGTCAGTAATTTTGTTCTTACATAGAAATTTGTAGCAAATGGATGCTGGACAGAATGCAAACTAACAGAACATTTGGGGTTTGCAATTTTGATGTTCTTCAAGGTCTCATAGATAATAGACCAATTATGTATTAAAGAACAAAGAAAACAAATTTGACCACTGAAAACTATACAGAAAATATTAAAATATTTCTTGTCTGCAGGGGATATTTATATCTTATCCGGGAAAAAACCTTGATCTAAAGGATAGGCTTGTAGTGGAGATGAGAATAAAAATAGCAACAGTAAGAGAAAAAAGGTATTAGACAAAGTGCTCAAAACATTTGTAGCAATGGAGTCAGTTCCCAAATTTTCCAAACACATCCAAAGAAATGAACTCGAGAATACTATTCCTAGATTGACAAAGAAATGTGAATATTGCTGCTGTGGAAGCACCAAATGCTGATTTATTTTCTTTCAGAAATAGGGGGTGTTCTGAATGCAAGTATATCAAACATACTTGTCATAGGCAGAGACAAGATAGAAGCAAGCAATCTAGTTGAAAGGGTACGATGACAGAATGATGACAGTAAAGAATATTAATGCATGTTTGGATGAAGGCATGATGAAGCTATAGACAAATGGTATGCCATGTTCTCTACCCGTGCATCTTGAACTGTTAATAAATGAGATGAGGGCAAGCGGAAGTTCCAGGAGCTTCATCTTCATTGAAAAATTTAAATGATTTGAAATATATACAAGAGCTTCAACAGATCCAGATAGCTATAGTACATATTAATCTCTCTTGTTCAATCTGATATACAAGGCTTATGAAGTATGCATTCAGGGTAAGAGCAATCCTAATAATAATAATAATTCTTGGCTAGAAATATCCAAATCAGCCACAGAAAAGAAACATATGGATTTTGTTGGTCAGTTCATGGTAGCATGTCCTTGAGTGTTATTAACATAGCTTTGAACTGAAGTGTGTACCAGTCACAATTGGAAAGAAATTTCATTATGCCCATTCCAAGATATATCCTTAAACTAAGTGACAACGATGTTCATGACAAAATATTATTTAACGAAATTTATAGCGGCGTTTCAACTTTTCGCATCTAAACATCCATTAAATATGCACTGATTTTACCCCTGATATGAAATAGATAAAATGCAATTGTTATTTTGAAGGTATTTTGTGCATAACCCTAAATCAAAGGAACACAATTTTAATATATATATATATATATATATATATATATATATATATATATACATACATACATCCAACAGAAACCATGGATTTTTACCCCATCTGTTCTTTTTCTCATTTGGATATTGAGTTCCCATTATGGTAGAGCACTCTCTACATTTATAGCAACATGGAAAAAACTAATTTTGAAATCTCTCTAAAGAACATTTCTAACACAAACAAACAGGATTATTTTGTACAACTCATTCAAAAAAACGGTGGATTTCCTTAGAAGAATGAGGTGGAAGTCTTATTTCTTCCTCCATAATTATAATTTATCTGAAGAACCGGAAGTTTATGGTCTCAGAAGCATAAAAGCTGCACCATTCATTGAACGGTTATTTGGTTTTGAAAATGATTTGTTGAAAATAACAGTATCTCTTTTCATAAACATAACGATCATTTTCAGAGACACCTTGACCAAGTTGTAAAGGTTATTAATTCGTCAGATAACGTTTTTGTCAAATCTGACAAATAGCAAATTTCTATAAAATCATACCTAAAGATTATAACGCTTTAATTAGAAAAAAAAAATTTTTTAAATTATAGGATAAGTAATTTAGTTGATAAAATTAATGAAACTCATAAGAATATTACTGACAAAATTAAAATTAGTGACAAAGTGAGCAAACTCTGGATTCTTTTGAATCATATATAACAATCAAGAGCCATAAACCTGATTTTGAAAATAACCTTTTCACCAGGATCATAAACCCTACTAGGCCAGAAATTGGTAAAATTAGTAAGATTATCCTTGATAGCTGATTAAAAAGCACCTTGGACTGCTACAATGGATTAATATCACTGATCTCATTAAGTGGTTTAATGATATAAATGATAAAACTAATTGTTCATTGATCCAGTTTGATATTGTGGATTACTGCCCATCAATTTCCAGGGATCTCTTTACATTGGCATTGGAATTTGCCACTGAGTACTCTGATCTTTCAAACAAGGAACAGGGAATTATTATGGACACTAAAAATCTGTCCTTATCAATAATAAAGAATAATGGATAAAAAATAATGCAGTTGACCAATTTGATATTGCAATGGGATCATTAGACTCAGCTGAGTCTCCCAACCATGTTGGTTTGTTCATATTATATAACCTTAGTGCTCACCATGATATCAACATAGAAGACATAGGTTTATATAGAGATAACAGCCTTATGGTGGTGAAAAATTCTACAAAAATCAAAATTGACAAAATCAGGAAATTATTACATCGGGAATTCAAAAGACTAAATCTGAAATTTATAATAAACACAAATTTAAAAAAGTAGATTTCCTCAATGTAACCCTAGAATTAGTCAATAATACATACCACCCCTACATGATAACCAATGCAAATCCATTATATATCCACCCAAATTCAAATCACCCTCCATCCATAATCAAACACATACCCTTCTCCATAGAATATAGAATAAGTAATAACTCGTCCAGTAAAGTTGTATTTTATAAATATAGCAAATTTTACAACACTGCTTTAAAAAATAGTGGCTATAAGTGCACTGACATTAAATATAGGAAACAATAGTGTTAGTGAGAAAAAATAGAAACAGAAAAATCATTTGGTACAATCCACAATTTAACCAAATGTTTAGTACAAAGTTAGGACAGAAGTTTCTCAATTTAATTGATAAACACTTCCCTAGTAATAATCCTCTTAGTAAGATTCTTAATAAAAATACACTTAAATTAAGTTATAGCTGTACAGATAACCTTGAAGAAATTATCAAAAAACACAATAATATAATTTTAAATCGACTCTTAAACCTAAGTAACAATAACCATCCCAAAGCAACAAACAATAATGATACAAAATTCTGTAATTTCAGAAATCCTAATGACTGTCCACTACTAATTAGATGTTTAACTGATTCAGTTGTTTACCTAAGTACTAATTTATCTAGAGAAAAACAAATTGATAAAAATTTTTATATAGGTAGTACCAAAAATTCCTTTAAAATTCGGTGGTATCAACACATATCATCTTTCAGCAACAATGCATATTGTATCAGAACATCCCTTTTGAAATATTTTTGGCATTTAAAAGAATTTAATAAAACTCCTATGGTAAAATGAAAAAAATTAAAAATAACTAGAACCTGTAAATCTTTATATGATCCATGTCACCTATGTTTATTTGATTTATTCAACTATAATATTGCTATGTTTTACTATCTATTCAATATAATTAACAACTTATATAGTTGTTTCCACATTTAATTTTATCCAAAGGCCCCTTTAAGAAGCTTCCTGAGTATATTTTTTTTTTAAATTTATTTAAATAATTTTTTAAAAAAAGTCCATTTCTGATAAATTTGTCTACTGTCTACTTCAATGAATTGCTAAATCATCCTTGGATACACCAATATTACATTTGTTGCAGTAATTGTTCCATAGCATTGTTGAACAACATGTCTAAGCATCAGTCTTCATGACATGTTATAATAACCCACCCACCTCCACCCTCTGACCTTATTCTTATATGTTAGCATAGACATGACAGTCATTGGTTAATCTAGACATACTCATAAGTATATTTCTAATCCTGACCTTATGCCCCTGCTTTAACTTACAAAAAGAGGTAATGATTTGTTTTTTAAATTTCTCTAATAAATTATATTTATCATTAGTTATCTACCATCGTCTGATTAGGTACCATCTCAGTACTGAAAGATGAAAATTTTTGTGTAGTGATGTAAAATGTTTTTATTGTAATTTATTATAATAAAAATATCATAATGATATTTTGCTCTACTTTGTATTGAGCACGTTTTAAAAAATAAATGCTACGAACAATGGTTTTTTACCCCATCTGTATTTTTCTCTCATTTGGAGATATATATAGGCAGCATATTTTCATTCAAGCATGTTTGTTTAAATAATTTAGGCATATTTATATAAAAGAATTGTGACCAAAAATGACAACTATGCAACAAAGTTTTTAAATGTTTGTAGCAGTAAACTCTTATATAAAAATACTAGATTAAAATACTAAAATTAAAATAACTTTTAAAAAATCATGTGTTACCTCTCTTGCATAGAGGTGAAAAAATATTTTGAATTTATGGTGTTAATGCATAACACATCCATAAATATGCAACTCCTGAAGATGGTCTCAGATGAGATTGAAAGTACTTGGGAAAATAAAAATTATTTGAAAGAAAATCTTGGACTTTTTCTTAATCAATTTTCTTCAGCCACCAAGAAATTAATTTGTAGACTTAAAAAGATTAAAACTAAAATAAATAGACATAATACATCTAAATAAAAATGTATGACAAAGTGGAAAAAGTTTTCTTGTGGCACGTTTTGTCCTTTCAGACTTATCAAACTAAATTTGTTATGTTTGTGTGACTACAAATGAACAGAAACGAGGGATTCTGGGAATTTTAAATTTAATTTTTTTTATTGTAGCTGATTTCACTTAGATTATTTTTCTTTTCATCACTTTTGTTATTAGATATATCACACTGTGGTAACAAGTTCTGCCAGGAATGGTGAAACGTTATCAGAGCAAGGGCATAAATTTACTGTAGATAATCTTGCAATCAAGGCACTCTCGACATAGTGAATTCTTTTCTCCTTTTATCAGAGTATCATTTTTTATGTCAAAATTGTAGTCAGTCTTGTTACAGTGGGCAAACAACAAGGTGCTGAACAGAAGAGTGGGAATTTGTTGCTTTTTTTTTTGTTTTGGAGAAAGATTTTCACCCCTACCCAAGCTTATTAAGACCACACCATTAATTTCACACTTTTTACCCTTTAAATAATTTCTGACACCTCCTTGTATTGACACCTTCGTTTATCCCACATTGAGAAAGTTCTGATGCCCCCTCCCCTCAATCTTTAAGTCCCACCTTGTATTTGGCATTCATGATTATGTATTTATTCTGTGTATTTAGGCAGCAAATGTCCTTTAAGACAAATACTACTGAAAATGACAGACATGTATGTCAGTTGATTTTAATGATTGTTTTTTCCAAATTACATATAATCCTTCTCAAACATTGAGACAGTTCCATCAAGAATTGTCCAAAGTTCATTTCAGAAGAAAAAGTAAAAGTAATATGTTTCAAGCTTTTGACTTTCTTAAGTCATCATCAGTGTAAGTAGAAACAAATTTGTGAGTTTAATAAATTTTAGAAATGTTGCAATGTAAAAAAGAAATAAGCTATTAGTGGGTAAACATTCGAAGTTACATGATACAAGCACATTGAGTGCATTTTTTAATCTAAAGTCATAAAACCAATGAGTGTTGTCATGAACGCAAGGTGTGACGTGTTTTTTTTATTCAAAAAATTTTATTTTTGTAGAAATACAGATACATAGGCATACTATATAGAGACCCTTGTAAAAACATCCATACATAAAAACAGTATTCATCTGTGAATGTGGAGACACACACACATATATATATATATATATATATATATATATATAAATACATATACATATATTCAGTCAGTCAGCTGATTTGTTTAGTTCAATGCTTTGCAGCAGGTTGTCTGTCCTCTTTTCATTTTTTCTCTGTATTTTTCTCTTTTTTGTGATCTGAAATTTATTTGAATTTTTTTTACTTACTCACTTATTTTTACTTCATGTTTCTTTTCCTTCCAAATTTCTTTTATTTCCGAACGAACAGAGTGGCTTCCCTCTTTTCAATTCTGTATGATTCTCTATTTGCAGACAACTGCAGCAATGACAACCTTACAAATGGAAATAGTCAACATTGACCAAATCATGTTTTCATTTTAAGATTTGTTTTTATTCCTCGTCCTTTTCATTATCTACATAAATGGGCTTTAGATTTTGTTTTGTTTTTTAGCATTTTCATTTTGCAAAGGAAAAAATTATTATCATCTCTTTTTTAGTGCATGCCAGTTGAAAAGATGTGCCAAGTTAATCTAACAGATGATAAAAAATGAAAATTTAAATGTTTTTTCTTTGACTAGAAACAATGAAATATTTTGTTTGTCAAACTTGATTGTAAAGTCTTCTATTCTGTAAGGAATAAGAAAGAGAAGAATGTTCAATTGCATTTTCCAGCTGCGAATATATTTAGTTGTGTCTGCCACACACATATGTGTGCATGTGCATGAATACAAATGATTACATTAAAAAGAAGTATAGCAGTTAGGCTTGCATATTCATGCAAAATATTTCTAAAGTATGGACTTGAAATATCACAGAATAAACATTTATGTTATGTGCAATATTAGGTATTCATTTATACATAAATATTCAAGTCATTCCCTCTCTTTCTCTCTCTTGTGGTCAGTCTCGTTACAGTGGGCAACCAATGCATTTGATGTATTGTTTTGTAAAATGCCCCTTTTGTGTTCAAATAATCCTAGAGGTTTCTCCTGTGTATTTTTGTGACAATTATTTCAGGCAATTGAGTAAATTACTCCTGCAAGTTTTAACTTATTCATTTGATTAGTATTGACTAAGTCTTTTATTGTTTTAGATGTAGTTCTTGGATACTACCAACTATCCAAAAGAATTCTGGTAGTCAAACTGAAAGGAAAGCCTTTCAACATAGCCATCATAATAGTGTATGCACCGACAATGCAAAGTAAGGAAGAAGAAATCGAATTATTCTACTCCATACTAGACAATGCCAAGGCTCTCTGCAAATCACAAGAAGTCATAATTATCATGGGAGACTTAAACACCAAAGTAGGCAGGGAGAGGGCAGGGGATATAGATGGAAAATTTGAACGAGGAACCCGCAGTGAATGTGAAGAAAAATGGATCCAATGGTGCATGGCCAAGACCAGGTAATAACCACTACACAGTTCCATGAACATCCAAGATGATTATGGAGGAGCCCAGGAGGAGAAACTAAAAACCAAACTGACTACATAACTACCAACAAAAGATTCAGGAATGCAATGATTCACTGCAAAACCTACCCAAGTGCTGACTGCAGAAGCGATCATTGCCCTGTTATATGTAAACTAAGAGTGAAATTACGAAACTGAAGAAGCCTAATGCAACACCCAAATTGCAATACAACAAACTCCTGAACAACCCATAACTGAAAGAAAAATATATGGACAATGTGAAAAGAAGATATGAGGGAGACAATGGAGACTCAAAATGGAACAGACTAAAACACGCTTTAATGACATTTGTGAATTATATTATCCCAAAGGAGAATGGACGAAAAAGAAAAAAACGAATGGATGACTGATGAGATTCTCGACATGATGCAAAGGAGACAGAAAACTCTGCGAAGATATGGAACGGAGTATATTAGAGAACTCTTCCATGATTAAAGAGAACAATCAGCAATATACAGAACTACTGATGGATCTGAAATTCTAAAAACCAAAGTAGAAGCTGCTTTGGCCAAATTGAACAGAAACAGGGCAGATGGGCCAGACAGAATTGTAACAGAAATGCTGACAGCCTTAGATGATTTTGGCATAAACAAGATCACAAGATCTATTTTCATAGAACTGCCTAAGAAACCAGGTTCAAACAAATATGAACTCCACCGAACAATCAACCTAATGAGCCACGTAACAAAACTCATCATCCGTATTCTGATGAATAGAACATGCAGCAGAATCAGGCCAGAGAGGACAAGAACAGCATGTCTTTGTTAAAGACACCAGAACAAGGAATGCAATATTCATGCTCAGAATGTTACCAGAAAGAGCAATACAAATGCAGAAGGACGTGTGCCTATGTTTCATAGACTACGCAAAAGCGTTCGACAAAGTATGCCACAAAGATCTGTTGGAACTGCTCAGCAATTTTGATATATCTGGAAAAGATATTAGAATAGTCAAGAAACTATACTAGCAGCAAATGGCATGCATGTGCATAGAGAATGAGTTCAGCAGATATACAAAAATAGAAAGGGGCGTAAGGCAATGATGTGTCTTCTCACCGGACTTATTCAACCTATACAGCAAGGCAATTCCAAGAGAATTGGAAGTCCTACTGGGATTTGTCATTGGTGGCCAAAATCTTAACAACATAAGATACAAAGATGACCCAGTACCGATAGCAGACATGGAAAGGAAATTACAAAATCTCCTACAGAAGGTAGCGAAGGAGAGCAAGAAGGGACTAAGCGTAAACTATATGAAGACAAAATGCATGGTCATCAGTAAAAGGTTGAGGCCAAAATGCAATTTGCAGGTTGGGGACACTAAAATTAAGCAGGTATGGAAATTTAAATATCTGGGAAGTGTTTTGACAGTGCAACACTGAGATCTGAAGACTCATTCGGATAGCCAAAAACACATTCCAAAAGCTAGGCAGAGTATTATAAGATAGGAGGATTTCTTTGGTAACAAAGAAAAGAGTACTGAACTGTTACATGACATCCATCCTCCTTTATGGCAGTGAATGTCAGATAGCTCCTCAAACATGAAGAAGAGACTTGAGGCAGCAGAGCTATGGTTCTACAGAAGGATGCTAAGGATATCATGGACTGAGTGTGTGAGCAACGATGAAGTTTTGGAGAGGATGCAAGGAAGAAGGAAGCTTATACTTAGCATCAGGTAGAGGCAGCTGAAATTTCTGGAACATGTAATGAGAAAGGAGGGCTTGGAGAATCTAATACTCACAGGTTGAATAGAGTGAAAGAGAGACAAGGGAAAGCAATGCATGACATACCTGGTGGGGCTAAGCAAGTGGATGACAGAACAGGACCTGGGGGAAGTATCAAAGTGACAAAATTCATTGATAGCTACAAGGGATAATGCTAAGTAGAGAGCCATGATCACTTATGTCCTGAAAGGACACAGCACATAAAAAGAAAAAGAAAAAAGTAACAAATGTTATGTTGGGTTTAGATAGATTCTTTCCAACTACAGATTTAATAGAGTTAATAAGTCCTAAAGGACAAAACATGTGACAAGAAAACTTTTTCTACTTTGTCATACATTTTTCCAAAAGTATTGTTCTTGATATATAAAAATATTATCTCATATATATATATAATGTGTCTATTCTGTTAACATGGTATATAACCTTTGTCTTGTTTTATTTTCCCCTTGCTCATCACTTTTTTAATTTACGTACATGTTAGATTGTCACTGTTTTTGACCACTTCTTCTTTAGCCTGTAGTAATTACCAAAACTGGCACAATGAACTGCAAGGTCAAAGAAAATGGTTCCTACTTAAATCCACCCACAGTGATAACATTTTGGTATGCAATTTCTTAGCCTTTTTCTCTAAACATTGATCTCTCTTACTGTATTATTATTTCAACATTTGTTTAAAGTAACCACTTTGTATACATTTATTTTTGCTGCTGTTCTTCATCATGTAGAACACCTTTCACCACATGTTGACTGTTCATATGCTGTTTCCTAATTTAAATGCATGTAACTCTTTTCCTTTGTGTAGATTTATCACTACAAACTTTATGTATTCCTCTAAGTAAACTACTTCCTATCTCTTTTACCTTCAGTCTCCAGTTATGTTCAGCATTTGGCCCCTTTATTATATTTCTTCTTTCCCATCCTTTTTATCTTTTTATTTATTTTTCTATTCAGACTAATCTAGTCTCAAGTTAGTATTCATTTCTTTTTCAAGTTTCACCCATTTGGTTTTTTATAAACCTGCTGATGAACAGGACTTTGTCTTCAGAGTTTTGATTGCTGTAAGGTGTTTATCTGGCTGCACCAGTGTCATCAGAAATAGAATTTTATTTCACAAGTGCAATATCTATATTGGCAAGACCAAACATGAATTCCATTAAGCCTGTGAATACTTCATTTCTACTTTAACTGTATCATTATAGAATTTAGATTTGAACTAGTTTCAATCCCATTTCAGTTTTAGTTTTTTATTTAAATTTTAAAAAATTATTCTGTATTTTCTAATATTTTCTTAAGGTTTATATATTTCACATTGTTTCACTACTAATTTATCAAGAACAGGCAATAAATTGGATGTCCTAGTTGTATATAGACTCATAGGCTCCCCACATACACACACAAATATTAATGTGTATGTTTGCTCAAAGTAAATAAACACTTTTATTTTCATTCAAGAATATTGTGCAATTTAAAATATGGTGGATTTGTCATTAGCAGATTTTATTCTTTCAGATAATAAATTTATTAGATTATTGATCATTTTTTTATGATTCCCGGCAGGTTGCATTTAAAGTAAATTTTCTTATAGAAAAGTTTTCTGCCTATTTTCCATATTTAACTCTACAAAATTGCCAAAACATATTGAATAGAATTTACTGAAAAGACCAATTTAAACATGACAGTCACTTCATACCTTTTAGATATGCAAATTCTGAGATATTCTTTTCTTTTTGCTGTATGAAATGAAATTCTCTCCCCCCATGAAAAGAGTACTGTTTAAATAACCCTAAGTGAATCATAGCAGTAGTCCTTTCTATAGAATGGACAATGTATTTGTCTTGACTGTTAATCCCCACACATTCCAAAAGATTTGATTGACAAGTGTTTCAAATTGCTCTCCAAATCATAATCAAACATTTTCTATGTTTATTAATGAGCCGCAAATGCTTCCAAAATCTTTGCAATCCCTACACTTATAATCATCTGATGTAGAAAAATTGAGGAAATAAAGAGCCATTTGAATATATACATATATTTTTAATGGATTTTTTATTTGACTTTATTTCTTCTTCTAATGAATGTATTTATAGTTATCTATATTTAGTGGATGCATGTGTTTGAGTTGCTATCCTTGATTTCTTTTTTTTTAACAATGAAATTAATAACAACACTTTGATAGAATAGATGAATTTACATATTCAAAGATTCTTCGTAAAGTCCAAAGAAGAATTTGCAATGTTATTGGTCTTGACCTGGCATCTTGGCTTCAGTTACTTCTCCACCACTCTAATATAGCCTTCCTGTATCATTTTTAGAAATATCTTTATGATGAGTTTTCCTCTTTCGTACTTTGGCTTTATGAATTTAAGCATACTACTAGATTGATGTAAGGTCTCATCATTTTACTGTTGAAATGGATAGATGCAACTGTAAGTTCTGTGCTAACAGTTTCTTCGGTCACATTTCTCACTTGTTGAACTCTTTTCCAGCTTCTTGCTTTCCAGTCAGTTTTGAAATTGTTAGTATTTACACTATTTAAGAAAATAAAAAAACAATAACTGTTGGTTTCAAACCATGTAGGAATGACTGCAATTCATGTTCCCCTCCCCTTTTATAGGCAGAAGCACACAGATGCTTGCTGGGATTTTTTCCTAGCCAATGAAATAGGCAATTTCATGCTTTTATCTGGCTCAGTTCTGATTTGTCTTGTCTTGAAGTCAAAATGCTATATTCACTTGTCTGAATGTACTTTTGTGTGTCAATGCCAATTCTTAGTTGTTTTTTTTTTCATATTACTGTTGTTTTGCTTGTTTTATATTATTTTTTGCCCTGTTCCTTTCTTTTCCTTGTTATTACTTATTGTAAACTATGCCAATTTGGTTTGTTAGAGAGTTCTGTTACTTATTTTGCATTTGACCATGGCTACTCACTGGCAGCAACTCAAACACAGGTACCAATCAAATATAAAGTTTGTAGTAATAAGGAATATATCAAAACCCCCTATAAACTCCAAGAATCTGTCTACTGTTTTAATTGCCTCCTGCTTTCTCTTTGGATCATTTATAAAGTAGCTTTATTCTGATAATTCTGCTATAATAACACATGTAATGAAAATATCTTAATGTTCCCATTAGGGTGGGTCTGAATATATTTTCCTGCACCTATCAACTTGTGATGATTTTTTGTTGAGTTTTTTTTTTTTTAATTTTATTATTATATGAAGACACTTTCCTGGTGCCTTGGATCAACCTGAACAAAATACAATAGTTTTTCTTTATTTCATTTATTATGATCACACAGTTCAAAATTCAATGTGAAATTCTAAATTTTGATGCAATATTCATTCCACCTTCAGACTGACAGACAATTCATGTGTCCCTGAAGAATAAGAACAATATATAGGAATTTAAAATAAATGATAAAGAAAATCTATCTTTAATTACAGAGTTGCTCATATATAGTGTTCATTTATCAATATGGTTATATTCATGTATATATAATTATAAACTGGAAAATTTTATTACAAACAAAAAAAAAAGAGTACTGAACTGTTATGTAATATCAGTTCACCTATATAGCAGTGAATACAGGACAATCTCCTCACAGATGAAGAAGAGATTTTAAGCAACAGAAATATGGTTCTACAGAAAGATACTGAGAATATTATGGATTGAACATATGAGTGACGATAAAGTTTTAGAGAAAATGGAGACAAAAAGGACATTTACACTTAGCATCAGAAAGAGACAGGTGAAATTTCTATAGCATGTAATGAGGAAAAACGGCTTAACAAATTTAACACTCACATGATAGGGATAGAAAAATCAGCGTATAACCTACCTAACAAACTGTGTAAGTGTTTGGCAGATTAGGAGAGATGTCAAAAAGACAAACTTTACTAAGAGCTACAAAGAACAGGAAATTGTGGAGAGCTATGATTGTCCATGTTCTGAAGTGACATGGCACATGGAAGAAAGATAAGAGAGAGAAATACTTCAAACATAGTTTTTAGATATTTTTAATTACATTTTAGGTATATTTGGGGAAATACTTGAGCACGTGAAATGCCTTATAAAAATATGGCCATGAGATTTATTATATTTTTTCTTTGAATGATGAATGTACATAGATTGCAATCAGAATATGAAATGTCTGTATTTGATATCTATTCATTAAATATATAAAATTATACACATGAATAATCACAGACATATAACTGAAGTAGCTATTATATATTCATTATGCACTTTATATCAGTATATATCTGTTGCACCTCCAAAAACCTAAAAGATAGTTTCTAACGCACCAACAGATATAATCAGGATTAAAACGTTAGTTAGGTTAGTCATTTAGATGCCATAATGTAAACAACATGAAGACAATAAAAAAACTAAACCAGCAAATCAGAATTAAGGATTCAATGTTAGCCAATCAAATGCAACATTGAGAATCTAAAATGGTGCTCAAGTTGAACTTATCTTTACAAATATAAACAGATAAGAATCAGTATTTAACCAGTTAGCAGTATAGCAACAGAGGAGAAGCAACCACAACAAAAGACCAGGAAGGACACATCTACTCAAGACAATGGCGCCATAAAATTCCACTCACTAGTCCATGACAAGGAATTTGAGATAAGAACTAATGCCTCGCTGATGGATAATTGGATATATTTTTAAATATAAGCTTCATATACTAAAACCAGATATGCTCCTGAAAAGCTTTCACTTGTGATATATAACTGGTGCTTGCCATTCTCACATCAAACTAATTACTCTGTCAGAGATTCATCCTTTTTCTTTTTCGCATCACCTGTGTTTCACCTATAGTAAATAGTTGTTATTGTCTATTCTATAAATCCATGTTTATGTCTATTTATTTTTCTACGGTTAGAGGTATTGCTAGCTTAGGGCTCCTGAAACAATTCATAGATATAACACCCTCTACATATACATTATATATTGATATATGGTGGAATAGTGGTTATCAGCACAAACAATGGAGTGACTACTGATTCTCAACAGAATTCAAATATTTCATGAAAACTTCTGTTATTAGTAATTCATGTTAAGAAGTTAAACTCTCTCCATCATCATAGAGTAAAGCCTCATCAGTAACAATGCTACCATAATGTCTTATTATAATAATTGATACAACACACTTTAACTTATGGATGATTCATTCATTTTACACCATTTAATCAATCTAATCCCAAGATATGTTTCATTCAACAACAGTCTTTGCAACTCACAAAATAATGTTCCAAAGAATAAAATTTGATAGTTTTGTAGAAATTTTGTCTCACTTCCAGTACTCTAATGGCTGTAGTCCCAGGAGACAAGCCATACAACAGTTTCAAAATGGCAATAATAAAGAGAACAGGCAGATCAGAAGAATCCATATTGAAAGATCCTTTCAACAAGATGGAAATGGATGATAGAATACCATCACAAATTTTTCAGATTTATGGAAGATCCCCTCAGACATAGTGACTGACAATATTTTAGAACAACTTTGACTAGACAACATACCCATACAACAGTAATTAAAACACCCTTTTGTATTGTACAAATTTACCAGGAGTAAATACTACTTCATACTAATGCCCTTGGGAAATACATGAATATGAATAATTCATGCTATAGGTTAAATAATGATACTTCTTAACAATCCAAGCTACGGGCAGGTTGTAGTACTGGAAGAGCAGCAAGTCGAGAAGTTTAACTCTGAATTTAAACCCCCTTGCCAACACAGCATATGTTAGTATGGCAGGGTAATGTCTATTACTCTTCATGTCTAATAGATTTAGGGAGGGCTTGTGTCCTGTCTTCTTCTTTATGTGCTGTGTCCCCTCAGGACATAGGTGATAATGGCTTTCCACAACTTCCTGCCTCTTGTACCTCTTAATAAACTTTGTCTTTCTGTTATTTCACCTAAGCCTTGTTTTGCCATTTACTCAAGCTCATTAAATATGTTATGCATTATTTTCATATGTTAGTGTTTCCCCCTATCTGTCCCATGTGCATCATATTTTCCAAGGCCTCCTTCCTCATTATATACCCCAACTGTCTCTTCCTGATGTTAAACATTAGTTTCCTTTTTGTTTCCATTTTCTCCAAAACTTTGTTGTTACTCACATGTTTCGTTCACAGTATTCTCAGTATCCTTCTGTAGAACCACATTTCTGTTGCTTCAAGTCTCCTCTTCATCGTTGAGAAGACCATCCAAAACTCACTGCCATATAGGAGGACAGATATCACATAGCAGTTTAGTATTCTTCTTCCTTGTTTCTAGTGAAATTTTCCTAAGTCTTAGTACTCTGTTGTGTTTTTGGAATGCTTTCTTGGCTATTCCAATATGCCTTCAAATCTCAGTATCTCTCTTTCTGTCCCCTGCTAAAACACTTCCTAGATATTTAAGTTTCTGCACTTGTTTGATTTTGCTACCTCCAATTTGCAATTTGTGCTTTTGGCTCACCCTTTTGCAAACAGCCAGACATTCTATCTTCTCACAGTTGACATTTAATCCTTTCTTTTCACTTTCTGTAGGAGTTTTTGTAGCTTTCTTTCTGTGTCTGCTATCAACACTGTGCCATCTGCATACCTTATGTTGTTAAGATTGTGGCCACCAATAATGAACCCTGGTAGGTTTCTTGTTCTCTCAGAATCATCTCGTTGTTTAGGTTTAATAATTCCTGTGAGAAGACACATCCTTGTCTTATACCTCTTTCTACTTTTTGTATATTTGCTGAATTCATTTTCTATCCTTATGTAGGCTGTTAAAAAACAGTTGTGACATAAAGTATATTTCAGAGGTTTTGCTAAATTCAACTGACAATGTCAGTCTGTTTAATGTTGTATTGTATTAATCTAATTTTAAAATAGTTTGCTGTACATCCAAATCTAAATTGTGGATAAACTGTTTGAATTTCATGTTTTCCTTCTAGTGTTTTTGACTGTCTTAGTCATTAAGAAGAACTAAAATTTGAAAAATGCAATGAAAAATTTGACAGACAGACAGGCCTGGTCAGTTAAATTTAACAAAACTTAATTTTAACATATATACAAGGACGTGCTAAAAATTTCTTTACCTGATCCACTTTCCAATATGTGTCCAAATGACTAAATATCAGAATTTACTACAGTAAATTCCTTCCTTATTGAATCAAGAACTTTTCCATTCTCCATTACATATGTAGAGAACCGTGTGTTTAAGTGTTGTTAAATTAAGAAGGTCCAACTACAAGAACAATGCGGACTCAAGTTGAGTCCAACCGAAGATGTAAAGAAAACAAACAAGACCTATATATATATATATATATATATATATATATATATATATATATATATATATATATATAATTCAAAAATACGCTTTTAAGTAGGCGCTCGAGGGGGTCGTCAGTGATGTTTTGACTTGGTTCATCAGGGAGTTTCGGGTCTTTCAACATCATACTCCCCATCACCAAATCGACCCTATCAGGGGAGATCTAACCCTGATTCCCCCTCACTTTTAAAACGCTAACAGTTACTCTTATATATGTCAACAAATATATGTATTAAACAACAAAATTTACAAGTGACAGAGACATCAACATTTGTGTTTGTGTGTGAACTTAAAGAGTTTATATTTTGGTGAATGTTTGTACGTACGTGTATGTGTGTATAATGTTCATGGCATCTCCCACAAATGGGAAGATGCTATCTTCCGTGAGAGCTTACATTGTAGATGTGTTTGCTGAAATGAAGAAATGAAAAAGATAATGAGGCAATAAATTGCCCAGTATTTATAGTGTAGGGAGAGCAACCCCTAGTGAACAATTAGGGAATTAAGGAGGAGCTAACTCTGACACATACACACACACACACACACACACACACACACACACACACATATATATATATATATATATATATATATATATATATATATATAGTAATTAGTATATTGTCATAAGTTATATATATATATATATATGAATGCATATTCACCAAAGCATGTTAGTAATGTTCCTTGATTAATTCTATTACTAGATGTTCCTTCTAAACACTCAACATAACTTTTTTTATTCATGAATGAATTAGTGAGATGGATATATCTTTTCATGGTTCCTGTATGTTTTTTGAATGAAGAAATGTGCATTGAGAATTCAAAGTGAGATTTTTTTTCAAAAGGCAAAATAAATCATGAATAAAATGCAAATATATAGCAATGTATTTCAAATGGAAGTGGGATCCTTAAAAGTAAGTAAAAAAGTGTCTGAGGTGAAAATTTGTCCCCACATGTCTATTAATATACACACACATTTTATAAATGACTTCACATCCTCCACATATTCAAATAATCATAGATAAGGAATTTTTTTCAGCGATACATGTCATCCACTTGTGTGTCCTAAGATGAGCTTGTACAAACACTAATGTTGTAATATGCACTGTTTAAATCTGGGCAACTATATCCTTTATACTCTTTAATTGCTGGATACCATCACACACATATGCACACAGGCACAAATATATATATATATATAGAAATATAGTCTTAAGATGTGCTATATTTATAGGATAATGTGCTCATTATCAGAGATAGAGTATGTGTAAATATAAAAGTGAACATAGAGGTCAACACTTAGAGGCGACAGTCTGTTTCATGCTAGTGCAATCGTCAGGCCTGACAATTGCATCTAACATGAAACAGACTGTTGCCTCTAAGTGTTGACTTCTATGTTCACTTTTATATTTATATATACATA
>OZ038487.1:64898241-64913241 GCA_964036315.1 Acanthosepion esculentum
TATATATATATAAGATATATATATATATATAAGATATATATATATATATATACATATATATACATATATGTATATGCAAGCTATATATATATATATATATTTAAGTGATTCATAGAGTCTGAAACCTCTACAGAATGCAGAAAGCACTGGACGGCCATTTTGTCCTGTATTTGGGACTCATCAGCAGTGCGCATCCACCACCAAGAATATGCATATGGTTCACTTAAATATAATTATCAAATTCTCCTAATAATTTCAAATATATATATATATATATATATATATATATATATATATATATATATATATATATATATATATGCATGAAATATATATATATATTTTCGATACCAATGGCCTGGTAAACTTTGTCAGTAATGTTGGAATTACTATTGAGACAGTTGTAAATGTTAGTGTTGTCTGCATAGATGCCTATTTGAGGACTGATGACATCAGTGAGTTTGTTGATAAATATCAGAAACTGTGTAGCACCCTGGATAGAGCCTTGGGGAATACCAGAGTTCATATGAATGCAACTGGAGGAGATGCCATTTTGGATGACCTTCTCTTCATTGTTTTGCAGGAATGATTGGATTAAATATAATAATGGTCCTGTAATACCGTATCCCTGAAGCTTATACCTCAGAGGTATCTAGAGCCACAGTTTAAACTTTGCCATTATTATCAAGATCTTGGTATAAAAATTCAGTTATGGCCATTACACCTGGCCAAGCAGGCTTTTTTTTAAACCTATGTTCCTGCATCATAAATCAATTAACTTTTCCTTCAAAAGCAATGAAAACATCATTAATTTGGTCTTGAAAAAATGTCACCCCAAATGGAAAATTCAATTTTACTTTGTATGCAATAAGGTTAAAAAGTCAAAATATTTTAGAAACACTGTTTTTCAATTTGCTTATGATGGAATTGGATAGTAATTAATTTTTTGAATGGCCCAACGAAGGTCGATATGCTGGTTAAATAATCAATCAATCAACAATTAATTTTTTTTATGCATTTAATAGTTTATAGCCATAGCATAACACACAAACTTAAGTCTAAAAATAACAATAGCTATATAAATAAAAAGAATGTGAGACATTTAGCATAATTATAGCATAATATATAATTGTTGTGTTTTGTTAGACAAAATAAATGTAAGCTTAACTTTTTCCTTCTTTTTACACGTGTCATAAAGTTCTTGAAGGCACTTGATTGCCTGTTCAGCACACGGATTTGTTCTTGGAATTTCCAGTCTTGATGGTTCTGAATTCCAAACTCCTTCACAGAGTTTAATGCTTTTTTGTGAGCCTGCAAGCTGCTACCTAGCTTCTGATAATAATCTGAATTGTAGATTTTGTCAGTAAACCAATGTTCTGCCAGAGATGAATCTACAAGTTTTAAGTAGTCAGTCTCTTTTGTCTGGTAGAAGACTACATACCAAAAAAGCTTGTATTGTGCAAAAATTCCATTTCACATTACTTAAGTTAGTTATATTTTGAATCTTTACTTTAGGAAATCTTCCAGTTTGTAAGAAAAAGTGAAAAAACCGAGTTAAATGAAATAGAAATTCCATAACATCATGCCATCTTGTTGTTTCGTAATCTCTTTTTTACCGTTCTTGAAATTCTTCTTTTGCTGTTTGTAGTTATTTACAAGTTAACAGATATTCGATATTGGGCAACGTGTTGTTTCCTCCCAGTTTGTTATCTCTTCCATAAATTGTATTCTTCCGGAACAGCTGTTAATCATTTGACAACATTATCTGTTTTTCCATTTGGTAGATGTAATGCTTCTAACTTCTCATTTTTCATTCTTCAAAACAAGCACTTGATATTCATCAAAATGCAATGACCAATTTTCTAAGTATAGTGTTTTCTTCATTTCTTCTTTAAATTTAAAAGCTTCCTTAATAGTGTACCTGTAAATAGAAGATTGAGAAGGTGTTTCAATGTCAATCCCTTCTTGAGATAACTGATGACAAACATTTGCTGGTTTGCAGGATGAAGATTTAACTAATTTAGTTGCAGGTTTGGTGTTGCTATACTTCTTCCTTTTTATTGTGGATTGTTCTTCAGAACTTTCAGACTCTTCATATTCACTCTCTGATTGTTCTTCTAGTGGAACAGTTCTTCTTTTCTTATGTGATTCTGGAAATTTTATGAGATTTTTTATCCAGCTCTTTTTGCTTCTTTCACTGAGAGAAACACTTTTTATGAGACATTATAGTTAAAACTAAATACTTGGAGATCTTTCAGCAAATCAGTCAGTGTTGCTAAATTAGGAAGCTTATATACTTTGAAACAAAAAAAATTTCATCACAAACACAATACACTTTTTGCATCCGCTTTATATAAATGACAACCCAACCAGTGCTCATGCTTATATAGTCCCACAAAATGCATGTCATAAATTTCCATAAAGTTCAAGAAGGCTCCAAAAAGTCATAGTACTGCTATACTTACATACAATTTTAGAAATTTCATTTCGGGCATGATATTTTTAAAAAAATAAATTGAATTAAACTTTCTTTATTATTTTTTTAACAAAAGTTCATCAAATTATAATTCAGGTAATCAATTTTTTTACAAAAAGTTATAACCCTAATATATATATATATATATGATTACTCTAAATCCCCCCCCCCCAAATTTCTGCACTGTATATCCTTGCTTGACCCAGCTAATGCTCGTGAGGAGTGGCTAAGGGTCAATAAGCAGATGTGACTCTTGGGGCACTGTTCCAAAGTTATCTGTATACTTGGATGAGTATCACTGCGGAACTGAGTGAGTAGCAGCACTATATCAAGTCTAGTTTGTGTCTTCTTTGTCACCGAGGCCTGTCATACAGTTGGTATGACATTTGCATTGTATCGAAATGGTCTGGGTTCGATTCTCACTAGTAGATGTGCACTGCTGATGAGTCCTAAATTGGACAAAACAGCCGTCCAGTGCTTTCTGGTGAAGATTATTCTGGGCTCAATGAATTACTACAATATATATATATATATATATATATATATATATAACGTAAATCATTCATACGAAAAACAAATAATGAAGTTAATTATATGGCAAGAATCACTCTCGCAAACAATATTTAATAATAAAATACAATCAACCTCGAATCCATTAATGAGTGGTATGATCCTTGTTTATAAATTCTGGTTTTATCAGGTCTTATTTTTGCTACTAGCGCGGCTTTCAGTCGTTTCATCTGACCATCATCAGGTAGGAAATTATATAAGTTTTTTAAATCCAGGTAATAATGAGACATCGAAAGATAGTGAAGACCGAAAGAGGTGTTTTCAGAAATGTGATATTGTTAACTGTAAGAATAATTTTGGAGCATGCAGTCACGACGCTAAGGTTGAATTTTTTAAATTTTTAAATTGTGCGTTCTTGTACTGTAGAAGTAGGCTTTTTTCTTTTCTTCTTTTTTTTTTGTAGTAAAGGTGGCATGAACTAAATTGTTCAATAATTAGAGTAATGTCACAGTTATTATCAGGAATTTGCACTTAGGATCAGTTATTTTAATATCAATATGTAGTGCATGTTCAATTTATATAACGTAAATCATTCATACAAAAAACAAATAATGAAGTTAATTATATGGCAAGAATCACTCTTGCAAACAATATTTAATAATAAAATACAATCAACCTCGAATCCGTTAATGAATGATATGATCCTTGTTTATAAATTCCGTTTTTATCAGGTTTTATTTTTGCTACTAGCGCGGCTTTCAGTCGTTTCATCCGACCATCATCAGGTAGAAAATTATATAAGTTTTTTTAAATCCAGGTAATAATGAGACATTGAAAGATAGTGCAGACCGAAAGAGGTGTTTTTAGAAATGTGATATTGTCAACTGTAAGAATAATTCGACTGCACACTCCAAAATTGCTTACAGTTAACAATAACACATTTCTAAAAAAACATATTTCAGATTACATCTAATCTTTCATTGTCCTGTTATTGCCTGGATGTAAAAAAACAAATCTATTTCCATACCCGATGATGTCTGTATGAACAGACAAAAGCTCGTATAAAAAGACCTTATGCAACTTGAATTTATTAAAAACAGGGATCATAACATTCATCTACAGGTTTGGGGTTAATGTATTTTAATAAATTTGTTGCGAAGATGTATTCTCGCCATTTATATCATTAACTTCACTATCTGCTTTTTGTATGAATGATTCATGTAATATATATATATATATATATATATATATATATATGATATGGCAAGAATATAAATTATAAATTGAAACCGCACAACATACTTTATATATATATACATATATATATATATATATATATATATGTATATATATATAAAGTATATATATATACATATATATATATATATATATATATATATGTATATATATATAAAGTATGTTGTGCGGTTTCAATTTATAATTTATATTCTTGCCATATCATTAACTTCATTATCTGCTTTTCGTATGAATGATTTGCGTATTATAAATATATATATATATATGTATATATATATTGTGTGCGTGTGTGAGAGAGCGAGAGAGAGATCTTTAATGACCATCATCAACAGGTGTCAGGCTACAACTGTCTACATTAACAGACAAGCAAATGTCAGTGGCACAAATCACATTAACATTAAATGCAGTAGAGTACCAGATGTATATCCAGCTGGTCAGTTCAAGAAGACCTATCAGGTGTTTGTGTTAAGATCACATTAGGCACAGTGCTACAACTCATCTTGTGACATTGCTAATTCACCCTTGGAAAGCTTGCAATGTGTGACATGATTTTCTGAGTCACAGTTCTAGTTGTTTCAACCTACTATTAGGATTCAAATATGGCACAGACCTAATGAGGTATTGGGATCCATTTGTTAAAAGGTATCATGGGGATTCCATAAAGGTGCATTCTTGGGGCATGGGTTGGATCTGTTGGTCCATCTAATCATGCTATTGACTGGTGACAGCTTTCCATTTCCTACTTTGTAACCATTTTTACCCATTCATGGACACAATGTATGCTAATAAAAATGGGATATTCTAGCAAGATAATGCACCATCACATATAGGATGAGTTACCCTGAATTGGTTACAGGAACAGTCTGTAAATTCTGACAAATGGTGTGGTTAGTACCCGATATGAACCCAATTTAACATTAATGGTAACTAGTGTAGGAGTCTATTTGCATGCAGCATTCTGCACCTTCTTCTTGTATGTGCCATGTCCCTTCAGGACATGGACAATCATGGCTTTCTATGACTTCCAGCCCATTATGACTCTTAGTAAGGTATGTCTTTTCACTATCCCTCACAATCCCTGTTTTACCATTCATTAACAGAAACTCATTAGGTAGGTTATTCATTGTTTTCCACAGACCATGTTGTCATTAATAATTTGTGTGTCAAATTCTCCAAGCATTCTTTCCTCATTATGTGCCCTAGAAATTTCAATTATCACTTTATTATTGTAAATATAATGGGAGATTGCTATTTGTATTTCCCCTGTTATAGGCATTATTATATCCGTGGTGTAATAACACTGTATTTCATGGATGGAACAGAATGGCTGAAAAGAGAAAGAATGACAAACGTCATTGTTCTCAAAGAGACTTTTATGCTACTAAGACATACACAAAATGATATACATACATACATACATACATGTATATATATATATATATATATATATATATATATATATATATATATATATGTTTCACACAAAGAATAATATATCACATATATCTACACACTAAACCAGAATTTAAGGAAAAACAAAATAGAAGGGTCTTACATATAATATGGAGATACCCCTGCATCTGGGGAAGACATATTTAGGACTCCAGATTCAAGCAATTCAGATTCATCTATGTCTCAGGTGAGGACATATTCCATGAATTTTGAAACAGCGTATCTTGGGCTTTCTCAAATTGAGGACTGCAAGCTGGAGTTTCGTCCTATATCTGGGAAAGATATATTCCAAAAGGGAAACAGCACTGTGGATTTGTAAGCTTCAAGGAAGGCAGATTTAGCCACAGACTGGCCCTTTGGCTTAGGCTAAAAGAAAGCAACTTCATTTGGTAGCTTCTATTAAAAAACTACATTTGACTGCTGCTTTTGTCACTGTATGGAGTGACCTCACAAAGTGCATGTCATGTGGCCCATGTGATTTATCTCCACCAAAAGGAGATACTTCAAAATTCCTTCTTATTCACATATTCAGTCCATGGCATTCTTAGCATCCTTCTGTAGAACCAGAATTCTGTTGTTTCAAGCGTCTTCTTCATCAGTAATGAGATTGAACAGGATCAATATTATATTCTTCTTCTATCTTTTGTTTATATGCCATACCCCTTCAGGCCATTGGTGGTTATGGATTGCCACAATTTCCTATTCTTTGTAAATTCTAAGTAAATGTTGTCTTTTTGTTATGTCCTAAACTTTGTTCTGCCAGCCATTTAGATAAACCAATTATGTAGATTCTGTGCTGCGTTCCTCTACTCCTCTTGCCTTCAGTATATCCTTTAAGTTCAAGCCCCTCTTTCCTTATGTGACCTAGAAATTTCAACTACCTAATTTAAAGTATAAATGACCTTTTTTTTCCATTTTCTTGAAACTTTTTCATTGCTCACTTGTTCTGTCCATGGTAGTCTCAGCATCCTTCTGTAGAACCATATTTTTTTGCTGCTAGTCTCTTCTTCTGTGAGGGGATTATCCTGCATTCATTGCTGTATAGGAGGACTGATATTGCATAACAGTTCAGTCCTATTTTCTTTGTTTCTAACAAAATTTTCCTGTTTCTTAATACTTTGCTTAGCTTTTGGAAGGCACATTTCACTATCCCAATGTACCTTCAGATTTTGGTGTTGCACTTTTCTCTATTAAAATATTTCCCAGATATTTAAATTGTTGTACTTGCTTCATTTTCGTATCTCCAATTTGCAATTTGCAAGTTGGGCTATTGCTTTTGCTAAGGATCACACATTCTTTCTTCTTCCAATTGATGTTTAGTTTTTTTTTCTTGCTTTTCTTCATTATCTTCTGTAGAAATTCTTGTAGTTTCCTTTCTTTGTATGCTATCAACACTGTGTCATTTGTATATCTTATGTTGTTAAGTTTGTGGCTGCCAATAATTAATCCTGGTTTGACTTCTAATTCTCTCAGAAATGCCTGACTATGTAAGCTGAATAACTCCAGTAAGAAGTCCCATCCTTGCCATACACCCTTTTCTATTCTTGTATGTGTACCGAATTAATTTGCTATGCATATGCAGGTGGTTTGCTGCCAGTATAGGTTCTAGATTGTTCTAATATCCTTCCCAGATATGTTAGTATTACCGAGCAGTTTCAACAGTTCTTTGTGGCATACTTTATCAAATATCTGTAAAACATACTTCCTTTTGCATTTGTATCACTCTTTCTTTTGTGATGTCAACAAACACTTGCCACTTTTGTGATGCCAACAAATACTCATTGTCACTTTCGTAATGCTCATTCTAGTAGAGACTTTGTAATCACAGATACAACTATAGTATGCCGTTGAACAATACTGGTGTCAGGTGCCTTCGAATAAGCTTGCACTAATAGTACTTTCTTGATAATACTCACTTGAACAGTAATCCATATAGTGATCTGAATAGAGAAATAGTATAGTGAATAGAGTAGAGAATAGCGGTCCAAATAGTAATAGAGGATAGACTAAGAATAACAATCATTAGTAGTCAACTGCTTCCTACATATATGCATTTCCTCTATGGTCACATGGTCTACTTAATTCAATAATGGGATTGCCTGTGTTTGCTCACTGGTGATCTATGTTCAAACTCAAGTGTGGGCAGTGACACTTTATTCCTATATAACACTAACATCACTCTGAGTATAAATATCACATTCCTTCTTCTAATGTCTTTAATGAAACCACACTGTTCTTGTCCTATCTCCAGTCTAATTCTGCTGCACACTCTATTCAAAAGGATTCAGATGATAAGTTCTGTGGCTCATTAGGCAAATTGTACAATGGCATTCACATTCATTTACACATGACTTCTTAGGTAGTGCTATGAAAATGGATCTATCTAGGTCTTCCAGTATACCACCACTGTTGTATATTTTATTATAAACTTACCATTGCCAAACTCATCTCAGACTGCCAGCATCTTTATAGCATTTCAATACACTTTTCTTTGTTTTACAAATATCAGATAACTGTAAATAGCTATCAAGACATCAGTATATCTGTCTATGTTTGGGTGTACTGATCTTATTGTCTTCAGTATGTCCTGTGGGTGTTAAATTCTCCAGGCTCTCTTTACTCATTATGTGTTCAACTATCTCTATCTGATTGTAAGTATAAATTTCCTTGTAGTTCCTAATTTCCTTAAAACTTACTCATTGTTCACATGATTTCTTTCTATGTTATTCTTAACATGTATCAGTAAATCACTTCTCGGTTACTTTAACTTTCTTCTTCATCTTGGAGGATTCACTGCCATAGACAAAAGTAGATATTCTATAGCTGTTCAATACTCTTTCCTTTATATCTTCCAAATACATATTCTTTCTTCAAATCACATATTCACATCTCCATGCAACTGCATTTTTAATTACATTCACACATTAGTATAGGGTCGTCATAGATACTTGTTAATTGAGAATATGGCTAATTATATATACACTCATAGAAAAAGAAGTTATTATTATTTGTATACTTGAATGGCACTTCCAACTTTATTATATACATAGGTATTAATATACTAATAAACTCATTCACAGATGCAACTACATATATTCACACATGTGCAATTCTGTAAACAACAATATCCACAATCACCTGCATCTTTCACAAGTCAGAGTTTATAATAGAGAAAATAAAAAGAACCTTAGCCTCATTAGATCTGGAGCAATGCAGAATTATTCACACTTCTTTATTGACTTGAACATTTTTAAAGCGATAAACAGAAGGGTGTGAAAAGAAGCAAGCAAACAATAAACTGAAAAATCTTACAGGGTTTTTCTTCTACAGTAGTTCACTTTGATGATTTCAATGAAGAACACTTATGAAATGTTGGTAATTTGCCAAATGGCTTTGATGCGTTGCTCAAAATGCCCATTTATATAATATATATAAAGTCTGTGTTAATTATATTTTACCAGAATGGATTTATTTGCTAAAGGGAGATAACCACAACATTTGTTTATCTTTCATCTTTCAGATGATAATATCTGAAAAACAGAGTAATCTATTCATTCAATTTAAAAATCCTTATAAATTTCTTAATGATTTTCTTTGCAATTCCTCTTATGTTTTTTTGAGACATTATGTAATTTATTTTATGTTTTTTGAGACATAATGCAATTTCTCCTATGTTTTTGAGACATGATGCAATTGCTCCTGATTTTGAGACATGATACAATTTATCCTATATTTTGGAGAAATGTTGCAATTTCTCCTATGTTTTTGGTGATATGATGTAATTTTCCCTATGTTTTAAATTCTCATCCAATTCAACACTAGACTCACCTGGTGTACCCACACCTGATTTACCCCCTAGAACTGAGGCTCTACAGAGTGAGATCCATGTAATCTCAATGATAGTATTGGACATCATCTCTAAATTAGACTCCCATAAGGCTAGTGGTGGGACTGGGATACAGGCCATTGTCCTGAAGAAACGTGCTCCTGAATTGGCTCCCATCCTCTCTAAACTTTACAACTACTGCCTCACTGACTCTTGCTTTCCAGCCTGTTGGAAGTCCTCATCTGCTGCGCCTGTCTTTAAGAACTCTGGTGACCTTTTGACCCATCTAACTACTGTCCTATCAGTCTCCTACTACTCTTCAGTAAAGTCTTTGAGGCTTTAATCAACGCCAAAGTCGTTAAGCAACTTACTTCACATAATATACTCTTTGACAAACAATATGGTTTCTGCTTTGCCTGATCTACTGCTGACGTGCTCATGGCCATAACTGAATTTGTATACCAAGCACTCAACAATAATGGAGATGCTCAAGCTGTGGCTCTAGACATCTCTAAAGGGTTCGGCATGCTGGCCTTCTTCGTAAGCTTCAGGGATACAGTATTACAGGACGATTTTTTGACTTAATACAATCATTCCTGTCAAACTGCAAAATGATGGTTGTCCTAAATGGGTTCTCCTCCAGCTACTATATCACAAACACCAGTGTTCCCCAAAACTCTATCTTTGGCCCTACACTGTTCCTGATCACTATCAGTGACCTTCCCAATGTCATCAGTTCCCAAGTAGGCATCTACGCAAACAACACTACTATTTACTCCTGCCTCAATAGTAAATCTGGTGTCATTGACAAAATTAACCTGGATACTGATCTTGAAAAGGACCTCCAATCTGTAGTTGACTGGGGCAGGAAATGGCTTGTAAATTTTAATACCTCAAAAACAAAACTGCTCTCAGTTACCCACCATAAAGAACCCTCCCTGCCTCCCATCAGGATGCCTGATGCCCAACTCCATAAGAGCACCTCTCTGCAGCTGCTTGGTCTTATGATGTCCACTGACCTGAAGTGGAACAACTACATTGAATCTATAGATTCATCTACTGCAAGGAAAGTTGGTTCTCTGTGTCATGCCAGAAAGTCTTTTCATCTGAGTCTATCCTTCAAATCTATAAATCAACCATCCATCCTTGCATGGAATATTGCTGTCATATATGGACTGGTGCTCCCACTGCATGCCTCAAGGTCCTCAACAAAATCCAAGGACAAATATGCAATATGATAGGTTCTGATCTGGAATCTAGTCTACAATCGCTTTCCCACAGATGTGCTCTGGCTTCCCTCTGTCTCTTTTGCAAGTATTTTCACGGCAACTGTTCCAATGAGCTACTTTTGCTGGTTCTCAGACTGCATGAATTTAAGTGAGCTACCAGGTTGGCATCTCGGTCCCACCCTTACACTGTCAAAACAGTTAAATGTAACCATCTTTTCTACCCAAACAGCTTCTTCTCCCACACTTCCTATCTGTGGAACTCCCTTCCCCTTATTTGCTTCCCCAATGACTATAATCTTCAAATATTCAAGTGTAATGTCAATCGACATCTGACACCCTGAGCTTGTTCCCTGTCATTCTCTGTATTCTTTCTTCACACATGCCTCTTTACTCCTGTTCTCAATCCTCTGTAATCCCTTGTGTGCTAGTAGCACTCCCACCTTGTTTGGGGTGAATTTCTTTAAAAAAAAATGTTTTTTGGGGACTGATTTTGGTGTAATGGTTAAGCAAGATGGTCTCACAGATCATTCGTAGTGAGTTTAATCTTCATTGGGCACTTCATGCTTTTAGCCTGTACCAAAAATGAATCTAAGTTTTGTAAACAGCTGTATTTTTGAAGACATTCCTTTATAAACAAGTGAGTTTATATGCTTCAGTGTATATTCCAATCACTGTTTCTTGTTAAATAATAGAAATTATGAAAAAAGTTATTTAATAAACCCTGATTTTGAGTGATAATGAAGAAAGTAATTTCATGCCAGGCAAAACCAGGTTATTTTTCCTGAATGCACGCACTTCTATATGTTGCCTGTATGTATGAAGTTGAATTTAATTATATATTTTCAATATTTTTGCTTGTTTCCACTTGCTCCTGGCTATATTTGCTGCCACTTGTGTTGCTTGTTGATGTAAGTCCTGCCTGTTCTATGTTTCAGCTTTTCTCATTAATTAAGTTTCAGTTGTTTGTTTAATGAGGAACCAATGACTGCCACCATCCTTCATCTCCTTACTTTTAACAACTAGGAAAGCTAATATCACCTGTGACACAAAGTATTACACTCAAAAAAATACTTGGACTTTCCTTTTCAGCTTCTTTTTCAATTTCATTGCCATCTTTTCGTTTTCTTCTACCTCCCAGTTTTATTCTCCTTGCTGTTTTTCTTAAATATTAGTGTTTTTCTATTTTTTCTTTCAAATTTTCTTCTTTTCTAAAAATTATTTTTCTTACATTTCTTTGTTCATAATTTTGTTTAAATTGTCTTTTTTTAATTTGATATTCCTTCTTTTTTCCAATAAATCAAATTCTTTCATTTTTTTTTGTTTTTATTCACATGATTTTTTCTTTTTTTATCTTCTTCAACCCTCATTTTATCAGTTTTCTTCCTTTACTTGTCATTTTCTTTATTACTTCTATTGTTTGCTGTTTTTTCTCCCCTTTCGAATTCTTTACTTCTTTTTTCTCCCCTTTCGAATTCTTTACTTCTTTTTTCTCCCCTTTCCAATTCTTTATCTTCTCTTCATATTTTCACCCTGTTTATGTTTTTTACCTTTTTCTTTTCCTCTTCTTTCTTTTTATCATTTTTTTTCATTTCTCCAATGTTTTATATTTTTATTAATCTATTTTGTTTAGAAATTCTTTTTTTACAAAATTTATTCCTGTATTTCTTTCCCTCTCCCTGTTGTCTCTTAATGAGGAATCTTCATCAAAATTCAGTATTGCCTATTTTCATGTACACAATGTTTCAGTTATAACATATTCTCTTCCAGTTCTGTTTCACATCCTCCCTCTCTTTCCTCATCATCCCAGTCTTTGTCATCTCCTGGGTATGGGATCTAATTAGTTTTTCGTAAATGAAGACGTGTATCAAAAAATTGTCTGCTCTGTGAAACGGACATGTTTCTGTCAAGATTAATATTTATTGGGACTCAATTCCGAGTTAAAGTGTGACAACCTCTGGCTTATTTGAAACTTGCACTGAATAAAGGAATTTGCTAAAAAAAAAAATATGGCTGTACCCTTGCCACTGACATTTTAAAAGAAGATTAAAATGAGAGGCTTGAATAACTCTGTGTGTTTGAGAATTTTGTTTTAATAGAATTGTGCATTTATTTGAGTTTATATCTATAAAGATGCACTTAATTATTTCTCTACGATGTATTTGAGTATATATCTAAAATGTTGTGGCATCACAGTGAAGTAATGGGTACAGATTGAGGAATTGTAGAGCCAAGTTTGAATTCCAGTCAAGTTCATTACATTCATTATGTATACCTTAGGAAAGGTAAGAATCCATCTCTTCTCCCAAATAGCAAGACATATTGGGTCCTATAGCTTTAGGTAGCAACTAGTCAAGGAGAAAGACACCTCTGAATTCAAAACCTCCAATAATGGATTAAATAGGTCAAGCATGGTAAGTATGGCTACACCCGTGAAGACATGGTCAAACAGGGAGGAATTCTTCCAATGAGTGAGAAGCCTCTGGATCTGGAACTGTACTAATGAGCTTTTACCCATGGTACCTACAAATATATAAAATTTGTTTATTTCATAATCAGTATTCAGATATGTAAGGATTTTACTATGTGTATTCAGCCTTATAGGTATAAATAAATCTACCAGTGTGCATTTCATATTGTAATTTTGTACGAATTATATGTCAATAAAGTGTCCCAGATTATATACTTATTATATAGGTATATGATTTTAAGTAGCTGTAAATATTTATATGTAATTGCTTACTCTGCATGCATGCACATATAAAGAAGTAGGTAAATATATATATGGTATTTCATCTGTATGTTTACATACTTGCATATCAGAGTTGGTGAAGATATTTACTGAACATAAAACATTAAAAATTGAATGAACTAAATGATTTCAAGTTCTTATCACTGAACATCACCAACCACAGTTAATACATCCAGAAGAGGCATGACCCTCAAATTCCCAACACCAGGCTTCTTGTCCAGCATTTTGACTAAATCTCATTATGCTAGACAAAGTGAGAAAGAGGAAGATAGCTACATAGCACAAGCTGCTTTCACAATCTACCAGTTAATTCTCAATGATGATTGAGTTTTGGTATGTGTATCCACTGATGCATATCCATGTATACATTTATGAATACGTATTGATATATCTTTGAAATGTGTGTATGCACATATATATATATATATATATATATATATATATACATCTCTATCTATAAAAGGCAGGATGTGTGTGTGTGTAACGAATGCATGGCCGCAATTTTCGACGGATTTCCACCAAAATTTACATGCACATGCTCCAAGTTAGTGAAAAAGCCAAGATCAACTTTGCATTTCCCAATTTCCATCGATAGTGGAAATAATTGATTTTTTCATGCTTCTACGACAGTTTTCATGTAGTTTGTGGCCATTTTCTACTGGCCAGAGTGAGAGCCTATAGCTGGCTGCCACAAATAGGCAAGAAGATACTATTGGCCAGCGTGAGAGCCAACAGCCGACTGACATGAATGTTAACTAGCATGCTAGCATGCAAAAAAATTGATAGCTGCATTCGTCATGTGGGAAAAATTTAAATCTGCATGGCACTTTACTCCAATTGGCTCATTCGCTTGCTTAAACTCAACGTTGATTCTGATTCCGCAGAACTGGGTTGGGTGTGAAAAAGTATTTGTTGTTAAGATTCTTTTTTCATTCAGTTTTTCCAGTTATGAGTCCTTTTTTAAAGCTGATTGTTTTGTGTTCATTTTGTTTAGTTCTTTTTTCATAACAGATTTAATGTTTAGTATAGAGCTTAGAAAAAATTTGCAGTTTGAGATAGGCAAGAAGTGAGTCATGTAGCAACATCAGCATGGCAAAGGGCACTACTTTAAAGCCAAGGAAGGGCAAAAATATTTTAAGTCAAGTGATAGCGATTGCTGTATGAGTCGTACGATTTTTTAATCAAGCATGGGCAATGCCTGGCCATGCTGCTAGTATACACACATATATATATATATATATATATATATATATATATATATCAAGAACAATTTCATGTAAAAAATGCTACTCTGATCAAAGAAAATAATTCACTACACATAAACGCCTAGAGAGTGCCTTGATTGTAAGGTCATCTAGAGTAAATTTGCACCCTGGCTTGTACAACATTTCACCATTAGTGGCAGATCTTCTATTATCACAGTGTGGGTAACCTACTAACAATAGTGATGAAAAGAAAAAGACTCTAAATGAATTTCAGTAGATATATAAAAAGAAATTCT